>BMAV01011323.1:106763-117170 GCA_019973955.1 Trichonephila inaurata madagascariensis | reverse complement strand
TTTTGAAGAATATTAATACTGAGTATTAATACTTGAATTCTTTTTTTCTTTTGAAGAATATTAATACTGAATATTAATACTTGAATTCTTTTTTTCTTTTGAAGAATATCAATACTGAGTATTAATACTTGAATTCTTTTTTCTTTTGAAGGATATTAATACTGAGTATTAATACTTGAGTTGAGCTAAAGCCCTGAGTTCCATTAAAGGCTGGCATAAAGTATATGAAAAATACTGTGTGTTAAATTCAAGTGAAAACCTCAAAAATCTAGCATGATGTAGTGGTTAACCCGGGAGCAGGTGCGCACGCGATACTAACGTTAATGGTCGCGTGGGGTGACTGAGTCCCCCTCCCAATCCTTTTTTTTTTATATAATTATTTTTATTGTACATGGTAAAAATCGTAATTCCAGTGAATAATTTAACTAAGAGAAATTATACTTACCAACTTTTAAGGATTTTTCAATTTTTCTCTGATAATTTGAGAAAAAATCTAATCAAACTGAACTGAAATGACATAATCCACAGACACATTTTGCTATCATTACAGGAATAATATTTGCAGGCAAAACTGTCATATTTTGTTCAAGTTATTGTAGTTTTATTGTCCTTAGATGATTTCTAATAGAGAGCGTGTTGAATTTTTTCTTGCATGCGCCTTTTTAATAGGGCGCAGTGTGTCTTGTGTACACATGCGGCTTTATATCTTTCTTGATGGATTTTTTTAGGTAGCATTTGAAAACTTTCCTTTCAACTCACAAACGTTTCATGTTCATCGCTTTTCTCCAATTTGCTTTCGCTATCATGATTAATATGCATTATTTCTTTCCTTGCTTGATCAGTTTCAAATTCCTTCAATAGAGATCACATATGCCCATTTCTTTTGTTATATTCTGCTCATTTACATTTATAAACCATAATAAGTCGTACAACACAGCAATCAAAACCACTAAGTTATACACAGGGGAAAAAAGTGGCATGTTTATGGAAAATATTTTGGAACAAAAGTTTTCGCGCGGAACTCAGTCAAAACAAGTATCTAAGTATCTTAAGAGAACTTGGTACCCTCAAAATGACCGAGCTATCATGTTTATTATTTTTATTTAATCTTTTTTATTCACTGATTTGCTATCTTTCGATTGATATATCACTTGTGTGCAGGTCGGAAAGTTAGAAGTTAGATAAAACTTCATTTGAAAAATGTAAATTAACAAATTAGTCAATTCGCCAACACCCCTTTTTTTGGGAAAAAAAAAAAAAAAAAAACTAAAAAGGCGTTTTGGTTAAAAAAAAAAATCTATTTTAAAAAGAGAAATAATAACTATAAATAAAATAATGTGTAATATATATAAAACAGGATATTACCGAGGCATTACAATAATGTAATTTTTTTTCTTTGTGAAATGTGTGCATGTAAAATTTTTGAATGAATGCATTTTATATTAATAATTTCATTTCTTATTCCTCATATATTTTTCATACAAATATAATACTTCAATATTATGTGCAGAAAAAAACTAAAATTTCTGTCATGACAGAAAGAAAAAAAAATTAACATTTTTCTTGAATTTTCTTGTGCAATTAATACTCTCTAAAAAATTTATTCATTTATAAATACCTATGCGTTGCGAAAATGCTATTATTTTAAAGAAAAAATGTATAACTACTGTCTTAAAGTGATGTTTTAAGTTTATTTAAGCTTTTATTATAATTATTTTTTCAGAATTATAAACTTTAAAGTGGTTTTTTCCATACATTAGTACATTTAAAATGCTACTACCGCAATTATATACCAATCACTTCTATTTTTTCCAGTACGTTATATATAAAGCACGTAACAAAATTAGGGATCCATTTTGCTGTAAACGGATCACTTGTTTTTAAAAAAAATAAAACGTAGAAGATATTGGCCTTTTCGTTGAATTTTAATATGTATATCAACATTCTATTTTTTTTCTCAAAAACTAATTAAGTTATTGTAAAATTAATCCCTAAAGTTGTTAAGAACATTCTTAAGAATATTACAAAAAACATACTGGGCAAAAAATTAATAATTACAAAAAGAGTAAAATTTTCCAAATTTTCTTCAAAAAATTTTAAGTTTTCAAAATTGTGTGAATCATATGTGAAAAATTTCATCTCGTATCATTTTTTTAAAATAGAAACGTTATATGAAATGCTAAAATATAATTTTTAAATACATAAATAAAAAAAAATGTACAAAGGGCACCAAGTCTTCTTAAGATTGTAAAAGAAAAAAAAAACCGTTTGTCACTCCCAGAAAAAAGAGGGAGACATGACAAATACATTTTTGTTCCTATGAAGACTGTCATATAGAAAGATACCGTCAAGGTCATTGGTAACAAATAAACAGTTTTTTTTTTAGAAATAAAGATTTTGTGAGTCTGGGCTGACTCTGTGCCCCGCGTTCCCGCCCCGGGTTAAAGAATACCATAAATAATGTTCCCTCCACTTCACCTTGCCTTTTAATTACGAGGTTCGTCCCCAATAGCCCTTTGTTTTGCTTCTCTATTCAAGGCTAATTAAAATTGATATTTATTAAATTGGACTCAATAAGGATTCATACCCGATTCAAAATAGTTCACGAAAGCTATATTTATTGCACATTATTCCTAAAGAATTTAAACATAATTTTTCTTATTTAATACCGACATTAACGAGATAAAAAGTTAGCATACATTTCTAGATAAGTAATGTAAATATTATAGATGGAGGGAAGTTTAATTACGTTACGATTCTCTTTTAATAATTTAAAAGAACAAATTAACACCCATTAAAATTATTTGTTTTTAAAATTCGAATTTGCAGAAAATGCTGCAATCTTCTTTCTGTTATTCTGCGTAATACTGTAAATTGCATTAGAATTATTTATTTATACCAATCCTAATAAGAACTTTGAAAAGATTATACGAAGAATAGATTGTTTACGCGTGTTTTTAAAACTCCATCTTGAAATTAAATAAAAACATTAAACAAATGAGCAGTTAAAAAAAAAGTTTATTTTGGGAAAACCCATGAAAACAGTTTTGATTAAATTTTGAATTAACGTTAAACGCGAATGTGCGTGTCGAATACAAATAATGTATTACAGCAGTGATGTATACAGACAATTAAGAAAATTTTTTTTTATTTTCGTAAGACTATAAAAGGATGGTAAATATAAGTTAAATATCTTTCCGTTCTGTTTATTTTTCACGCAATAATTTAATGTATTTGCACTTATTTTGGAATTTTATAAAAATTACGTGTACTAAATGTTTTTAAAGGGCGTGGTACTTTTTAAGCATATTTGTCCATTTACTAGATTTAAAATCGGCCCTTATTTTTACTTCACAATTATAAAAAAAAATCTCTTGAGGACAAATTAAACCAATTCAGCTTGAATTGTTTACACTATTGATTTGAAGAATTGTTCCCTTCCCTATCCGATGTGGTATTTATTTTGTTGAGGTTTAGTTTTGGGGCAGACAGAGTTTTGAGAAAATCCCGGATCATTGAACCAGGCGCCTTGTGAAGCGTATTAATAAATTATCATGCACCCAGAAGCATAAATTTCCTGGAGTTTTTCCCGTACCCTACCGCATGCACTTTCACAGTTAAGTAGGTTTATAACTATTAAATAACTCTTTATAAAAATATTAAAAAAACGAGAGATGGCGATATATAGCGATACAATTTAATAATCTTTTTTGTTAATTATTTCAGTGTATTTGTAATATATAATTGCCATTTTTCTCTGTTTCTTTTCTTTTTAAATCTTATTTGTGTAACATTATTTTAAAAGGTCATATTTAATTGGTGTTAATGTGACTACGTTCGGAAAAGTGATTTTGAAAAATCGTGTAAATGAATAATTTTTTGATGTAGTGTTAGTTACATCATAATATGCTTATAAAATTGGTTTAAGAATGTTAGTATAAGAAAAAATTATTTTTATGCAATTTTTTGGCGGGGGAAAAATGAAGGTAGAATGACATGTTGTCAAAACATTCTTCTTTCATGAAAAATACTTCTATTATAATTTTTTGCCTGTATATAGCTAGAACCTCTATTCCGGAGCTTAACTAAGATTTTTGAGGAAAAAAATTACATTATTTTCAGAGTTACGATCAATTAAAATAATAACAGGGGGAGTATTAAAAGTTCTCTACTCTGACGTAATAAAATATGAATAAATCCACTGCTAAATTATATATTTCAATAAACCTTGTTCAGGCTCTGTACAGAAGAGCGAGTTATATACAGGCAAAATATTAGTATTACAGAAATATTTTCCCACACAGAATGTTTTGAAAATGTCATTCTTTCTTCATTTTTTGCCAAAAATTGCATATATATATATATAGTAATATAAAATAAAAGTGAAGAAGTACTAGAACCTACAGTGCTAAAGCAGGAAGAAATCGGAATTCACCAAACACAACAAATGTAGATACAAAAAAGTCTTTGGACTAAACTGGAGACCTATTATGATTTCTAAAGCTGTCGCTGAATTAGGCCAGCGAATTAGGGTTAGCAATGCTTTATGGATTATATATATATAATATGTGTGTGTGTGTAATAATTCTCCCTATAACATACTTTTAATTAACACTTTTTAATGATCTATAAATAATTTTTAATTCTTAGATTTAAAAATAAACATTGTAATCTTAATCGTAATCGGCTAAACCGAAATCCGTATCCCGCGCATTCTAGCCAATCAGAACTACTATTACGTAATAGTAACGCGCTTGTGCACACTGTTGGTATATAAACATAAAATCTGATGTAATCGCCCTCTTTCTCTGCTTGCCGCCATCATGTAAGATTGTAAATACTTGCAGCTTATTTGTCTTTGTGTTGTGTCCTCCAAAATGCCGCTGTCTATTCAATGTTTTAAAATGTAACGTAATTGTGCTTTAATCTGCTGATGTGTGCTCATAATAAAGGAGGTAAAGCTATTCTGAAGACGTTTACTAAATAAACATTGATAATCACATACACCGGCCAGCACTATTTCAATATATTACACACACACACTATTTACTGTAAAAATATTTTAAACACAATTTTATATGCATATTCTAATTCAGTTGACACTAAATATCAAAAAGTTATCCACATTTATACGATTTATCGGGATCAGTTTCGATCCTAATCAGTCAGCTTAAATTAAGATTTTCGTAAAGGTATATATATATTCCATTTTTTGAGTAAAATTCGATATATTTATCCAGCCATATAACGTTCCTTCTTCAAACACAATGCATATACTGATAATTATGATATTCTTTCCATTTATATTTAAATTTTTTTTTTTATTTTATCATTATTTGTTTATTTTGTACTCGTATTGTGATCTTCCAAATTGTTTTTTTTTTACTTGTGTTGCAAATTCTATGATCGTTTTATTCCTTCGATTGATATTTTAATCACGCATGCTGTTGTCATTGTATAGTAAGAGTTAAAAGTGTTATTGATGTCTATAATTCAAGATAATAGAATGTTTCCAAAACTCGGGGATGACGTTTTATTAATGCGAATGATATTGCTTTCTATTGAGAATAATCTTTTTCTTCAGTAGAAAAATTAAATGATACTGACAGGATAAGCTCTCGTAATAAAACTATCAGTCAGTATCAGTTCATAAGTTGGCATGATCATTAAATCTTATTAATTTTATTTTGAATTGAAGTATTGTCCCACCAAATATATGAAAGAAGTTCTTTCAAAAAAAAAAATATTTGTATTTTATTTTTCGACAACTATTGTAAGCATCTATTGTGTAATATTTCAAATCTGCTATTATAAACACAATGTTTTCACTTTTGCCATGGTGAATTGCATCCCTCCACCCCAAGTTTATTATCCTTTTGATTAATTTGATTAATATGCTATTTTAAGCAAAGAAAAGGGCTTTAAAAAAACGTCTGATAATAGAATTGCAGTATACTACGAACCATTTCTGCTGTTTTAAACACAATTGTACGCATTCGTAACTTTGCTCTTAAATTATGTTTTCACTTTTACCATGGTGAATTGCATCCCCCCACCTCAAGTTTATTTTCCTTTTGATTAGTTTAATTAATATGCTACTTTAAGCAAAGAAAAAGGTTTAAAAAAATCTGAGAATGGAATAGCAGTATACTACGAACCATTTGTGACGAATAGATATGATTATAGTTATAGATTTATTTTATTCTTATCCTGAGCATCAATCAAAACTCGTTTAGGATAGTAATAAACCAAAAAAAAAAAAAAGAGGGAGAGGGATAGGGATAGTCTTTTAAAAAAAATCTAATGTCTGCTATTCTTAATAGTTATATTTTTGTTATAATTCTCCATTCCTTTTTTAAACCATTTACTTTTTATGCTTTCACCCCCTCAATAAAAAAAAAGTTATCTGCCCTTTTTACCCCCCGAGACCGATACCTCGAATATATAAATGACACGACCGCCTGCTTCAAATATATTCCACCCCTTTTTTTCTCTATCGAATATCTCGTACCCCTGGTGCTTTTGTGTCTTTTTTTCTGTTCCCCCCGGGTGTATATAACTGGGCAAACAGCTCTTCTGTGACGCAAACGCTAACCTTTCGCGCTTACTTGCTTATCGACTTCCAAAAATACGATTCCGCCAAACAGCAAAGAAGATTTTTTTTTTCTTTCTTTCTTTCTCCAACCTGTGTGTAAGGGTTTTTTCTTCTCTTCCCTAGTTTCCATTTTGTTTTTGGCGAAGGTCCCCCCCCCCCTTCGTTACGGTTTCTATGTTTAGCCTTGTAACCAGAAACTGCATGTCCTTTTTCTCTGGCTCCTATATATGGAAAGCGCGGCCGAAATACCCCCTCTTTCTTTCCTCTCGCATCTGTTAATTTCTTCCCGGTGATCTCTCTCACTACTGCCTGCATTCATCCCAAATGTCGAATGGTGCGAAGATGTCAATGCTGTGCACGTTCTTCTCAGTTAGGCTATTCTAAGATCAAGGGCAAAAGAGAGAGAAAATGCTATAAAAATAGATTGGGTAGCCATTGTTATATTAAAATATGTTTGATTTTAGATAAAAACCGTTTTTTCGTCAGGAAAAAATAGTCAAGTTGCAGCCCCCCCCCCTCTTTTTTGGGCACTATGATTCTGTTTTCGCTTAATGTGAAAGACTAGGATCCGAATTTAGAATAATTAATTATTATTATTTAGAATAATTAATATTAACATTAATTTCATATTCTGGATTCGCTATCCTAGAGAGAGAAGCATATTTTATCATACTCTTCATTTTTATCAGAGTTGACTGATTTCTTCTGTTATAAAATGTGTTTCGCAATTTTTTCCCCCTATACCGTAATGCTAAATGAACTATTCTTTATCTGTTAAAATGAAAAAATTGTTTACATATATTATATTTTGAAATTTTAAAAACCCCACATTATGAACAAGTGTATGAATTATAACGTTGCAAATTCTCCTAAAAACTGATGCATTTTTCTCTATGAATGAGCTCTGCGTTTAGTTCACGCATTCGTACATTTCGCGAAGACAACCTTAAGATAGTCTTTGACTAGCATTAAGGGCAGAGTCCGAATGTGGAATATATTTTCAAATATCAAAATAAGCCGTAGTATTATAACGCGTACAATCATTTACCATGCTACCTTCTTAAAGTTGGGAAATATTTATAAGCTCGCGATTTCTTAAATTAAGTTGAGCTCCCATTTTGCTTAAGGTATCCGTGGACTACGTTCGGAACCGTGATTTAGCAAAAGCGTATAAATGGATAATATTTGATATTTAGTGTGGCTTAGATTAGAAAATGTATACAAAGTTGTTTTAAGAATAGTATTACAATAAAAAAAATTATTTAAGTACAATATTTTGACAAAAAATTAACATAGAATGACCCATTTTCAAAATATTCTCCTTTTGTGAAAAAATGCTTGTTATAATAATATTTTGACGGTATATAGCTCAGACCTCTGTACAGAGGCTCAACTAGAATTTTTGAAACATATAACTTTGAAGTGGGTTTATCCATGTTTTACGACAACAGAGGGGAGAAATTTTAAGAAAAAAACGCCGATAATTATATATTTCAAATGGTTGTAACTCTGAAAATAATGTGAATTTTTCAAAAATCGCGTTGTTGGGCCTCTGTACAGAGGTCTGAGCTATATACATTTAAAATATTATTATAATAGAAGCATTTTTCACAAAAGGAGAACATTTTGAACAAAGGGTATTCTAAGTTAATTTGTTGCCGAAATATTGTATTTAAATAAAAAAATTTTTGTCAAAATGTCCTTAAAACCATTTTATACATGTATTCTAATCTAAGTGACACTAAATATCATGAAAATTATCCATTTATGCGCCTTTTTAAAATCACGGTTCCCCGAACGTAGTCGGATACCTTAAGGTGACTACCCTAAAATTGTGAATTTTGCCAAAAATTGACGAACATTTTTTTTAATGATTATATTTCATAGGCCATCTTATGAGCTTTATACAAATACCTAGTTTATTATTTTCCATTAACTAGAACAAGAACAATAAGTGTTTTAGTAAAAGCAGATGCCACTACTTTAAGCAAGATGTCATACTTTAAAATGCGTTTTACTCGAAATATGTTTTTTTTGAAAATGCAAATGAGGACAGCGATTGCTCAAAAAATTTTGAAAATAATTAACTGAACTTTTTTGTGTTTGTTCTGTATAATAGTAGAAGTGTTTTAACCTTCAGATTTATCAATCACTGTTTTATTACAAAATTTGTAGTCCCTTATGTGAATGCAGTCACTGTTTTTTTAAGCAATTTCATATAATAACTAAGATAAAGTGCTCTAGTTTTTGTTAAAATCAAAATATCTCTTATCCTGAAGGTTATTTCAAAAATGAATAGCAAAGCAACACATCAAAATTGAAAATTTCTTCATAAACTTTCCGTACAGAACTTGCCCCGTTTGTGTAATTTTTTTGTAAATTTTTGCCCATTTTTTCCCATTTTAGTAATAATTTCTTTTTCTCTTCTTAATTTTAGCATATTTTTATTAGAATGTACTAAATAAATCTGAAAACCACTTTCATTTTTTAAAAAAAAAGTTGTGGCAGGCCTCAATTGTATTGGAGACTAAGTGTAAAACATACTTTATTCATAGGAAAAAATAAATTCACACTTTTATTTCGAACAAAAATAATTTATTCCAATATACCATCTATCTATGGGATAAAATTCAAAATGTAATTATTCCTTTTAACTTTTTTAATCCGGAAAAAATATTCTGAAAAAAGTACGTACTCCCTATATTTCACCATAGGATGAAACAGGTCTAATGTTTTGTATGTTTGCATTATGAAAGTTCAATTTTTTTTAATCAAATAAAAAAATTGGCAACTCAAAAATAAAATAATAATGAGCATTGCTTCCACCATATATTTTGAATCATTCCTTGGGAAATATCATAAAAGTTGATGGTTTTAAATTACTTCAATAAACTGCTATTCAATTTTATTGTTTCTTTAAATAGAAATTTCATTTTTAAATATTACCGGATGTTCGAGATATTATTCAAAATACAATGATTTTTGTTAGTCTTTTTTTCTCTGTGTAATTTATCTTTGATTGTATTTTCTTCATCATTGTGTATTGTATAATGTTTTAATTTGATACCTGTCACAAACATTACGTGAAGAAATGCATTTATTTTTAAAGAAGATACAGCTACAAATCTTTATATAGATTTGTAATTAATGCCCATAGTAACCATCAATTAATTTTAAATGGATTTTGAGAGATAAACTTTTCTTTCTAACCATCTAAATCTCAGGCTGTTGTCCATGAATATTTCTACTTGACTGTATGAAGTTAATTGTGGAATATTTTTGATCGAAGAAAGGCTTTGTGTAAATATATTTCTGTAATATGGAGGAATATTTTGCATTTCTTGAAAAAGTTGTCAATATTAAGTACTTTTTTTCTGAGATGTAGAATCGGGAAAATGCCCAAGTCCGTTTCCGAAGAAAATATATCAATTTTCAATCACACATTTCTTGTTAAGAGTTTTATCATTATTTCATTTCTATACTAGCTTATTCTTCGGAAATATCGAGTGTTGGAATTCATTGGAATAAATTCATTTTATATACGAAATTGATTTGATCTAAATTTTCTATTTTGTCATTAAAAATTTGTGACGTGTTGAGAAAAAGTAGTTGTAGCTTTTATAAATTTTACATCATTTGTGCATTTTAAAAGTTGTATAGTTTTGAGGGATTCATAGCATAAGTTGGATTAAGTGTATTGGTTTCTGTGGTTTCAAATTAAAGTATTAACTATATATTAGACTGTTAAAATAAATTTAAAAAATGCTAACGAAAATTGTATTATATTTAAAGCTTTCTCCTTTTATAATGCA
>BMAV01011323.1:52796-105314 GCA_019973955.1 Trichonephila inaurata madagascariensis | reverse complement strand
GTGTGTTGCTTCGAGGACGAAATATTGATTTAGTGAGAAATGTATGCTCTTCAGATGTCAACGCCTGCATCTTACTTTGAGTCAATTTTACGAAGAAGTATATTGGCTGCATTATACAATTTTTAAAAATTAATCTAAAAATCAGCAGCCAACGGAATATTTCGTTGTCATTTCGACTTTTTTCAGATGAACGATGTCGCGCCAATGCCATCCAATAATCAAATACGATTGAAATTGCAGAATATTTTAGTGAATGAGACGTCAAGTGCAGCTAGATATGAATGCCGATTTGAAATATCTTGGAAAAAATGATAATAAAGATCTTTAGAGATAGATGTGATACTCGTACCCAATGAAAAATTTAATTTATTTTGCGCCTCCTCTTCCAAAGAAAGAGAATCCGAAACCTACTTCATCAAGTAACTTAAGCCTTGCAAAAAATGTAGCCAGAAAGTATATAAATCCCAATTAAAACTCAACGAAACAAAACAAGAGTAGTCAGTAGGGTTAGTATAGCATTTGTGTCCCTCTTATTGAAAGCCGTTATGGTCGCGAGCTCGTAGGCAGGGGGGCATGAATTTGAGCTTGGTGGCACAGAAGATCCGCATTGTAAAGTAGGGGGCTGATGCACGTTGAACTGTCTTGGCTCAAATGTCCTCTTGTTGGCGTGGTTGTTGTAATTTTGGTACCAGCTCTGGTGACATTCTCGTGACTTAACCGTGGTTCAATATTATTAAGTCCCATCGCCAATAGCCCTCGCGTTGCTTTATAATACGACAGTAATATAAAACACGCACTCACCCTCTTCATGAAAACAAAATTAAAAAGCAAAGACAAAAAAAATATTTACAAATAACATATATATTATTACCCTGGGTTGGGCAAGGTCGACTCGGCTTTTAATCCCTTCAGTGGGTCGATAAAATGAGTACCAAACTTGCCTGGGAACAAAACAATGCAGTTTCGCGTCAAGCTGATCCCCTGACTGGAACATCTGCCCATGCACTTCGTTGCCCAAGGTCACGAAAACTTGTCCCTTTATGGGCTGTTGTGTGTCAATGAGTTATTATACATATGATTGCGGAAACTAATTTGATATCGGTACGCTGCAGATTTTTCCGCCAAACAGTTGTAAAATTTCTTTAAGTTGGCGCGATAACATTACAGTAAGATAACGTTAGATTGGCCATCCAAGTCCTGTTTGGCATGATTTAAAAATCACACCAAAAACGAGTAAGGTCCCTATAGCCGATAAGTTTTGAAAATTCTTATATAGAACGACTAGTCATTACCTACCCGCTTTACTGGATATTTCATGATGTATGACTGTATACTTTTTGAAGTTATTGATATCTAAATCTTAGAATTAAGCTTTCAATTGTGTTCCAAAAATTCCTGCATTCCTCGTCTCTTAATTTAAAAACGACAGGACTTGAATTTTTAAAACCGAAATATGTTCATCTTTTACGGCCTACGGTAGTTGATTTCTTAGTGGATCTTTACTTAGCGAAAGAAGCATGGTTGACAAATTTCAAGTCTGTGGATCTTATTAAAAAAATGGGAGTTATTCTCTAACGCCCGTGCAACCCACTTTGGGTGTTGATTTTCACAAATTCCGTTCTTAGCGGATCTCTACTCAGCAAATGGAACATGCTTGTCAGCTGTCAAATCTGTAAGCCTAATAATTCTAAAACGCGTGAATCTTTTTATCTATAATGTCCCCCGTAACCCACGGCAATCCCCCTTGGGAGTCAATTTCGTAATACCCGTACGTAGCGAATCTCTTTTCAACAAAAGAAACATTGTAATGGATCTATCCGCGAATTTTGTATTAATCTCTTGGGTTTTATCTTTTTAACTGTGAGCTCAGTTGAAAACCTTTCTCGGTGAAGAAGATAAGATTTACGCAAATGAGAACTTTTTTTTTTTTTTTGCGTTAAAATTAGAGTAGACGATGATGTTTGATAGGGGAGATTGATGCGAGAATAAGATTACGACCAGAGGTCGTATAGTTAAGCAAGTTATCTAAAGAGAATACAAGAGCAAGGGAGTCAAAAGTGCTCCAGTTTACGGATAAATTCGTTTATTTATATGATAGTTAAATTAATCCTAAGCGATTGCTCACCATTTTTAATGTTTAGTACATTTTGACCCTTTGTGGGGCTGCGGTAGCTCAGTAGTAAGGGTATCGGATAATGGCAGGCATGTCATGAGTTCGAGCCCAGTACCACTAAAGACCCGCCGTGTAGGGCAGCGATGCACGTTAAATCTGTCGAGAACTGAAACGTCCTCCCGTTGGTGTGGTAGTTAGGAGAGGGGGTGCCAGCTCAGGTGTCGTTCACGTCACTTGACCATGGTTCAAAAGTACGTGGTCCGTCGCCAAAAGCCCTCGTGTAGCTGAACAGTGCGACTTTAATATTCACTCACTCACTCTGTCCCTTTGTGTTGTGTGATTAAGTAAACGTTGTAATAAAATTGTGTTTAAAATACTATGGCTGATCTTTGCTCGAAACCCCAAACATCAACGTCCTTATGGTTATGGACGTTACAACATGTGTGCCAAATTTCAAGTCTGTTTGTCTAATAGTTTCGGAGATTCCTCCCTTACATCGCAAGATTACAAATGATGTCAATTTTAACTGCATACGATGATGTTAATAAATAAGTAATCTGAATTTTACGTGAATACGGCATCCAATTTCATCGAACCCTTTTCTTGAATAGATAAATTAAAATTACATAAAGTAGATGGCAACCAGCCTAAATAATTATATTTTGTGATTACTTTCCAGTACGATTCCAGTAAAACTATTGCGCAACCGTCCCTTTAAAAAAAAATGAAAAACCCTCTGTTTATTTTTACACCGGAACCATTTGACCACATTAGCGATTTCACATACAGCCTCAAATCAGATATACATTCCAATCTAGTTTACTATTTTCCCTATCCTTCTAACTCCCTTGATTTTTCCTTCCCTATAATTTGAGACGCTTCGCAGGCGTGTTCTCTAATATTAATGGTTAGTTAGTGACCGTTTGATAATCATAACGCGCACTGTCCGTGGATGCAGAAAAAACAAGATAAATGAGCAGCTGCTGGCCGCATTCCAAACGCACAGGTATGAAGAGAAGATTACCTCCGAACCGTTTCAGACAATAACAGACGAACAGAATCATTTATTTATTGACAACTATAGAAAAAAGACTTCGTTTCTTGACGGTGCGATTCATTCTTTTTAAACCCCCGTCATCATTTTCGAACGTCGGTTTCTTTTTTCTTCAAGTCGTTGTCTGGACGATGATTAGATTTAATATAAATCCTCCTTCATATGTCATTCTTCACTATTTTACTTTCATTGCGCAGTTTTATCGTCTCCCAAATTAATTAGATTTTCTTCGAAATTTGTCCCTGTTCTCGGCGAGTTTTCTTTAAGCGATTCGATTTTTTTTTTCGATGTGTATTAAAGTATTGGGTTTTTATCTGTCTTGAATATTGTGTTTGTAAAAAGGAAATTGTGATCAGTCGATTTTTAATTACTTTTCTCGATATCACTTTATAAAGGGATTCATTTGGAGTGTGAGTATTATTTTCGAATTCTCATTTATTAAATGGATGTTTAATACGAGAATACAGTATCGATTTTTTTATGTATGTATAATAAAGTTTTTGGCTGGCTTTCCTACTAAAAATGTATTAATCTTGTTTACAGTTAAGAGTATTTTTGTACCATGAAAATCTTCTATAATATATGAATAATATTCCTTTAGTAATGCAGAAATCCATTAGACCAGGGGTGGACAACCCGCGGCACTCGGGAACGTACAGAAAAATTTGAAAAGATAACAATTTCTTACAATATTATTGATTGGGGTTGTCTCAGACAAAAACCTCAAAATATGTTTGTGAATAAATGTTTTCTGCTATGAACATAATGAAATAAATATCAATCACACAAAACTAGCTGATGTACACTTATAATAACCTAATTTTGTTAGTGGCTGTAAGAGCTAATCCTAATATAGATGACTTGGTAAAAAAAAAAAAAATATAGCAATTCAAAAGCCACATTAAGTAGATATTGAGCGTTTAATAATTATTTTGTATTAAATGATACAAGCAACGCATTTTTTTTACACCTAACCTAATTGCTTGAACTTGTAAAAAGTTAATTAACAATAAAACTTAAGTTTGTACTGTCGTCTTATTTATAGTATTATTTTTAAATTTCGACTACATAGACTTGCATTAAAAAATATGCATTTTGCTTTAAAATCCCACAATAAGCCTATAAGTAAAATTTTTTCCCTTTTTCATGCTTGATTGTTGAAAAAGTTGAAGTGGCACGCATAATTTTTTTTTTTTTTTATCAAACAGTGGTACTTTCCCAAAAAGGTTGGTCTCCCCTGCATTAGGCCAAGGGTGTCAAACTCAAAGGCTAACTTCGGCCAAACAAACAAGAGAATTTAATGCAGATTTTTAGGGAAACGTCTAAAATACAATATAAAGTATTAATGAAAATAACAGGCCGTTTTTTAATAGTTCAATGATCTCTTAAAAGCCTGCAAAATCCAACGCTGTCATTTGACTTTACTTCCTCCGGAATGTCATCATCAAATAATGAAAATTTAATGATAATGAATGTGTGATGATAAAAATGAGCTCGGGGTAATTTCTACGTTCGTTACCGAGGACGCACCCTATTTTCAAACCGATTTATTAGGTATAACGGTGAGTCATTATGCACTTGAAAGTACGACAGTATTGTTTTGTGTCAAGTTTGCTTTTACCAGTTGTGAATGAAAAATTCAAATTATCTTATTATTTAGGTATAAATTAATTTCAGTCAAGATTTTCAAGAATGAAATTCAGATTCCTGTGTTAGAATGATTTGTCTTAAGAGAATTGGTTTAATAAAAATAAAAAAAGAAAGGTCGATTTTTTAAAGCATTGCAATCCCTCTTTAATTTGTGATCGGGAAGTTTTTAATAATTAAAATAAATTCACGCGCATTTTTTCCCTAACAGATTAAGAAAAAAAAATAATGGAATAACTTAGGAATTTGTTAGCGGGTTTTACTTAAGTAATGTGGGCTAAATTCAGGACGATCATGTGACAAGTGCAATCACGTCTTCTCCATCGAATTCAAAACTGACATTAGACTTGTCCTTGTTTTACTTGTAAAATTTAGATAAAATTAGTCCTCCTTATTCACCTGATTTGGCCTTATGTGACTTTTTTTTATTTTCTACAATTAAATCTTGCTTAAAAGGAACCTATTTTACCTCAGTTGAAGAGGTTCAGGCAAAAACGGCGAATCTCCTGAAGGGCCTTCCAAAAACCTCATTCCAAAACTGTTACCAGCAATGACAGCACCGAATGCAGAAGTGTGTGAATGCTAAAGGGAACTACTTTTAAGGTGATACTGTCACGGAGAACTGATTCTGTACGCACAATGCCCTCCCGGCCCCGCCTCGGAAGGGGGGGGGGTCACACCTTGTATGTATAAAAACAGAAGCAACATGATAAAATATAAACAATTATGGGCTTTATTTGTTACAAAACATCGCACTAAAAACAAAAATATTGTACAAAATAATCATATTTTGTAAAGTTGTAAAGAATATCGCGGGTCGTCAAATTATTCGTGTCGGGCCACGGGGGCCACTTTACATAATACCTAACTTCTAAATATCTTTTGAAACTTTTAACATTAGCAAATTAGTTGTATTATTGCTTTTGTCATGACACAGAAGAGATCAGTATTCACGATCAATGTACAAAAAATGGCAATTTGTGAAACTGGAAAGATCTACTTATTTTTTTTAATGTGTGTAATTATACAATTATTTCAATTTTTTTTTCTATCTTTTCTTCCCAATTAGTGAAAGCCATGCATTCCCGTAACAAAAAGTAGCATGGTATATTAACCCCTATTACCTTTCTATTTAGATGCAGCAGTTCCTAGGCTGGCCGTCTCTTTGGGGACTTATCAACTGGCAACAGGGTGTGTCCCTCTTTTTAAAAGATCGTCCTTTGCTTTTGGGGAGTTTGCTTGCTAACGTTGCTTCTTCAACGAGATAAGCCTAACTCACTAATTAAGAACGTTATTATTCGGAAATGAATTTTTTTTTTTTTTTTTTTGTTACATCTTTCTATTGATGGCTGGGCTATTTGTATCTTTTGTAGTCCCTTTGTCTGTTGTGCTCGTTATGTGGTTTTCTTTATAATTGCCCGATTGAAAAACGTACATCACAGTTTATAGCTACGGTTAAGTTATAAATTCGTACGTTCAAGTATTGATTAAGTTGTCAGCAATGAAAAGCAACAGCTTGTTGGTAATAATTATTAGGACAAAGGGGTTTTTTATGAATTCATCTTATGAGTATGCAAATGAATGACAAAAACAAGTAATATATATATATATAAATTAAGTCAATTCCTTCCTTAGATCAACAAAGAAAAATTTTATTTTAGTTACTTTTTATTAAATAGTTACAATTAATATAAATATGTATATACATATGACAGAATCACAACATTAAGTGGTAATTAATTTTTATTAATTATTATTAAAGTATCGTATTGTCATCCCGAACAATCGTGTCTATAAAATTTCAGCTCAACTGAATGCTTTAAAATGTGAGCAAAAAAACCTGATCAAGTTATAACACACAAGTCGCCAAAAGGGTCGTTAAGTCGCCAAAAATGATGCCAACGTGGCTGTATTTGTTATTCTTTAAATAATTAGGTTTTAATCAGTTAATGTTTATTAATTATAATTAAATTATTGTATTGTCATCCAAAATAATCGTGTATATAAAATTTCAGCTCAGTTGAGCTCCTTAAAATGTATTTTATTAACGATTGAAAATTCCACCCAGATAAATAAATATATAGAGAGTGTGAGCTAATAGTAGGAATTGAATGAATATAAAAAAAAAAGTGAATTTTCTTATAAACGTGATTAAACAAAATGCAGTCAGACCTCAATTTAACGAATTCATCGGGACCGTACATTTTGTTCGTTAAATCGGGGTTCGAACGTAGTACAAATTTTTTTTTACATTTACCTTTGGAAATTTTACAATAAGCAACTTCACCAAAAATATCCGAAGGTAAAAATTTCACGCATTTTATTCAGCAGCTAAAAACACTATTAGTGAAATATTAAGCTCCAGATAACTGGAAATTTTAAAATACTGACTGGTAGATGTTTGATAATCTTTTCTGTTTCTGATTCGAAAGAGTTCTTTTTTCGACTGTATTAATCATGTACATTTTCTACATAAGATATGTTTTCGCAGTTTCCAAATAATGTAAAGCATTAGAAAATGTAGCAGTTTTGATCAGAGTTTCATTATCAATTTCTACATCAGAATCGCTATCCATTGGTTCCGAAAAATTACCAGTTTCTTGAACTTCAGCTCTACAAATAGGCAGTCCTTCGTCAAATGTAGCATAATCATCAAAATCTTAAAATATTCTTTTCCGTTGTGGAGTGGGATGAGATAAGAAAGGAGTTTCCTGTCCTGTTCAAAACTTACACGAAGGACTACACTCATGACCACTGGCGTAGCTAGTCCTGAATGGGCCCCAGATCAAAATTTCTTGCACACCCTTTTTGCGGGCCGCTTGATACATTGACAAATTTTCCTCGCATATGTTGGGGCAAACACTGTAGCTTGGAGGCCCCGTATCATTCATACGGCGGTAGCTACGTCCCTGCTCATGACTCATATGCACCTGTTAAGTCTAATAACACTCTGCAACAATGGGCTTCGAAATTTGTTAGGTACAAGAAAAATCTTTTTTTTTTCTGGTCCGGACAAAGAGGATATCATTTATATAAAAAAAGTTCAATTTTTTCCAACGCTAAAAAACTAAAAAAAAAAAATTATTATTATTTATTTATTTATTTATTTTTTGAGCTATTGAAATAATTCTTTAGTTCGGGGTTTATTATTCTTCAAACAGGGGTTTTGCCTTCGTTTTAATCGGGGTAAGAAAAAAAATTCGTTAAATCGCGAAATTCGTAAATTAGGGGCTCTTCAAGTCGGGGTCCGACTGTATGTATGAATGCGATTAAAATTCCGAATACGGAATCAAATGGCAAATGAGTTCATAGAACTGTCGCAAATTCTTATTTTCCTCTTTAAGATATAATTCTTTTACAAATAGTAATTTTCTTACATATTTTATACCTCTTTCAACACTGATCTATGTGTACAAAGGAGAAAAGAGACTCCCGGGCTCACGCACTCATCCCGAGATCTCTCAAACTGTTAGACTCACAGACTTGGAAATTTTGTAAGCATGTTTCTTTTATTGACTAGAGATCCGCTTAGAACGGGTTTTGCGAAAATCGACTTCCAAGAGGAGTTGCGAGGGGTTAGGAGACTTTAAACATTCCCTTTTTTGAACTATTAGACCTTGAAACTTGTCTAGCATGGTTCTAAAAACTGGTTTTAGTGAAATCTACAACCAAAGTGGTGTTAAGGGGGTGCATAGATAAAAAGCCCCCGTTTTTTTAACTATTACGCGCGCAGACTTGAAATTTGATTTTTTTTTGTTGTTGTTGTTAAGTACCGCTAAGAATGTTTTTCTCGGAAGTCGACTGCCAAGAGAGTGTTTTGTTGGTTACAGGAGGCTTTTAGATAATAAAAAAAATACCCGTTTTTAAGTTATTTTAACAACAGATTTGAAATTTGGTAAGCACGTTTCTTTTGTTGAGTGGACTTTTTTTTATAAATAAGATGAGTAGGATGTTTTTCAATGATTGTGAAAACTTAATGGTAAGACTATATATATATATATATATATATATATATATGCATACAACATAAAATGCGAAGCGGGTGGGTAACGGCTGGTATCATTATATTTAAACAATTTTCATTGGTTTAAATTATTTATGTTTGAACTACGCAGTAAGGAGAACCAATGAGATGAAACGGAATTTCTTAAAATTTTATGGAATTCTGTAGAATTCTTCTGTGAACTTTTTTCTGACATTGTAAGGTAATTTTATTAAAACGATTGAGGCGTGATTCCTAGTGATGGTTAAATTGAATACAATGGAATTTATTTGTTTTCTTCTCTTATATTTTATTTAAAAAAAAAAAGTATAGACATTCTCATGAAATTTTTCAGGTGGAAAATCTCTCCCTTTTTTTCCCTGTTTCCTTGTTTCCAAATATTTTCCTTCCGGTTTGCTGAACCAAACCATAAAATTGTTCTTGTGAAATATCTATTCTGATCTCGCAATTTTGTTGTTAAAATAAAGTTAATTTTTTTTCCTTCCATTTATTATTTTTCTCTTTCTTTCTGAGAGTGTGCTTGAATTTTTATTTCTTAAAACAAATGAAAAAGAAAATATAAAATTGCTTGTATGAAAACAACGTGTCTATTAACATTGAGATATTTTTCTATTTTAAAACTGTTTTCCCCCTAGATAGTTTAAATCTTATTTTAAATATTAGATTATTCGCACTTTTCCAGTTAAAAGAAGGAATGATTTTTATTTTAAGTATATCAAAAACATACCCCCTCCCCCTCATTTGTTAAACAGTCTCATTTTAGTGGGAAAGGAACTTACACAAATTCTTTAAGGTACCGGGACTTGATCACAAGAGTAAAATGCCAAAAATAAGATTCTTTGTTTATGAGGCATATATTTTTAAAAATTTCCAATCGACCTTAGATTTTTTTTATTATTATTTTTATTTATTTATTTGTGATCTTATTAAAAATATTTAAATCACTCTATAGAAATACAAAAATAATTTTTTTAGTTACAAAAAAAAATTTTTTTTTCTGTTTTATTTAAGTTGGACATAATTTTTGAGATCTCATAAAGCATGTGCTTACGTTTAGGTGCCATTTTTTTTAAAAAAAAGTATCTCTTAAGTCTGTAAAATATTTTTGCACATATATAAAACAATACACAAAATATAGCGAATCTACTTTTTTAGTAAAATATGAAGATAGTTTCTTTAAAAATTTATAAGACTTTGTAGTTTTGGAAAATTTCTATTCCCCCCCCCTCCCTTCTTTTCACATATGAAACTATTTTTTTAAAACTATGTACTACCTCAACTAAGCAAAACAGGTTCACTATATGCTCACAGGTATCCTGTACAGAAGTATAAAAAAAATTGGTACCATGTAGAGCAATATTGTTTTTTTAAAAGTGTACCTAAAAGTAAAACATTATGCTTTGGAGGAAAGTGAAAAAACTCTAAGGAACTCTAAATGTTTGTTTACATTTTTATCAATTAGTTTTTTCATATTTTACGGTTATTTTATCAACGAACATACAAGTGTTATACATTTTTAGATTCGGAAAAATATGCACTATTTTTTTTTAATACTAAAATTGAAAAATAGATTTTCTGAATGTGCATGATATCCTGGCTCCCTCAATTTATTTTGCTAAATATTGAAATATGTCGCACGATGATTGGAGGATAGTTGGCATATCGGCTAAGATCTCAGTGATAAAGGGATCGATACTCGAAGCCTTTATTGGAAAAGATGCTTAATCTCGACAATTCTCAAAGATTTTTTCGTGTAATATCTTTTCGGATGACGAGGCCTGCGAGAGGTGTGTCCTCAGATATCAGCTATATGATATCTATTGCACCCCCAAAAGGTCATATATCATTCAATGGCTCATCAGAGATTATTCTTAAATAATTAATATATAAAAGCCGTTTTTTAATGAGGATCTGGATGTCCATACAGTTAACTGGTCTGTGACCTAATAACCACCGTAAAGATTAAAATGCTATATTTTCTTTTCTCCTTTCAATATTTTTTAAAAAATATTAATTATATTGAAGACCTGAGCTGTCGAAAGCTTGAAATCCACTAAAGATTAATATACATTCATTGATTTAATGCAAAATAATTTCTGAAGGAATTCGGACGATGAAAACTTTCAAACGCGCTACGCGTTAAAAAAGAAGTAGGGGGGGGGAGGATCTTTATCTGTGTATCTCTTTTTTTAATGTAATATTTTAGTTCGAAATATTTTATAAAATGTCGTCTACCTTTCAAAAGTTCAAGTCTGAAATGTATCAGTTAAAAAAAAAAAAAAATGTCTGTGGGTCTTAATTTATGTGATATCATGATCACATGACAGATGCAATCCCATGCTATCAACCAAGTCAAAACTGACATGAAACTCGTACTTGGTCCCATTAACTGATGAAAAACGTACTATGTTGTCAACTTTTGCTTTTTACGTAGATTTCTTTAACAAACGCATTAAAAAAATAGCACACGTAAGTAAAAAAATGCTCTTGATTTTAAAAATATCTTTCTCTTTATATAAAAAAGTTTTTCGTGATGCTGGGATAAATTTATTACGCCAAGTCACCAAAAATGATGCCAACTCTGAGCAATGAGGGTAAACAGCTGTATAATTTGTACAATGGGCGTTGGTTCGCCGTCAGGCAGACAGAGGGTACCCCTTCCTTCCTTTGAGTTATATTAGAAAAAATAATCGAAATTTTTACAGTTATAATCTTATCATTTTCTATAATTTTAGAATTAATTACTTCATTTTTAAGTTCGGAATAAAACATTGAGGCTCAGTTTGTTTCAACTTACGATTAAATTGGATTTTATTATTAGGATTATCCTAAAACTTATACGAAACGTAAATAATTTTTGAATATTTTTTTTAAAGTATCTATTATAAGAAGTATGTAATGATTTTTATTGGTCCTCTTTTTCTTCGTGAATTTCAATTGATTGATTACTTACATCGATATTTAAAGTAAAACTAAGGGGGCTATTGGCAACGGACCTCGTGATTTTGAACCTTGATCACGTCACAAGGACGACACTTAAATTGCCACTCGACCCTTTAAACTTCTACAAAATGCCAACGTGGAGACTGTGTAAAAACCCTCTACGCAGTGAGTTTGTGGCGGCTTGCTCCTCAGTAATCTCTAAAGGGAAATTAGCATGAACCTCCCCTAACAGATGAGGAATTCAGTCAATCTGTAAAAAACTTTGTCCTTGTGAGAAGACGCGAATCATAATAAATATTTCAAAAGACTAAAATAAGGACTGATTACTTGAACTGTGAACACGCAATTCCTTTGGTTTACTCGACAGGGTTTTTAGTGCTACAGGATTCGAACCCATGGCGCGACAGAAATAACGCCAGTCACTAGTTCGGGACCATAACCACTCGACTACCACGGCAATCTAGTGTTTTGAAAACAGTGAGATAAAGTTAATGCTTTGTGCCTGCAATAAATACACATTTCATCAAAACAATCTGAAATATACCTAAGATCGACTTGATGCAGTAGTTTCATTGAAATTAGGTAAATCATTGGTTAATCATTAAGTATTTAGAGGGATTTTACAGGTAATTCTATTCTTTGATATTTATTAAGCTATGCGAATACTATTAAAGTGGATGTATATGGATAAATTGTTGTTCCATATCCCACACAAAAGAAAAGCAACCTTAATTCACAAAATTTCCAATATATTTAGACATTTTTTATTTTATGTAAACGGGAACCTAAAAGGAAATATAGTTGTATATCGTAACGGTCTATAACGAACTCTAGACAATACTCTAGAACGCTAAATGGCAAGTACCACACCAGAGTACTTTATGATTTTACCTCAAAGAGAGATATTGATAAGCTCCGCCAGCGAGCTAGTGCAAATATTTCGTATCTGCGGAAGGCAGATGTGTTGGGTGTTTTCCTGGCCCATTTTTGCCTTCTCTAAACATGTCGACAATTCGGGAGATTTATTAATTTTTTAAAATCTGTTCTAAGTGTACTTTAAAATTTTGTTTCGAGTGTGTGAACCGTCCCCCCTGCCTATGTGTTCGTGGTTAAATAAACGATTAATACATCCTTGGAGTCGCATCATTGTGAAAATCCCACCGTCAACGTACCGATATCCTGCACATGATGGGTTATTGTATTGTAGTAAACTCTTTTACGACCTTAGTAGTTACTCATATAGTCTGTTGAGAGTATCTACCAAATACATGGTTTTAAAACTCACTGTGGTCATATCCTGACCATTTTAAAATTGAGAAACCGTTCTTAGTTATTCTAATATAATTTTGCTCACACCATCTTCAGTTACCATATTGCTAAATATTAAGTCAGGGATGTGATATTAAGTTAGTGATTAAGTGTTCAAAATCTTGAAAGCCTGCGATGTAAGGCTGAGATCATTTCCACTGCTAGCTCTGAGGGGCCCCTGTATCAAAATTCCTTCGGGCCCTTTCTTAGATATGGGAGCCTTGTTAGTGGGTCTGTAGTTACACATGTTGGGACCCATGTAGCTTAGAGGCCCCGTATCATTGATACGGCGGTAGCTACGCCCCTGGCGGAGATATATAAAGGGAGGGATGGTTGGGGGCATTCGGAAGTTTAAGAACCGCTGGTTTACCACATTTCTATATTTTGTCATCAATTTCTCGTGTGTCAAAATTTTTGATATATTTTTATATGTACTAATCTTTTATCCCTTTCACGTCTAAGGGAAACATTCCCCCTTATTTTAAAATTGATGGTTGTCGTATTTACTTATAGCCTTAACCAGGGGCGTAGCTACTGCAGTATCAATGATATGGCGGCCCCAAGTTACAGGGGCCCCAACATTTGTAACTGCAGTCCTATTAACAGGGTTCTGATATCTAAAAAAGGGCCCCGAAGGAATTTTGATGCAAGACCCACTCTAAATGCATTTTTTTTAAATACAAAATGCCAAAAAATAGAACGTCTGCCGAACACAATTACGCAATTGGGAACTTATAGAAAAAAAATTTCAAATGAATTGACGCCACTCTTAAAACATTCGCGGCGAGTATAGTGTTATTATTTTTGTTTATTGTGACATGAAATAATATATTACTGTGTTTCGTCGCATGTTTTGTGTTATTTAGTAGTATAATTTTGTGCATAATCAGATATATTTGAACAAATTAAAACAAATGCTTGATAATGACTAATAATTCAGTAGGAATAATTCTCTTCTATTCCCATAAAATTCCAAAAACTACACATTAAGTATTTTTCTTATAATTGCTATTCATTTTACATCTAAACAAAAATAAATAGTTACATTCTAATATTTACTCTTGCAGTCTTTTGGTCCCGTAAGGCTCAATTTTAACTTTTCACTTGGATTTAAGTTTACAGACGACGTCCAATATTAAAATAAATAGGTAATAACATAGATTGGCCCAAATAAGTAAAAATAGATCTTTTGAAAAATTAGTTTTTACTTTTACTATCACCGCTTTTTAATCTATGTGCAACTAGCAGCAGAATTCACACACAAAATGGTTTTCCTTTCTCTGTGTGTGCATATATTCCCTCATTAATAATAACTATTTAATTGTGTTTCAGGTGAAGTGGCAAGATGATAATGGTACGTCAGTGTGAGCGACGCGTCCGAACACTTATTGTGTTTGTAGTGGTCACTTATGCTTTCTCCAGCTGTCTCTACCTGTTCTTGGATAGGGAACCGCCTTCTTTGCTCTTACTGCCAAACGCCACCTGGTGGAGAACAAACTCTCCTCCTTTCAATATGTCTCTGTTAGAAGGTATGTCTTTTTTTTTTTTAAAGAATAATAACCCTAAAATATTTTCAAATCAATATCAGGGCTATTTACCTTGAAGTAAGAATTTCAAATTCAAAACCGGATAAGTTGAACTTAACCAGGTTTTTCGTGAATCCGACAGTGACAAGGGGTTCTGTCGATCTTTTACGCCCAGGGCCCGAAATGAGCTTAAACTGGTACTGCCTCATCTTTTTTAATATCCGATATGGGCAGGGGAGACACCAGCGGCTTCTTACCCTGACGAAAGGTGAGTGGCTTTATACGGCCGCTCATTAAGTGCGAGAAGGCAATCTGATATTTTCCAGACATAAGCTTGATTGAACCTCCCGGATTTCTTTCGAAGTACCTAGAATGGGTTAGCAGGAGCTCTTCCAAGTCGATATATTAAAACTGTCGGATGATAGCAATAGCAATATTATTAACGGAATTCTGGCCATATATCTAGTAAGGGTAAAGGAAAGGCAATATTTGTCCAGTCTGACAACTAGACGATCACCGGGCACTTGAGCTTAGAACTCTCAAGCAAGTATCTGTCACTAGATATTTCTTGATGTTAAGTTCTCATATATTTAGAGTTATGACCTGAAAAGGAGTTACTAATGTTTACAAACAACGAGGGTAGGAGTTTGCGGAGTCTTGCATTTACTGGAAAGTTAATCTTGAGTTCTGCGGCAAGAAACGGCATCTGTGGCTGCAGAAAATCTGATGATCTTCCGTACTTGAAGTTAGCTGGTAACTTGAGGTACATTGGTTGATTTTTATTGACTGTCCTTTCCTTAACTATTAAATTTAGAAAATGAAAATTTAAAAAGAGAGAAATTTAACATTATATAAGTCGTAAAATTATTATGAATTAATTGAAATTCTGAAGAATATGAATTTAGAAATATTTGAGGAAAATTTTTGAAATTGAATATAAAGAAGAAAGTTTACGGGAGAGATTCAGTCAAGGTAAAAACCATTTCTTCTCGCTATCTTAAATTTACGGGCTATTTCCAATAATTACGGCACTTTTTTTATGGTGTCAAGTATTGAATTTAATGGTTTTTGTTGTGACTCGAGAAACTTTCGTTTTCGATTTCATTATCCTGTATTTTTTTTCAACACGCATGATAAAATGAGGCTATTTACACTTATGAATTAATGGAGCTATGTACATGAAAGAACGAATTATTTGAGCACACGCTCTGTAAGCATAAAGTATTATACAGTTATTTTTTTTTTCTTAACGTAAAACGTAAACATACTTAACTAAAATTCTGTTGCCAGATTCAAAGAGAATAAACAAATATTAATTAATACAAAACAGGAAATGTTGAACTTATTAGGAGTGGCAACAGTTTTAGTACTTGAAATAAGTCAGAAATTTGACAGAATCATTAATAACTTGGTTTTTTGGAAACTTCCAACATTATGTGTAGTGAATTTTGTATTTGTTTTAAAATTAGAATTTATAAGTTTATAGATTACTTCTACTAGCCGCTCCAGCATATAACATTCCTGGCTTAATTTTTTTTCGCTTTAAAATTAAATTCATTTTGATGTTTGTTATTTTGAGAAATTTTTGAAGATTTTGGGAATTTTGGACACATGGGATTGCATTTATCATATGATTAGGATGTTACACGAATTTATGGACTAATTGGCTAAAAGCGCGTGTTTGTCATTATCATGTGACTGTGACGTCGCATGAATTTAGCTCATTGAATTTAAGACAAAACCGAATTCATTTAAAATTCATTGATCTTTTTTTATATTTTTCGGATTGAAGTCATATTAAATTTTCATTTTAACTGGTTACAATTGCCCAATTGAATAGTTGTTAGTTATATCTACATAAACATTTATTTTGAAAATTATTTTAATTTAATTTCGTTGAGAGAGAGAGAGAGAGAGATCATCAAGTTCAATATGAATTCTGTGAACTACTTAGTATAACTTTTTTTTTAAATCTTTGCATTTTTTTTTAAAGATATTAATCTTGTATTTTGTGTTTTCTTTTCAAAAATTTAATTTAGAAAATTATTTTTCAGGAGAAAATGATATGAGCTGGCTTATAGACACCTCAGGTTTTGAATTTTTACTAAACAACAAGCGTTGTGATGATGCCGAGTCAGTATTTTTAGTTGTCTTTGTTCATTCTGCTCCAACTAATTTTCACAAGCGCCAAGTTATAAGGTGAGTTCCCCCCGCCCCCTTCTTTTTAATATCGGGGTTCTTTTTACATGGGTCTCATATTTCAGAAACTGGAGTGCATAAAGAAATTTCAAATTTGTTCAACAAGAATATTGGGTACTTACGTACTATCGCAACAATCGCCAAATCTGTTAATAACTCGTCAAGTCGGCAACCCGGATTTCCTATGTGTCGTACGCGCTGAATTGGCAACCATGTGCTTCGTTTCATGTCGCCGAGTGAATGAGTGAGTGAATATTAACGTCGCACTGGCTTTTGGCGACGGACCACGTAATTTTGAACCATGGTCAAGTGACGTGGACGACACCTGAGCTGGCACACCCCTCTCCTAACTTCCACACCACACCAACGGGAGAACGTTTCAGTTCTCGACAGATTTAACGTGCATCGCGCTGCCCTACACGGCGGGTCTTTAGTGGTACTGGGCTCGAACTCATGACATGCCTGCCATGATCCGATATCTTGACCAGTGGGCTACCGCAGCCCTATAATGTCGCCAATAGGTTGCGATAATACGTAAGTACCGAATATTGTATTTGAAAACTTGAAAATAATATTTCTTGGTTCTTAAATGTTTTTCACAGTATTCGGGGGAAAAAAGAAAAGAGACTTTATTCTGTGGTGTTTTTTCTGTTAAATGATTCACACTTGTATCTTCATTGTTTATTTAATTGCTTATCTGATAATTTTAAAATACATTTTTTTTAGTGCCTTTAAATTGTAAATTTTGAACTTGCATCTCTTTCGAATGCCTTACTATAAATAAGATTTGGGAGTTTTCTCAATTTTACTGTTTATATTAATGATTATATTCTATGGTTTTATGTTACTATATAAAAAGGTTCTCAAATATTTTTCATGTTCAAATTGTACTTGCAAAACAGGATTTAAATATCTTGGGGAATTCTGAAATGTAAAAATTCACCAAAAATATATAAAGGTGAAGTGTTTGGAGGTAAAAAATAATTGAAAGAAGTTATAAAGTATTTTTTTTTCCCCTTCTTTTTTTTTACTTCATAGTTAGAGACATTCTAAATTTTTGTATTATTTTAAAAGGGATTTTTATTTTAAGCTTTGCCTAAGTATGCCGTTGTGGAAATGATTACAAACAAAATTGAAATTTGAAAATTTTATTTGTTGGTCGAATCTGGAATTAAAATAAAAAGCTGATAGGGAATACCTAATTTATTAAGAAATAAACCATTTGAATGAAATATTTTATGAATGGAAATAAGATAAATGTCTTAAAATTGTTAAAATATATTTACTTTTAATCTAAGTTGATAGATTAGTTGACTTTTGTATCATTTATATTTATTGATTATAAAAAGTTAACATAAAGTACTATAAGACTGTCTTTAAAAGAAAAGTAAATAATATTTCAATTTTGTAACTTTTTGTGGGCGTTGAATTTTTTTTAATTATTGTGATTGATAAAAAGTAATGGAATAATATATATATTCTACATTTTGGTCTCGGTTAGAATGCAGTATAGAGGAGGGGGGCTTGGCGATGTCAATTTCTTTTGGCGACCAAAATCGATCGCCAAGCTACTTCACTTAGCGATAGGTGTCCGGAAGCCAAAATGAATTTATCTCACTTGATATCTATATAGAAATTGCCAACTACAAAGCCCCCCTCCCTATACTACACTTGAGTCTTTGGTCTGTCATTAAAAGCAACTTGTATTTTTGGTTCAAGTGTAGTATAGGGGGGCCACTTGGCGCTGTCCTTTTTTTTTGGCAACTAAAAGTGGTCGCCAAGGTACTTTTTTCGGAATTATTTATTATTTATTTTAGAATGAATTCGATATCTCACCCAAGACATTTAGATAAAAATTACCAAATCCGATTTGCCCCCCCTCCCCATGCTACACTTGAACCATATTTTTTTTAGGTATATATGCATTATTTAAATACACACATATATTTTTAATGCAGTGTTCTTGCCATATATTTCAAGCCGAGGGAAATAAATGTTTTTCTTGTATATTTTATTTAATGTACAATTGTACTATGTACAATTATTAGTCATTTTAAAATAGTTATAATATATTTCTATGTCACTGATATTTATATAATTTTTTATGTTAATCAGTTTTATGGTGTTTAGTTAATTGCATGCTTTTTTGTAAGTGATGAATGCCTGATCTAGAATAATATAGCATACAAGTAAAATTTGAAAGTGTCACTATTTGATAAAACTCACAGCAATGCGTTATTAAAATATAAACAATCATATATGTGTATATGAACAGTTTATTGAACAGCAGACCATAAGGTTCCAAGAAATTGTGATTGCAATTAATTATGAAAATCTAATTAAAATGAGTGAATTTTTTTTCAATATTTTATTGTATCATATTATTCTCAAAAACTAAAAGAGATTATGTTATTTTAAAGTATTAGCAATATAATTTTATAATAGTTATGACATATTCTTGAAATATTTTTTCTGAGTGCTATGCATTTGATATCTTATCATTGCATTATACTCAAATTGAAATGTGCTATTAGTCTCGTGATAGAATTCAGAACAAAATCCTCTTGCAATATATTAAGTGATGCATTGTTAATGTAGTGTATTATTTGTTTTTATAATAATGATAAAAGCTTGATAATCAATTACATCAATTCAAGGATAATTAGAATCTTTTGTCAGAAATAGTTATTTTTTGAATTGAATATGGGTTCTCATCACTGGCGTAGCTAGTCCTGAGTGGGCCCCCTATCAAAATTTCTTGCACACTCTCTTTGAGGGCCCCTTAATATATTAACATATTTTCCTCACATATATTGAGGCCCCTGTAGCTTAGGGGCCCCGTATCATTTATAAGGCTGATATGGTAGTAACTAGACTTCATTTAACTTGAAGAATTTATTAAGCATGTCATACAGTCATGTAAATGAAGTGTTCCAATAAAATAGTGCTGATATTTCACTTTTAATTTTAAATTCATTTGAATTTTTAAAATATTCTTATAAGTTTATTTTATTTAAGTACTTATTTAAACATTCTTCTTAAAAAGATCAATCCATACTTTTTTTACTAGGTATCTATGTACTAAACGTGTAAATTTATTCAAAAACAAATACAAATTTTGATATTTTTGACAAATATTTATTTTTAATATGATATAATACAAATATGGAGAATAATTTTTAATGTATCAGTGTTTAAGCATAAAATGTTTTTTTATGCTTAAACATTGATAATATTAATCATGTTATCATCATTTTAAGTAATATTTAAACATTTTTTCTTTATGTATGGAATATATAATAAATTTTTTACACTTATCCTTCTGTTGAAACTGATTGTAATTAGAGTATACAACACTTATTCTTCTTTTTAACTTCATTTTATTTAAATGTTTTCCTTTTTTTCAGAAATACTTGGGGGCATGAAGATAATTTATCTCTTGATCCAATGCGAATTGTTTTTCTTCTGGGAACTGTGAATGACACAAAAGTTCAGCAACAAATAAATGAAGAAAATGCTCTCTATCATGATGTGGTTCAGGGAAACTTTGTAGACAGCTACCGTAATCTCACTTATAAGCATGTCATGGGTTTAAAGTGGGTCACCTACTACTGTCGTCAAGCCCGCTTTGTCTTCAAGACTGATGATGATATTTTTGTTGACATCTTCCAGTTAGCAACTTTCCTCAAAGATACATTTGGGCAAACAGGTGGTGTAGCAAATCTCATGATGTGCTACTTGATCCGCTCTCCTCATGTCAAACGTAGTCAACGTAGCAAGTGGAGAGTTAGTTTCAAGGAGTATCCTGCCAGAAAATATCCTTCTTATTGCGCTGGATGGGGTGTGCTCATGAGTCCAGATGTTGTTTTTAAACTATATCTCTTATCTTCCAAAGTACCATACTTTTGGGTAGATGATGTACACATAACAGGTACATTGGCCAGCCATGTTGGTATTTCACATGTTGACTTTACTGAAAAACTTGCCCTAACAGCAGTTGACATGGAAAAATGGTTGAATAGTGAGAATATAATCAAGCCTTATCTATTCGGCTATCCGAACTCTGATTCGGAAACTATACTTGCTCTCTGGAATCGAACAATGCAGTATTATCACAGGCCTTTGGTGGCATCTAGGTAACATTAATCTCATTTTTCACTGTTATGAGTCACTCAATGAATTCTTGGTTTCACATGAATAATGATATTGAATTTTCTCAATATTGTTTTTCTCTTGTGCTAGTGAATCTGTTGATGGATTCAATATATTATTGAGAAACTTTCTATTTTTTTAAATGAAATATTAAGATCTGCTACTTATTTCCCTATGTGATATGAACTAAGACTGTTTTTCATGTACTGTATTGTTGTCGCTGAAAACTGGTTCTGTTCAGAGAGTGTTTCACTTATTAGTGTACATGCAGCTGCATTTTTTGCGAGTTTTTTTTAAATTTAATTTTTGTTACTTTTATCATCAGTTCATCAAACGATTCTGAAATTATAAGCTTGCAGATAATTTCTAATAAAAACTGTGTTATAGAACTTTTTCAAAAATGTAATATTTTTTTTTAATGTATTAAAAATTTTTAATGAGATTTTTTTTTCTTTACGAAGGTTTTACTACTTATTAATTAAATTTGAAGTCTTTTTTTTTAAAAAATGTGCCATCAGAGAGTTTCATTCTATATTTTGTGCTGAGAATGGATGGTTTCATTTCTGGACTATGCATTTAAATTTGCATATAATTTCTATAAATCTTAAAAATTCATGGTATAATTTTTTTTATTCTACTTGTTTTAAAATTTATCAATTTTGAGAAATTTTAAAAAAGAAATCATAAAATTTAGCAAACTGAGAACGTATAAAAGCAATGGGTACTTTTCCGTTTCGCCGGCGTATACCTCGCCAAGTTGGTGCTATTGGCGACAACACCCAATATACACATTATAAATATTAAGAAATATTGGTTGTCATAAGTTTTTCATCCTTTTTTTTTATGTATTATGAAAAAGACATCACTGATAAGAAACTTCTTTTGACTTGTCCATGACTTGTTTTGATAATGTGATGGTAAAAGGTTACCATCGAGAATATTCTATTTGACGTCAGTTGTATCATTTTTGGCGACTTGTACTGCTAAATGGAAAAGTGCCAAGCAATATTATTGTTTCAGTTTTATTCAATTAATTGTATTTCATTTAATTTTACACGAATTTCAACTTATTTGATATGTATAATATTTTTAAAAAATTTATTATTCAGAAATGATTACATATTTTGTTTTATTTTGTAGTAAAATTACGGTACTTAGGTATTATCCCAACAGTCACCAACTCTATTAATAACTTGCCAAGTTGGTAACCCTGAGTAATGTGTTGTACGTGCTGAATCAACAACCATGTGTTTCATTTCGTATTTTGTCACCAATAGGTTGCAATAATATGCAAGTACCAAATTACTCATTTAAATATTCTGAATTGTAGTTCTGTTTTTTGTTCTTTGAATTTTTATTTTTGCTCTTTCACATGTAAAATCTGTATTAAACTGCGACTGAAAACTGAATTTGTTTCCAGTTTCTTTTGGTATTCATATTTAAATAGATATTCATTGAGTGACTTGATGAAGGCACGTAAATATGGTGGTCTTCTGCCTTTATTATATATTTTAAATGTCTATTGGCAGAAACTGCTGAGTGATCCATTTCTTTACTGTGATAAAGTGTTGAAATGATGCATTAATGATTGCCTGAAATTTTCAAAGTATTTCTAAAGATAGGATCTCATGTGATATGGACAATGTGTGTCTACCTGAGCAGCTATAACTTAAAATATGATTTGCAGTTTGTTTAACCTATTCCTCTTTTTTGTCTTTGCACTTGTTTATTTTAACCCTGTAGAACCCACATTCTTAATGTTACAAGATTATTTTCACTACTTACCTACTATCACAACAATGCCACCATTCAGAATAACTCGCCAAATTGGCAACCTTGATTTCGCATGTGTCGTACGCCCTGAATTGGCAACCATGTGCTTTGTTTCATGTAATGTCGCCAATACGGGTGTGATAATACATAAATACCTTACTTTCAGTGAGTCTTACAGGTTTATTTTTTAAAATATGCAGTTATAAATAACATATAACAACATATTAGATATTATAGTAATAAGTACTTTAATGCAAACTTTCAGATTTTGCAGGAAACATACATGAATAGTAATGAAGTTCAATAATTATTATTAAAAGCATTGTGAAGTTGTTTTTTTATTATTTTAATTCTAACTAATGATAATTAACTCTTCTTATTTGAAAATTAACACTAAAATAAATTTTCTTTTGGTGTGTCCTACACACTCTCATTTATAATTTTTCTTTGATGAAATAAAATGTTTCGATTTTAAGAGGATTTTCACAATATTTTTTAATTACCATTTATAACTAGAGATTCTGCCGTGCAATGATTGATCTCCCATTTTTCATTACAAAGGAAATAAAAAGGTATACAGAAAGTTGAATTGCATTATGAAACATCACCATAGCAGTTTAAAAAATAATTTCATTTAATTTATTCCTTGTGGGTTATCCAGGGTTATTGCCTGTAATATATGTTTTTAATGTAGTAAGTTATTAAATATATGCTGATCACCCCATGTGTTTCAATACTGTATTTTTTGTGTACACCTTTTTCATTTATAGTGAACATACAATGATATTTATGTACTTATTTATTTTCATTTGACATCAAAAGAGTATTAATCAATCATTTCATGTTCATGTATTGTGTACACACAGTCTTCTAATATTTAAATGTAACTACTGCATCTCTGTTGTTGCTTAAAAAAAAATCTCATTCTTAAAGCAGCAACGAAGTAATGCAGAAGTTTTGTGCTTTATCTATGCAATATATTTCGTATAGTTATTCAATTATATTAGTATATTTCTAATATAGAAAAAGAGGATTAAAGAAAAATATTTTTCTTAAAAAGGATTTTTCTCTTGTATAATTCATCTTTTTTCAATGCAATAAAGGAAACATCTCTACTGAAATTTTAAATTGTTTGTTCTGTGTTGGTTGTAGCTAAGACAAGTTATGCATTTATGCCTTAAGCAAACTGCCAAATAGGTATCATCCTAAATATAGAATATTTATAAAATTATTCTAAATTATATGAATTCATCATTAATTTAAAAACTCAGTCCCTTTTACATCATCACCTTCATCAAATGAATTATTACATATAGAAAAATGGATAAATACTGTATTATAAACTGCTTAAAGCAATACTTAACAGATTTGACTACTAAATTTTCCCAATATTGTTATTTTTTTAATAATTATTTGGGGGGGGGGCCAAAAATTACAGTGTTGTTGCAATTTTTTTTTTTTTCAAAATTAGTTTTTTTTTTTAACTAGCCATTTTTATTTATTTTTTACATAATCTTATGTATATGATAGTTGGAGTGTAAAAAAAAAGTATAGAATAATCTTAAAATATTGAAGTAATCAAGTTAACATTCTATAAAAAGTGTAATATAGTTCTTTTTTCTGTGGTACAATACTTATTATAAACATGTGCCAAAATTTAAGCCTCTTTATCAGTAGCTGGTGCTCTTTTTCTGCTGTGCCAAATTTCACAAATAAAAGCATTCAGTTATTTTGGTCTTAACTAAAAAATATGAAATGTCGAAGTTAAGGTTGGCAATTATTCAAAAATAAAAGAGTACAAAGACCTAATTTTCTTTTGTGAATTAAATAAGAGCATAAGGTTATTTTATATCAATGAAATTAGTTTGCTTTATAGTTGTTTAACAAGCTTTTGCTTTTATCAATTTCATATCATTGTATTTTAATTAACCTTAATTATATTTACAAACGTAATTCTAATTAGACAGTTTTTCCCCATGTTTTTCATTTCTATTATAACTTGTATGTAATTTATCAACTAGTTACATGCTAGTAAACTTTACCATGGAGCTTTATTAATATAACTATGTAAAAATTAAATGAGTCATTTTACAATATTACCCCTGGTAACAGATAATATTTAATCAAATTATTTTTTAAAAACATTAAAATAGGAAGATTATTCGTGTTAATGATTTTTAATCTATCTGATCTGTGTGATTTCCCTTTGTTGGATTGTTTTAAGTTTTTGGATGTATCTAATAAATCTCATTCTGATCAAATAAATTGGTAAAGCTAAAATAAAAATTTCAATTTATATGTAATTTTTTAATTACTATTTCTCAGTATCTCATCTCTTCAAATTACTACATTTGCTTGTATAGTTTAATGCTTTTGTTAATTATCAGGATATGTTTGTGTTCTTAAAATTATATTAAATAATTCACCATGTGACATTTAAAAATCATGTTAAAATAAAACAAGTAAACTTTAAAATTTGTTTTACTTTTTAAAGCTAACTTCCCTGATTATATCATCTAGTAATAGACTTCTATGAAACACCTGTTATGGCTTATGACATACTTATATTCCTAATCATATTTTTCATACTAAATAGTGTTGCACTTCATAGTTCTGCATAATTGCATGTTTTGTAATGTTAGTATCAATGAAAGACATGTGTCTGCTAGTGCCTTTCTTTAATTGAACCAGTTATTGTTCATATCAGTGCTTTAAAATTTTATGTTAATATTTTATACTTAAATTATGTTACTGTCAAAACACAAAATTGTGAATTTTGTGAATCAAAATTGATTTAGTTTTAACTATGCAAATTATATGTAATAGGGGGAAAAACCTTCTTTTATGTGTATGAAATGTTTTCAGATTTAATTCTCAGTGATATTGTTTTTTAATTACAAAGTCCAATGGAGATGATACTTTTTTACAAAATGTTTGACTTTTATATTTGCTTGTCCTTATTATCATCTATATATTGTGACTGTTGCATTTCAGAATACCGGATCAGTGTTATATGCATTTTTTCTCAGTTGGTGTGTTTCGTATTAGTATTTTTTATGTGCACTCGTTATTTCTTAACATTAACGCTGTGTATCAATAAGAACAATGGTACAATCTTAAACTTTTTTTTCTGCATTCCTTATTTTGTGCTTTGACAAATGTTTCTCAGGACTGTATTTCATTACTATCCCCATAAGGTTTTTCTTTCCTTTTTTTTTACATACAATGTTTTCTGTGAATTGTCTTTTAAAACATATTTTGTATATGTTGATTTATCATTTTGTTTCAGTATGTCGCTCATTTAGTTTGTGTTATCATATTAGCATTACATCTCAATTTTATTTGTAAAACTCTCCATTCTCTCTACAAATAAAATCTTAATAAACACAATGTTTGGATATTTCTTTTATTATCATATTCATTCTATATATTTCAATCCTTTAAGGATTTATACACTTAGTGTTTAAAAATAGACCATAAAATCGGATAAATTGTTCAGGTAAAAATTAACTCCAATCTTATATAATACAATATTTTAACTTCACCAGCATACAAAAAGTAATATATTTTAATTTGCTACTTAATTTCTGTTTTAACTATAAATGTTGAGGTTTAAAAAAAAAAAATTAAAATTATATAATGTTTTAAATCTTTGACACAATTTAATAAAGATATTAATTTGCAATTTCTTAATAAAAATTGTTTACAATTTGATTTTGCTCTTTCACTATACAAAATATCTTATAAGTACAATAGCATAAAGTTTCAAACATTTACCTATTTATGTACCTAAAAAGGTAATTTATTATCATTTTAATTCCTAAAAGTAAGAACAATCAAAGGTTCGTAAATTACACCATGTTATAAAAATTTTAATTGTTAGTGAAAAGAATATAGATAAAACTTAATTTTCAAATATTCATAGATTACTCTTTTGATTGGTGTCTTCAGTGGCATAACGTACACTCCTGCATTGCGGGGGGAGGCAAGATCCTAGGGGGCCCAAAGCTTAACTGATGCCAAGTAAGATCCATCTTGGGGCCGAAAACCTGACTTTGCAGGGGACCCTAATAGTCTCCTTTACTCCCAGGGACTTCTTGAGGCCTGGGCCCCTACGCAAAAGTAGGTTCTGGGTCCCTACACAAATTTAGGCCCCACAAATCACCCTTAAAAGTAGATAGTACATAGCATACGTTGTCAAATACTCGTACAAACAACAACCCGAAACAAATAAATGTGCATGACTTACAATCCCACTAACATGCTCGACCGACTGCCGCCTTTTGACTGAAAGAGTAATGATGGTGTATGGTGGTAGGCTTAGGCCTACACATGGACGACGGTTATCACATATAGCCAGATGACATATCTTTTCGGAGAATACAACCGGAAAAATCATTTGAGTTTCGATCTTGACAAATATTTGTCAAGATCGAGACGAGGCCCTAAGCTCAGTTGGTCCATGCCCTAAAACGTCCTTGGTTACGCCACTGGGTGCCTAACAAGTTTTTTCTATTGTCAGAACAGGAAAGCAATGTGAAATTTTCCCTAAGAGCATCTTTTCACTGTATCTTTTCAAAGAATTGCTTTCTTTGTAGAAATAGTCTTATATTTAATTTATAGTATCTGATAACTTGGAGATTTATATTTCCCAAATCTCTTCCAGCAATTTTTCAGTCAATATTATTAGCTCTTTGAGTACTTAAAGTTTTTTTTTTCTTTCAAAAAAAAAAAAAAAAGAATTTGGAAATATATAGTTACATTAACATTGGCGTAACTAATCCTAAGTGGGCCCTGTATCAAAATTCTGTGGGAGCCATTTTTGGAAAATAAATAAATTATTGCATTAATAAACTTATATGAAAATATCTGAATAGTATGCATGTTGGGGCCCCTTATCATTGATACAGCGGTAGCTAAGCCCCTGTATACAGATAGTTGATAGTATTAAAATCCTCAAATTTGTGTTATTTTTCATTTTAAGTAGCTGTTCAGATATGTCCAATATCTATAATAATTTTCAAGCACATTAACTCATTTTTTAAAAAACTATCAGTTTTTTTGAATCTTACTGCCACTTATTTACTAGTGTTCGTCAGAGGGAGTTTAACTTTAAAAAGGGGGTTTTCCTGGAACATTTTCTTCACCTACCCCAAGTAATTGTTTTTGGCTCTTTAAAATCCATGTGATTCTAAAACGCAGTCCAATTAAAGGTGCCAAGACTAATTTATGTAACTTTAAATATTGTGTGACGTTTTATCATTCCTAAATCATTTACATTATCTACAATTCTTTCCTGTTAAAAAATAGCTATTTCATTAAGTGCATTTGGCATTGAATTTTGATGTATTACTTCCGAATTTTATGATTGAAAAAAGGGTAGAAATTTCAAAGCATTATGCTGGACAGACTTTTTACATTTCTTATTCATACACACAGCTGGCAAATGGAACTTACATTCATATCTGAGACTTCTTGAGCCCCTATGCAAAGTAGGTCCCACCTGCGAACCTTTTTTTTATAAGGCTGTAATATAGGATGCGTTGTTAAATACTCGCGCAATCGGTAACCCTTAGCAAATAAATGTGCCTGACTCACCAGTGGCGTAACGGAAATTATTTGGCTCCCCTGCAAAGTCTGGATCTTACAATGGTTACTTACTTGGCATCAGTAAGGCTTTGGGCCACCTAGAATCTTGCCCCAATGCGGGGGTAACCCCTTTTCAATTAAATTGAGGCCTTCTGTCAAATTCCCAACCGCCATTCGATCTTCTGATTGAACTGGGTCTAAAGACTCAAGTTCTTCAATACTTTGTTCTTACTCATGTGTATATCTATGCGCTCATCAATTGTCAGCTCCTGATTGTGGAAATCCACCAGTTTTTGAATGTCATCACAATCCACTTCTAAATTTATTTGCCTGGCTAGATCGACAACTTCTCTCACATTACTAATTTCATTAGTCTCTGGGTCCTGATTCCGTCCAAGTTTCAGTGATGGGGAGAAAAAAAAAAACAAGTAATATAAAACAATTTTTTTAAAGTCAATTCCTACTTAGATCAACAAAGAAAATTTTTATTTTAGCTACTTTTTATTAATAGTTACAATTAATATAAATATGTATATACATATGACAGAACCACAACATTAAGTGGTAATTAATTTTTATTAATTATCATTAAAGTATCGTATTGTCATCCACAACAATCGTGTATATAAAATTTCAGTTCAACTGAATGCTTTAAAACGTGAGGAAAAAAAATCCTTTAAAGTTTTGACCCAAGTCGCTAAAAATGAAACCAACGTGGTTGTATCTGTAATTCTTTAAATAATTAGTTGCATTCAATTAATTTTAATTAATTATAATTATCGTATTTTTACCAAAAACAATAGTGTATAGAAAATTGCAGTTTAAATGAGTGCTTTAAAAAGTGAGAAAAAAAACTTTTTCAAGTTTTGACACAAGCCGCCAAAAAATGATGCCAACGTAGCTGTGTATTTGTAATTCTTTAAATAATTAGTTTTAATCAATTTTTATTAATTATAATTAAATTATTGTGTTGTCATTCAAAATAATCATGTTTTTTAAATCTCAGCTCAATTGAGCGCTTTAAACTGTATTTTATTAACGATTAAAAATTCCACGAAGATAAATAAATATGTAGAGAGTGTGAGCTAAAAGTGTAGGAATTGAAAAAGACGAAATTTGAAAATCGCTCAACTGGATTTGTGTAAGTCGAGGTATTACTGTATATACAGAAGGGGTAGGGGGAGCTATAACAATTTATTTTGAAAAAAATAAGAAGGTCGCAAAAAGTTTGGTAATCCATGAAATAGATAAAAGAGAGAATAAAATAAGCAAGATGAATAGAATTAAAATACAACAATGTTCTAATTACACTAATTTTCTTTAAATTCAACTAAAGGTAACCTCAAACGCAATTTCTTTTGTAATTTAAAGTAACCTTTTGAAGCGAATAATTATTTACTTCTAATTAAAATATTTTTACCTCAGTAAGAGTTGTTAATATAAAATTTATATCTATTTTTCAAATGGCACATCATGGTTTGGGTATCAATTCTCCACACAAATGGAGATATTTCTAAAATAACGATTAACATATATTAAACTAAATAAAAGAAGACTAACATAATTGAAAACCACCGAATGTAGAACTGATAATCATCGAAGCTTTTTGAAGACTTAAGTCTCCCGTTATATAATTTACTTTGGAATTTTTGCAATCATTTGCCCGTATATGTTTTTTTATCTTTGACCTTGACCAATATATGTATTAATGAAGGTTGACTAGATAATTGAGGTAAAATAACGGGGAAATACTTATCGTATTTGAATCAAATAAGAAGATTAAGCGAAATTAGAAGAAAACCGTTACGAATTAATTCCATGTAAACAAATAGCAGAAATGTGTTCGATATAAAGAATTCACAATTTGCGCTGTATAAAAAACATTAAAAAAAAAATACATAATCATTTAAAAAAAATGTATTTTCCTTTTCTGTTGCAACGAATTACAGAAATGTTAATCTGTTATAAAATTAAATGGATTAAAGTAATTCGAAAATTGAGATTATATTACGATAGTTTTTTGCAGGTGGATTAAATAATTGGCAGCTTCATTCCGTGTGTGATTAATGCGAAATACACACATTAAAACATTTTCTCATTGGTCTCCGAGTCCGAATTAATTTCTTACTTTTATTATACAATCTGGCGCCATCTATAGGTACCATGTTAAAGCTTACAAATCGATCGATTGATTTTTTATTCTTAACATCGAACTCTGGACCTACGCGAGGGCTATGGCGACGGTTCTCGTAATTTTGAACCACAGTTAAGTGACGAAAACGACACCCGAGTTGGCACCTCCAAACTTCCGTGTAACGCCAACGTGTAAAGCAGTGATTCTCAACCTTTTTTTTCGGGGGAAAGGCGGCAACGGGGGGGGGGCTACATTTTACAATTTCGCGGCACACTAACTATAAAATAAGTTTAAAAGAATTTTACTTCTTTGTTATACACTATGTAAAATAGAGTTAATGATAACAATTTCAATGTTGAATAAAATCTGTAAGAGACAAAGGCAACAAAATGTTTATTGAGTAATTAATCGAAAATTAATTAAAGAATACATTTAATGCGAAATTTGAGCTGGATGATTTTTAATCATTTCGTTTATATTGGGTCGTAAAAATGATAATGCCACTCTCATTTTGTCATCGACATTTAATATACTCGATCTTTTTTTCATTTTTATATTTGTTACTGCTGAAAATCCGAATTCTTTTCAAAGGATGAAAATTATAATATTTTTAAGGCTTGTTTGGCTAATATAGGATAATCGCTTCTAATCTTAATCCAATGTAAATTGACACTTCCAAATGTTTTGAAATCAAATCTCGTTTATTACAAAACGAAATTAATTTTTCCCATCATTCATATACAGATATATCCGTTACCACAAATGAATTACGAACCCAATGAAAATTTTTTTCTATCCATGAAAGCATAAGTTAGATATACCACGAATACTCTTAGTTTATTTTTGAACCACAAGGTCAAGTAACGAGGACGACACCTCCCTCTCCTAACTACCACATTAACGGAAGGACGTTCCAGTTCACGACAGATTTAACGTTCATCGCTGCTCAACACGGCGGGTCTTCAGGGGTACTAGACTCGAACTCATGACACGCCGGCAATGAGTCCGTTACCTTGGTCACTAGACTACCGCACCACATAAAGCTTCTCAAACTTTGTAGCAAAATATTCTACAAGCAAGAATATATATATATATATTTTTGTAATTTTAAATAAGTCTGGACTATTTCTACTCTTCATGGTATAGATTTATATCACAGTAATTTACACTCAATGCCAAAGTATCATAATTTCATTATTCTGTAGTATTTATCACGTCTTCGGTATTGTTAGACTTCCTCAAATGAATGGCTTCTGTAGATCTATATTCTAAGTGTGTGTGGATCTCTTGTTCCCTCATTGCTTCAACTTTTCATCAATCTCGTTTGCAATTTTTGTTAAATATGACAAAGCAACAGAGATTCTTCGAGTTATTGCATTTTTCACAAAGGAAACGCCTAGTAACAGTGACGTGCACAGATTACTTTCAAGGGAAGCAGTGGCGTAACGGAGAATATTAAAGCCCCCTGCAAAGTCAGGTTTTGGACCCCAAGCACGAATACGTACGTACTTTGTGTCAGTTAGGCTTTGGATGCCCCGCAATGCGGAGGAATACGTTAAGCCACTGATGGGAGGGGATATATTTATTACAAGACGTTCACGAAAGCATCCAGGGGTAATATTTATACTAAAATCAAAAATTTGTTGGTATCTGGAAGGGGTTTGAAACCCCAAATTCCACCCTTGTGTACACCACTGCATATTTACATAAAACTACTTCCATGCCACGTTACTGACCTTACTACAAAGAAAAGGAAGGCAGTGAGTGTGTTTAAGAACGTTAATTTTTTATTTTTATATTATGTATTTATTTAGTTTTTTTTTTTCTTTTGGGGAAATTTTGACTTTAAAAAGGGATCAGTCGGCAAGTTTGATTATAAAAAGGGGTTTGAAAACCACTGTTCTAGAACAACCAGGGGCGTAGCTACCGCCGTATCAGCTGTACCAATGATACGGGGCCGCAACATGTATAATTATAGTACTACTAACAGGGTTTTTTCTTTTTAAAAAAGGGTCCCGAAGGAGTTTTGATACGGGGCTCTCTCCGAACCAGTTACGCCAGTGGGAACAAGGCTAATTCGAGCTAACTATTTGATTGTAATCTGTAATAACCAGAAATATCATCCAATTCCTTCATCCTTTGTACAAATTCTTCTGAAGCGATATTTTCTTAGGGAAGTGATAGTTTGGTTGGTAAAGAAGAGAAACTCAGAAAACGAACAGTCACGGGTTCGAATATGATCCTTCCAAGTGAGTGAATGAATATTAACGTCGCATTATTCAGCTACTCGAGGGCTCTCGGTGAAGAACCACGGTCAAATGACGAGGACAACACCTGAGTTGGCACCCAATCTCCTGTCTTCCACATCCCGCTTTTGATCCGAGACAGATTTAATGTGCATCAGTCCCTTTACACGACGGGTCTTCAGTGACACTGGGCTCGAACTCATGACCACAATGCTACCGCCAGTGACGTAACGAAGAATATTAGGGCACCTCAGCAAAGTCAGGTTTCGGGCCGCCTCAGACCGGATCTTACAAAACCATAACATCAGGCTTTACCCTCCCCCCTGCGATGCGGGGGTGTCCATTACACCACTGGCTACCTCGACTTCGAAAAAGAGGAATCAAAGCATCATACACCATTATATTAAATCCGTGTTCTTTTTTTAAATTTGAAGAAAAAATACAGATAATTTTCACTTGAAGATAGTTTAAAATTTAAACGAAACCCTACAAACAAATGCTTTTCCTTTGTAGCAAAATGTCATTTACAATGCTAAAAATACAATTTAATTTTTGATATTACAACTCTTTCACGTGATTTAATATTAAAGTACTTTTTCTGCATCCATAATAGAAGGGATGAACACATAAGGTTTCCGTTTGCAAATCATTTTTAAAATTAAGAGGTTCGTTGCCAACAGCCCTTGTGTTGCTTCGAAATCTGGCGTTAATCAACAAATAATCTCGGCCATTTTTAGTTCATGAACTTTTTGTTAAATCCACAAACAAAAATTTCTACTCTTCCCAAATTCGATCTGTTATATTTATTTAAATGTCATAAAGTGCATTGAAAGAACAAAATACAAATACAAAACAAAAGTTAGAAATAAATCACATTTTTTAAAGAGTTGAAATATTTTTTTTTAATATAATTCTTTTGTGGATTTTTATGTCTTTTAAAAATATTTTCAAATGTCGCCGAAAAAAAAAATAACCCTGGAAAAACATTAATTATATTTTACTCTTTGGGATACAGTTTATGGAATTCAAATAAATACAAAAATTAAGACTTGAGGGGGAAAATAAAAACTTTATAGAATCAATATTACATAAAATTCAAAATGTCTACAAGATGTGTGATTGCCTAAACATTATCATAACGTCAATGTTTAGAATTAACTTCTTTTCCTCTGTTAAACTGAAAGTAACGCTTCAATAGTTTAATAGCTCAACCAAGTTTTGAAAACATATACGCATTTGCAATTCTTCTATTATCAGATTTGCTTCAATAGTTACAATCCAAATATTCAGATCAGTGAAATTTTGATAGTAATGACATTCTAGTTGTATGTTTAAAAAAAACCCTTAGAACTCTTGGTAGTTCGGAATTTTGGCACAAAGTCTTCATGGAGCTACTATGCCAAACACAAATCTCATTTAATATAGTAAAACAAATAAAAAACGAATTTTGGACAATATACAAAAAAGCTATTTTCTGCAAAACTAAAAAAAGCCAGGCATGGAAATAAATGAAAAATTTGTGTGGATGGAGATTCCACAATAATCAAACCAACCAATTATAAAAAGTTAGGGTTAATGATTAAAACAAGCTTAGTTAAAACAGAACATTCATAAACTAGGTAGAAAAATATCTTTGTCTTCAATGGTTTTATCATCATCATATCCGGCAAGATAGCCTCTCATGGGCCAGTGCCTTCCTTTGAAGTTTCCTCCACAGTGACCTCTCATTCTCACCAAGTTTTCTCATTTAAAATCTTAGTCTCATTCCACAGAGTCTGTACATCTCAGCATTGGTCTTCCACACTTCAGAGAATCCTAGGGACTTAGAACTGCAGTATCTTTTTGACATTATCATCTGGCATTCGAATTATATGGGCCACATCCAATTCATTTTTATGTGTTTAATTATGTCAGGTTGTTTATAAATTCTATATAATTCAAAATTATACCTTGTCTCCAACTATTGTTTTCGTTTACACCTCCAAGTATACTTAGAAGTATTTTTCCCTCAAAGGATGCTATTTGATTTTCTTCCCGTTTTGTTATAGTGCAAGTCTCAGATGCATATGTCAAAATTGGTCTAAGTTTTATAAACTAAAAATTTTGTGTTTCTTAAGAGAAATTTAGATTTTAAAAACCTCCTCAGTCCATGAAAAGCCTTATTTGCCAGGTATAATCAATGGTTTTATATTTAAACAATTTTCAAGATGACTGCTGAATACTTTTGAGTTCTACCCCTGCACTAACTCTTTATTTCGAATCAAAAATAACTTTTTTAATTGATTTCCATAATATAACTATACTTTGTATAAACAAATCCAAGTCTCTGAAATTTTATTTGGCATACAACTAGAAATTTTACTTTTTCAATAAACTTTTTTGAGATTAGTCTTACATAAAATTAAGTGTAAATAAATAAATTAACTGTAAATAATTTTTCTTAAAAAAAGAAAAGATTGTAAAATGACCAGTTAAAAAAATAAGACCTTGTGTAATTCAATAATTTATAAATAAAAACCCCTATATTTAAAATATATCAAACAGTCATCAATTGACAAAGAGCTAGCTGATATATTCCTTTAAATTAACGAATTTCAAAGACCACAGAGAAAAAGAGTTATAGTAAATGAAAATTTTCTATCCAACAAATGTATTTGACATAAAAAAGCTCTGTAAACAACACAGTCATTAAAATAATAGTTGTTACATATTTGTATAATTCCATACTGTAAGAAAAGTTAATCTTTAGTATTCTATATAATAGTTAATTTCAATCAAAAGTTGAAATGAAAAGCAAAAATGTACATCACATAAGAAAAATTCATTTAAGTATAATTTAAAATGAATCATAACTATTATTTTATTAAGAAATTATGATAAATTTACTAGCAGAACACTATGTATTGAAAATCAGAATGGAAAGAAAACATCTAGATGCTAAAAATTGTTCCACATATAATTATAAATGTACATATTAACTATATTTTAAATTTGAGAATTTCATTAATACAATAAACTTATTCATTTCATCATCACATAACAAACAAGTCTTATGATTTTATTTTATACTCGAGTATAGCATAAGTTGTATTCTCAACAAAAGGCCCCCAAAGAGTAGAGATCATTATGATGAGGAGTATATTTCGGTCAATATTTTAGCCCCTTATTTAAGAGACAAAAAGTTATTTTTCTTTAATTATATTTCTCAAAATAAAAAGAAAGGCAGCTTCTCATCCATAATTTAAATATATAAAAAAAGTATATCTTAGTTTATATATATACTCAGTGAATACAAATAAAAATACTTAATCAAAATTTTTGACTATGATCTTTTATAATAATATTTAGTCTTTAAGAATCTGTTTAAGTTTAAATTCATGAAAAGAATTTTGAAAAAATATTATAAAAAGGCAATTATTACCAATTTTCTATATAAAAAAAAATCCTTTGATTCTTAAACAAAAAAGTCATTTTACTATTGAACACTTCACAATACTAAATAACACTAAATGATATATAATATATTCAACATTAAATAGCAAATCATTACTAAAATCAAATCACAGGGGAAAAAAAATGTTGGCATAGAAATTAAAATATAAAGCTACATTAAAACTGATTTAGCAAAATATTAATGGATTACTAAATTGATAAACTCCTTCCCAAATAAATTTAATTTAAGGAGTTAATAAAAAATACAAATTTTTAAATGTCTTGCTTTTAGATTTTGAATCATAAATAATTTTTTAATAAATTGTTGAAAACAGTGGAGTACTTTTCAAATATATTTTTTCTATATATAATATAATTAAAATATAGAAATACTTCCATTCTCAAAAATATATTAATCATTTCCATATAAGCTATAATATCTTAGAAACGTAAACAACAATGAGTTTTAAAATGTCAAAATAAGATGCAAGGCTTAATCAATAGGATACACAACTGATCATTCTAAAAAAATAAGAACTATTTGTGTGTTGCAACAAGTGAAGGAAATGTTATTACTTTCAGTATATATATAAATAGATTTGTATAATATATATATCTCATGAATACACAATTTATATTCTGAATTTTTTTTTAAAAATAAATACTTTAATCTATTCTTGAATTGAAATCAAATTGCTCCTCAGAGAATTTTAATTCTAATATAATCGACACAGGGACTAATAATATACCTATGAAAATAAAAATTATTTAGCTGTCTAAAATGACAAAATAAAAAAATACCCAACATTAATTTCAAAACTATACATTTAGTTAAATAATGAAAAAACTTCCAAAATGTTAAGCTACTTTTCATAATTCAAGCTCCTATTGTATCACATTCAATAGAAAACCAACATAAAATTAGACATATATTAATCTCTTATCTCTTGAACTTGGTAGGTAGGCCAGATTTGATTCTTTTATCCACATTACTACAATCAACTGCATTTAATATCCAACTGTTAATCACAAATTAAAATTTTTTCAAGGACATCCTCACAATTTACGACAAAAAATATGAATAGTTAAAAAATAAAATTGAACTTCCATAAATCTTAATCTAAATAGGATAATATTTTCATGTGAACTAAACTCAGTGCTACAACAGCCCATAGAGAACCAAGGCTGGCTGAGCCCATCTCAGTTTTCATGACCGTGGGCATTGAGGTGTACGAGCAGATGTTTCGGTCAGGTGGTCAGTCTGACACGAAACCTACAATGTTTAGTTCACAAGCAAGCTTGGTACTTACTCATTTATCAACCCACTGAAAGGCTGAGATTTTCAAATAACTGATACATTAAAATAAGAGAAATACTTAGATCTGTACTGCTATAAAACCAACAGTGAGAGGCCTTTCCCTTTTATCCTATTAAGAATACAAAATATACTAAAATGGACTTTTTTCCCCCAAAAAAGAACGACTCAGATTTTAGGCATGAAACTGAATTAATTTTGAATATCATATTTATATATAAATTTATACCAATTTAAAATATAAAGAGGTTTATGTAAAGCATATGTAAAAAAATAACGTTAACAAAGAAAATACAGAATTTTCTCTAAAGCTACTCAAAAATGTAAACGTATTGTAGAAAAATTGATTTCTACATGCTGTCAACATAGTGCCAGTTTCTTGATAGATAAAAATGTACGCAGAAATGTTGATAAAATACTTCTTTCTATCAATGGTTTTGTTTAATATAATCAATATGTTTTTCCCCAATAAAAACTACTAGATGTGTCATATGCTAAAATATAAGTCACTTTAGAAAAACACCTAATTTTATATTAAGAGGAAAATATTTGTTTCAAAAGATATATAAAGATAAAAACTTTTAAAAATAAGTTCATAAAAAGCATGTGCATATTTTATTTATAACATATGGACAAATAGGATATCACTTCAAGTCATATAAATAAATAGGATTAATAATACTTGTACACCAAAAAAGTAAGTTAATACTAAATGTAAGGGAGAGAGAGTGTACCACATTTAATCAGTTGTTTAACACAATAAACATTTTATTTTTATAATATCTAAAGAAAACAAGCATTAAGAAATAAAAAAATTGTTTGAAATACAAAGATGCTTACAGATACATAAACTTTTATAATGTTTCATATTAAAACAATTAAGTACATGCTATGTTTTATAAAATAAATTTTAATTTAAACTTTAAAAAAAGCCATTAGTTTTTCAAGAATGTAAACCTTGTGTAACAGTCAAGCACATACACATTGACATTTTATGATCGGAAAACATTTGTACATCAGAGAATTAATAAATAGCAGTTTTTGTGATTTCAATAGCTTTCAATTAGTGACTAGAAAGAAATATGTATAAAAAGTTTAATTACAACCATAAGGAATTTTGGTACTTATGTATCAACATCATCACAGCCAAATTTGCAGCATTTCTGCCAAAATCTGATTGGGTTTTTTTTCAAATAAAACACAAACTTTTTGTTGTTTTAGGTATCATTGCATGATTTGTGTGGGGGACAAATTTTATTCCAGTGACACTTATACATTAGTACCAAAATTTTAATTAACCAATTACTTTCAACATCAAATTCATATAACCAGTGTAATATATATATATCGACAAAATGCACCAATAATCACATAAAATAGGAATCTTTATTTGCTGCATTTTTTAAAATTAAAATATACTTTAATTACAAAAGGAGTTTTAAATAGATTTATTTTATGCAAGTTTTGTAAAGTAGCCTAATGCACCTGTCCCATGAATGGGAAGCTATTATTCTGTGAGCTTTTTATTTACTAAAATTTTTTTTTTATCTGATATTACATTTTTATTAACATTCATAAGGAAATGGAGAAGAGGTTCCAATTTATTCCTTTTGTTATTTTAAAAAGCCAAGCTTTCTTTTTTTCCCCTTCTTTTCTTTGAAGCCCTTTCTTTTTTCTGAGTTAGGATGAATCTTGTATATAACACATTCTTCGAAAAAAGGTTACATGTATGAAAAAAATACACATGAATCACTGGCTATGAGAAATTTATGATTTTTGCAGATTAGATAGTTCCTATAATTATTTTACGAATTATCATAGTTCATACTAAGGTCTCCAAAAAATATGAGCCTGCATATTTAATAGAAAATTAAAGTTTTGGAGCAATTTATCAAGTTTGTAATGCAGCAGAATAATAAGTATAATTTAAGATTAAAATATTGACATTTAAAAAAAATATTACTTAAACTAAGTTTTAAAAATCAAGTTTAAGTGTATAAATCAAATCAGATCAATAACAAAAAAAAAAAAAAAAAAATTATCAGCTTATTTAAATATTTATAACAAAGCATTTTAAATATTTCTTTCAAAATTCATTTTTAAAAATGAGCAAAATTTACTGACATACAATTAAGCTAATAGATACTTTACACATAAATCAATTTTTTTCAAACATATAAGAATTATTAAAAAATATTATTTTTTTTTAAAGCATGCATTCTATACAGCAGATAAAACTTTTGATAATACATAGTAACATACTGCTTAGTAGCAAACATTCCATTTTAAAGTTGAAATACACAGTAAAAAATTGATAGAAATTTTATATGCCAGCCATCCAGAGTTAGTCTACAAAAGAAACCCTTACATATCACAAAAGATGTTCTACAGTTGAAGAGGAAAGCAAGTACATTATGAGATTTTTTTATTTTTCTTCGTCACTCGTGACATCACATAAAAGTGGCAACTGTTCAAAGAGAGCTTGAGAATTAATATGCAAAACACAGGAATGTACAACTAATACTTAAAACATTTGAAAGTAAGAAATTCCTGCTACTTTTATGAATCACTAAAAAATACTTCTCTAAAGAACAAACTTGTAAAATAACCAACTTTGCAAGACTACAGACTTAAATTAGTAGTCTAAGTACTTTAAATTCCTTATCCATTCTACCACATATGGGTTTCCCTAATTTCACTAATAATTTGATTAGCTCGTTGGAGAGCCTTTAACATTTCGGCTGCTTCTTGCCTACGAACTGCAATGTGCTCAGATTCTTGCAATAGGGTAGTGAAATGATCATGCTTGTAAAGATGAGTTACAAGTTCACTTTGGAGATTATCTCTTACATAATTTACTAGAAAATGCATTATGGCTTTAGGCACTGCATCTTGGATGTTTTTACGGACTATCATGAAATACGAGTGAATCAAACATTTAATGACTTCACAATCTTTCTTTTCTTTATTAGACAGTTGTCTAGGTGTACTACTGGGCACTTCTGGTAACAAATTTACAGCTTTTACAGGACTGAAGGTTGCATTTGGATTGAAATTTGTTGTATCATTTACAGGAGATTTGTTTTCTTTGCCAATACTTCCAATATATGTTGAAGAGGATTCCATCCAATTTCCAATCGTGGGATTTTGCTTTGTTAGAGTGCCTTGCAATAAATTAGAATCACTGCCACTCAACTTGCTTGAGTTATGTAAGGTTGATTCTGAGAACTGAGTGAATTTTTTAGAAACTGTAATATTGTTGTCAATTTTTTGACCATCCGACTGATTTTGGATCATCATCTGTGGATTGTTTACTATCTTATTCTTCTCAACCATTTTGGTAATATTCACAGTTTTTTCTTCGTTATGCTTGGCTAAAGTATCGGCCAAGGCAGCATCATGATGAAAGTCGGGATGTTTAGTATTGATGTATGCCAATTCAATTGCAACGAGATTCTCAACCATGGCATTAGTAGCAGGCAATCGCCTTCGAAGCAAGTGGGTGACAACATCCACTATTTTTTCGTGAAGCTTCGGAAAGCGAATGATCTCCTGTTGAACTTCAGTGTCACAATGTTGAATAATGCGTTGCATTTCTTCATGCACCAATTCTACACATCTTAAACTGGGATCTTCTAAGCGGCGAATCTGACGTTTCACCAACAATTCAAATGAAACTTCAGGAACAAAAAGAGCTGGTCTAGTACCTGTAGCATTACGAATAGCAGTCAAAACGTCAAAAGTAGTTAATCCACCTAAAGGTTCAATACCGTTTAGTACGCGTCCAAATGTTTCATGAAAAATATAGCAAATTCTTGCACCACCACATAATTCAGATATCTCAATGTTACGAGCAGTCCCCTCAACAGTGGAGCAATAAGATGATGCAAATTTAGTAATTATTTGTAATAAGGTTTGACCTTGGTCATCTACAGCTTCTCCATAAGAATGTAACATAGACTGAAACTGAGAAATCATCACATTCACTCTAGTTTTCAAATCTGGTAAACAATCACGAATATGATGCATCAAGAGACGATTCAAAGTTTTGGCCAAAAATGCAGTTCCATTCCTATTTGCCAAGGTAGGATACTTCCTTTGAAGGAAAGAAACTTCATCTTTGGTGGCATCTTCAATACTCTTCTTGTTGATAATATCTTGTTGAGATCGATTCACTACACCAATGATACCCAATTTAACTGGAATAACTCGACCACATAAGACATCTACAGCATCTGTACCTGCATCCATAAGATCTAGTTTAGTTACCACAGCTAATGTCCTTCTACCATCAGGATCAACTTCTCTGGCCATTTTCAGAGATTCCGACGTTGCAAAATCTGTATTAGCTGGAGAAACTGCTAAGATGATAGCATTGGGATTACTTATATGCTGAAGAATTAGTTGACGAATTTGGACTTCAATATCTTCTGGCTGATCTCCAACAGGAACTTTAGTTATACCAGGCAAATCTACCAAAGTGAGGTTCACAACATGAGGAGAATAAATTTTCAAATTTATAGGCTCATGACATATACCTTTGTTGGACCCACTCATTCTGTCAGTTTCTGCTTCAATTTCCTTGCGTATTTCATCAAAATCGGGATAAATTTTCGATTTAGTATGCAAAAATTTACCCCACTCTTCAAGATTGAGTGTACCCTCCTCAGCCGAACGATAGGATGAATCATTTTGAGGAGTATAAACCAGTTGCAGTACTAGAGGACGCCTAGTAACAATACCAGCTCCGCGAGGAAGAAAATCGCGGCCTACTAAACTTTCAAGAACAGAACTTTTACCGGAACTTTGAGTTCCTATAACCACAATCTGAGGAAGCTGGATGGAGTCGGTTCCAACAGTAGTGAAAACGTCATGCAATTTGTTCATCACAGGAATCAAAGCCTCCATTTTGAATGATTTCGTTCGACACAAAAGAGCTTATCAAAGTAAATATTCACACACTAGTAATGAAATAATGCACAATACTTTCGTCATCCAGTAAAAGTAAACGGTATCTTAGAGGTCAAAGGTCTCTGTGAGGCATCATCTGATATCAATTTAATTTCTGGAAAATTTTAAAACTAAGATTAATTTTTGATGAAGAATGCGAGTTTAAATCAAATAACGAAACACTTTACAAAACAAGTACTTCTGCAAAGAAAAATTCGTTACACCGCTGCTTGCAAATACAAAAACAAATCTCTCTAACGTGATGTTGCCATTCCAAGGGATTTAATAATAAATGAATCAATACATTCCTCTATTCGTGGTGCTGTAGCTGGAACTATGACGTCATAGTTGAGAAACAAACAATCACGAGATCAAAATTTAATGGAAAATTTTGAAAGAATCATCTTATTAAAAATGATAATATTTATACACTACAATATATAAAATTAAATTTATAAATGTAGAGCTGAATTCCATATTATTATACTAAGGTTTTATTTAAGACAAACATGATTTAATGATAAAAATTCTAAATGTTAATATTTAATGAAGATTTTTTTAAAAAGAAACAGACCATTTTTATTCTAGTCTGCATTCTTTTAAGCATTGTACTTTGCTCTTAAATTTAAAAATAGATAACATATATTTTCTGAATTTTTTCCTTCAGAAGATTCGGAAGAGAAGACACACCTCCATTATGGTAAGAAGTGATTCAATTATGTGTCTTCCCTTCCTGAATTCTCTGAATAAAATTTGACAAATATTCTTTTAATTAGTTATATTCTCAATAAATGTTATTCATAAGGTTATAAAGAAATTGAGCATTTAGAGTTTCAATTATGATTCTATGAAACCAACTATATTTTCATGCTCAAGCAGTTTTATCACTGAACAAAAAATCGACACTCAAATATTATACATGTAAAATCTGTTTATATATATATATATATATATATATTTATATACAGGTGTTGACGATATACAGCAACAAAGGCTAGGGAGATCTTTAGAAACCGAGGTTTTAAGACACTTCAAAATGCCAAACAGAGCAAGTGTCATTTAAATATGGTTGTCATCAATTACATCTTTTTGCTTCTGGCTGCCTCACAGAGTTAGAGTAACAGAAATAAGTGGTGGTGGGCAATTCTTTCGCAATATAATATAGTCCGAAATATGATTACATTTTTTAAAAAGTTTACATAAAAAAATTAATTTTTAATGTCAATTCTGGGTTTATTCTGCATTAGAAATTTCGAAACAGAATAATATTTTTAGCGTACCTGAAGAGATTAAAACATTAGAGATTTATGTGCATATTAAACGTTCAAAAAACAGTTCATTGGCATTTATAATTCTTTTTATATTCTTTTTACTCGGTTTTGGATCCGAAGGGCCCAGGTTCTAATCTTCCTTCATTGGTGACACTGGCCGTGCAAAGGAATCGCAATCTTCACACAGCACTCATGGCACCATCTATACATTGCAAATGCAACCAAGCTGTCAGACACATGACGCAACCAACAAAGCCGTCTCACACAAGTGCGCAACGTACAAGCCATCACACACGATGGCGCAAACCACAAGCCGACACGCATGAATGACGCAACCCACAAGCCGTCGCACTCAAAATGACGCAACTGCTCACACGCCTGCCACAAATATGGTATCGTTCGTTCACCTATTCACCGAATTACTGGCTGGGGAGTGCATGATGGTGGTATATATATATAAGCCAGGAATAGTCTCCATGCTATGATGATCATATTAGCATGGTTGCTAAAGTACTCGCTTTCGAATCAAAAGCACTGAGTTCTATCCTCCTTCATGTATTTCAAAATATTCAGTCGTTTTCTGCTCTTGTGCCCAAGATGAGCAGTGTGTTTTGAGCTGGAAATTTCTGGGTCCAGTACAAACCCCAGATGTACAGGGTCCAGTACAAACTTAGGATGCTTATCTACTGATAGAGGTGAACCATCCAAGAAGATCTTAGGCTGATAATTACACAGTTTTCTATGAGTGGTAAAGAAACTAGTTGAATCTTTCAGAGCATTAAAACACAATTTGTGGCTTTCTGCAAAGTTCTATGAGTCAACAAAAGTGTGGTTAACACTGCTCTCTAGAATAGAAATTCTAGAATACCAGATTTCTAGATGACAATATCGTTGGAAAACAAGCCGACCTCGTACCTTCTGGAGATAACTTCTTCAATATCACACATGAACAGGGTGAAGACAGTGAGACTCAGAACAGATCCCTGAGGTAGTCCCTGGCTCAACTTGAATCGTTTGGACATAGAACTATTACATTTTACCTTGATTGTCTTGTCGTGCATGAAAGAATAAAGCCAAAGCAAGGCCCTATCACCGACCCCAAAAGAATCAAAGAGTTTAGTAATAAGTTTCTGTCTCCAGACTGTGTCGAACGCTTTAGAAAGATCTACAAAAGCTGCAATATATTGTGGTGAGTAGCTTTCAAATTATGAGCGTCAGGGATCTTAAACGTTGCTTAGGAATGTTAAAATTGTAATATTCGTAAGCAACGCCGTTTCTTATATTATAATGGCGATCAATGGAAACATAGCGAAATGTTGATGATAGAGCCATGTTAACTTCATTTTTGGCGAACATGTTGGCAACTTGGAGACCGATTGATCGATGCAGGTGTTGATATGCCTTAGCACCACCTAGTGAAAAGTTTCAACAAAGAGGATAGCACAAAAACCTTTTCCGCAAAAAAATATATATACATGTCAATTTTCATAGTGATCGGTTAAACAATGTTGGAGTGAAGCGAGGACATATATACAAACATCCATTTATATATATATATATATATATATATATATATATGTGTGTGTGTAGAGAGAGAGAGAGAGAGAAAGAGAGAGAGATTATATCAGTGTAAATGTGTATTTCATTTTTTATTATATCAGAATGTATTTTTGTTTTGTTTCCTTTCAGTAAATTTATAATTTCTTAAAAATACCCACTTGGTTTCGACTGTTGGATATGCTCGCGCCCCTCACGTAGAGTTATCATGTCCCCCTAGGGGTGCCCCTAGAAACGCTTCTGTACACAGATATATATTTACTTTCCATTATTCTGACTCCTCTTATGTGAAAACTTCAAAAATAAAAATAAATTCTCCTCCATGAAATTTTTAGAATTCGTGACTCAGAAACGATTACCATTGCAAATGTAGTTCCACTTGAGGAATTATCATCGGTTCCATGAAATGCTTGTTGTGGCATTTTCAGTTACGTTGTGTTTGAAAAAACAAAATTCCTTTTCCATTTACTTTTTTCTAATACTTTTTTTTGTTAGAAGAAATGCTTTAATCACTGTGGAATGCGCTTGAAGTGTGTTTACTTTTCCTAACTGGTGCGGAACTTGTATCCTGGAACTTTTTCGAAAACAAAAAAATGGCTATCTCAACCTTTTTAGACAGACAAACCATCTTATCGCTTTTTGTTTTTAGTGTTGCGGCAGAGTGTGATCACGAGTCACATCCAACAGAATTGATGAAGATTTGTTGAAATTCAGAATAGGAATAACATCTTAATTAAAAAAAAATAATAATTAATGTTTTCCTTAGAATAAGGTAATTCGGGGGGAAGACGTCACAGTTAAGGATTTTTCGATTAGTTCATTGAAAATTGAAATGACGAGACCATGAAAAAATTCACCTTACTTTTTGATATTTCATTGGTTATGTATTCAAGTTGATTCTCTTCTTAGTATGAAAATAAATAAAAAAAATTAATGTTGAAGGAAATCATTTAATTGTGGCATTTTCCCCCATATATGGGGGAAGATGCCACCAGTCATGGATTAAGATGCAACAACACGACAGTAAATAAAAAATAAAAAAAAAAAAAATAAGGCAAACACTACCAAATTAATTGTGAAATAACAATAACTATAGAAAAAAAAACAAATTAAATTCTTTCACAATTTGTTTGTTAAAAACGAATTTTCAAGCAGAACGGTCTAGAGCATGATGAAGTAGTAGTCGACTTCAGCCCTGCACTTCTTCGTCCTATGGAGATCCTCTGTGTCATCCTTACAACCTAATTATTAATTGTAGTTATATTTTATACGATAAAATACAGTGTTATAAAATGAAAAAAAAATTAAAGTTCATTTCATTTTTTTTTAACTATATGGCATCTTCCCCTAAGTATAGGGGGCAGATGCTACACACGCTTATTGCTGTAGTGTTATGGCATTTATACATGCATCGTAAGTGTAAAATTATGTGTAACTCATATTGCTAATATCTCATTAAAAATAACAAGTGCGTTTATGGACTTTAAAAATGAGGAATGGAATATTATAGAAGTTGTACTCACCACTTTAAATATTTAAAGGATCGTAAAATAAGGCCGATTAAAGACGATTAATTCAGATAAATTCACAAGCCACACTCAATGTCGGACCAGACTCTTCACACAAGTGGTTTAAAATTGCCTGCTATCGACGCATGCAATGCATTAAAGTACTATTAACAAACTGGCATTTTCCTCCGCATTACCTTATATTAAGGTATCCGACTACGTTCGGAACCGTGACTTTGAAAAAGCGCATAAATGGATAGTTTTCATGATATTTAGTGTCACTTAGATTAGAATACATGCATAAAATTGTTTTAAGGATATTTTGACGAAAAAAATTATTTAAAATCAATATGTCGGCAAAAAATGAACTTAGAATAACCTTTTTTCAAAATGTTCTCCTTTTGTGAAAAATGCTTCTATTATAATAATATTTTGCCTGTATATAGCTTAGACCTCTGTACAGAGGCTCAACTATGATTTTTTGAAAAATTCACATTATTTTCAGAGTTACAACCAATGGAAACAATTATCGCCACATTTTTCTCAAAATGTCTCCCCTCTGTTATCGTAAAACATGCATAAACCCAATCCTAAGTTATATATTTCAAAAATTCTAGTTGAGCCTCTGTAGAGAGGTCTGAGCTATATACAGGCAAAATATTATTATAATAGAAGCATTTTTCACGAAAGGAGAATATTTTGAAAATGGGTCATTCTATGTTCATTTTTTTGTCAAAATATTGTATTTAAATAATTTTTTATTGTAATACTAATCTTAAAATAATTTTATATACATTTTATAATCTAAGTGACACTGAATATCATAAATATTATCCATTTATACGCTTTTGCAAAATCACGGTTCCGAACGAAGTCGGATACCTTAAAGATCTTACAAAATTTAATTTATATATATAAAAAAATGTATTGTAAAGTAGATATTTAAATTAATCCTTTAATTATAAACTCGTAAGATTTGCGGCTATTTTTCTTATTCACATTCGGGCCGATTTAACATTGTCCTGTGTTCTTCTGTTTGTTAAACATACTGCACTTTGATGACTTATATGTCCCACCCCCTTTTCTCTCTGTCTCTTCCCCAGAGCCGCTTTTTCGCTTAGGCAAGCTAAGCACATGCCTAGGGCGCAAAAAATTAGAGGGCGAAAAAGAGAAAAAATTAAAAGAATGTACGTACCACCGTCTAGCGAGTCATGAGAGAAGCATTTCTGCCCTTACGATCTACTATGGAAAAAGAAAAGCTTAACAGTTTGATGTAGCTATGCACTCAAAATGACATTGCAATGAAAATTGATTACAATGATGTAATAATTAATGATTTTGCAATGATCAAAGCTCTAAGAAGCCTTTGTTGTACAAGTACAATGAAAGTGACTCAACCAAGAATAAGGATGTCTTAAAGTAAAAGATAAAATAATAAAGCGATATGCGACAAAAAAGATGATAATAAACAAGTTTAAAACTGTTCATACAGTAATGTATACTCCATACATACTGTAATATTACAAACAATTTTATTAATTTACTGTGCTGATTTACTAAATGATGGTGGGTGGTCAGTGATGCCGTAAGGTAAGAAATGAACAAGAGTGGCCAAATCATGTCACTATCCTTTTCTAATGGCTGTCGGTTGCCAGTCCGAGACATGGTGGGTCTATATGTGATGGAAAGTGGAAAGACCGCCCAAAGAGCATAAAGAAAGAAAAGAAAAATCTCTCCGGAACCAAAACCGGCAAGATAAAAACTGAAGGAATGTACGTTTTGAAAATATTGGGTAGGGGGGCGAAATAATTTGAAGTGCCTAGGGAGCAAGGGAGATTAGAAACGGCCCTAATCTTTTCTCGCCTTTTCTTCTTTCTTTCTTTTTCTCTTCCTCTGTTTCTTTTTCTCTCCTCTCACTCTGTCTCCCTCCCCTCTCTCTTTCTCTCTCTATGTATATACATACTATATGCCGCAATATACAGTGTATTTTGCTTTGGTGGTGATCTTATTTTTGGTACGCGCACTTTTAGCACCAAAAATAAGATCAAAATTTACGGTGGCGCGTTATACGCCGGGTATAAAAATGAGAGCTTTAAAAATAAATTTTATCTAAGAGATGAGCATAAAAAAACTAGACTTCTACATATTTTGAAATACTGTTCATATAAAAGAAATGGTATTCTTGATGAACTTAAAAGATTGTAGTTCTAAAAGTATACTATTTTTGCAAAAGTTTAGAAAAATACCTCGAATAAATCTCTTCAATACATAACAGCGTTGCATACGTACATTTTAGGTTTCTTCGTAAAAAAGGGGGTGAGCGTTATACGGCGAATATACCTCAAAATTATAAAAATTGCAGCTTGAAAGTATGGGTGCGTATTATACACCGGTGCGCGTTATACGCCGGATTTTATGGTATCTATAACGTCTTTCCTGAAATTTAGTTTTAATTAATTCAGTATTTCACCAAAAATCAATATACGTAGTAGGATTCAAAAGTTCCCGGACTGAGTCTATAACTTAAGAAATATTACCAACTAAATTCCTGAAACACATCCTCCTTCAAAATAAGACCCTTAAGCAACAACACACTTTTGAAATCGCTTGTAAAGGTCATCGAAGCAATTCTGGAATCCATTTTTAGTCATTTCCATTAATTCAGCCTGCGATGCACTTTTAACTTCACCTACAGATCGGTATTCGTTTAACACGCGGAGAACGATGTATTGACACACTCTACGCATGTTAAGATCCTTTGTCGGTTTCCGTTGATATGTAGCCGAGGATATCCTAAGTGATTCTGCTATTATTTGAAGCTTGTTCTTGCGTACTGCGGCAGAAACCTTTTCGATTTTTTTCAGTGGTGCGAGAAGTCTGCGGAAATCCACAGCGACACTTTCCCTGCCTTCTCTGAAACGTCGATGCCACTCAAAAGCTTGCTTTCGCGATAATGTATCACAACCTTACACATGCTTCAACATTTGGTATGTCTCCGTAGCACTTTTTCCCGCACGAACACAATCTGTCATTCATTTTCTGCTCAATAAGCGCACAACTTCTTTTAATCATCTACTACTAAATGCATCCGTGTGCGAAATACGACGCCGTGGTAAGCCACCGACCACGCTATTAGGGACAAACTTTTTTTTTTAGGAAAGGGGAAGAACGCAGTAACACAGAAATGTTATCGCAGTCGCTCTACTGCAAATATTTTCCACGCTATAGGCTCAGTCCGGGAATCCCACCTCGTATAAAATGAAATTACGAGATACTTATGATACTTTTTCCTGGAACCTTGAACACTTCACGATTTTCTTCGTAAAATAACCTCTCTATAGCGAAGTGCATTTTTTATACAACGAACTTTTTCTTTTGGGATTCAATTTTCGTTCTCCCTTTTTTTAAAGTATTTCTGAAAAAATTTCAAGTTATTCTCTCTTAAACACATTTTATGATGGTCATAAATCTTGAACTGATTTTATTAGATCCTCACTCGCCGAGAGCAATAGAGCTCTGGACGTTTAATCCAAGAAGTGCAACCTTTAACCCCCATTGTCCAGTTGACTAGAAACATCTTCGATATCCTCTTTCCCCCTCAGTGGAGTTGTCCCATGTCTCCGTGTTCTAATTATAAAATAATGCGTGTTTAATATTACTTGTATACTTTAGATCATAAAATGTCCTCAAAATTCATTAATTGTAGTATAAAATTTATTTTCTTAATATTGAAGATACAGTGAATTCTTCGATGTTCTTTTTTCGTTTTACTTGCAGTTTTTCTTTCTTTCTTTCTCTTTTTTATGGGTATGATATTTTAAAGAAACAAATATTAATTTAAAAAAAAAGGTGTAAATAATTACTTTTTTTAAATATATAGTGTTTATGAATTTAAAATTGGTTGTATGGGATTTATATAAAGTATATTAAAAGATGAACCTCTATATAACGAATTTTCCATATAACGAAATTTTTTCCGGAATTTAGCGACTTCGTTATATTGAGGTCCGACTGCATATATACAGTATATATTCATACCGCATCATGAAACACCCAGAGAAGTAGGCGGTTCACGGCTAGTTAATTATAAGCATTCCAATTTTTCTAACGTTGAATTTTTTTGTTACCTTTTTAGTGTAGGATGCTTATGATTAGAATAAAATAAAGAAATATTAAGAATCGTTATACTTTTTTTGAACTAGTTCCACCAGAAATTTCCTGTTTGTCAGCTGTGTGCATACCGGGAAATAAGGTTAAGAATCCCTACAATAGAGGATCTCCTGCGCCGGGTCCACAAGTAGAGTCAGACTGAGTAGGGATGACGATCTGAGATCGATTAATCGAAAAATCGATTTCTCGGGTGAAAAAATCGATTTTTTAAATCGATATGTAGCACTGAATCGATTCAGTGAATCGATATTTCATCTTAGAAAATCGACATTCGATTTTTTCTGTTTTGGTAAAAACCATAAAATTATTTATAATTAGTTGAATGCTCCAGAATGACAGGGCTTAAGCGAAGAATTTAAAAACTATTTATCGCAAGCAGTTGTGCACCTGAAGTATGATCCTATACTTTACTACAAAGACAGAAAAATTCTATCATCACGTTCACTCAATAGCCATGATGCATATGAGTATCGTGCGATCATCTGTTCCTTGTGAGCGCCTTTTTTCGATTGCCGGCAACATCGCAAATCATGAGCGGAACCGCTTGGATCCCTGTACACTTGACAGACTGTTGTTTTTAAAAAGCTTAGATATTAAGTATTGAGAACTATAAGTTATATTATCTATTTTCTAAACTTTTTAATGCAACAAATACATTTAGAAAATAAATGTCTTCTTTTATACCTGATACTTTGATATGGTAATAAAATTAATTGTAATTGTCGAATTCCCTGAACTAAAAAATTCCTTGATTTTACTGATAAGAGATCATTTATTATGGTATCTTTCTTGTTTTTCATAAAATGGATTTATACATTTACATTGTAAATGCAGACTTGAAAAAAAATCGATTTTTTAGAATCGATTTTTTTATAGGCCTCGATTTTTTTTTTGTGAATCTATTCATCAGAGGTTACGATTCGAATCGATTTAAAAATCGATCTTTTTAGGAAAGAATCGTCATCCCTAAGATTGAGCTGCTCTTGGGGTGAAAGCTGGGTATTCGAAAACATGTTTCGGTGAGAGCGGTTGGATTTCTGAGTAGTTCTTAACTGTATGTAAGATCTTGTTTTATCAAGATAGATTTTTATGCCTTTGTAATGAAAAGTTCTGTGGAAGTGAGGTGGAAGCTCTGCTACTAATAAATAACTTACACCTTGGAAACAGTTGCCGTTTGCATAAAAAAGTATCTATTTCGCCTAAGAGTTTAGATTGAGAGAATATTATAGTTATAGCGCATATATCTGAAGGAAAAGAATACAATCTGGATAGGAAGAATTAATAAAATTGCTGAAAGCAAATGTTGAATTTAAAATTATATACCAAGAAAAACTGATTTAGATTGTTTAAAACTTATTTTATATGGAGTAATTTAAAAACTATTGTTAAGTAAAAGTCAGAACTGTAGAAGCAAGAGTTATAACGAATAAAGTTTTCACTTATTGTATTCGGTTGATATATTTTACTTTATTCATTCCGAAAAACCGACGCATAACATTTTAAAAAGTAGAATTTTGATTTTTTTTGAAAAAAAAAAAATGCCTTATATATTTTTTCGATTTTCTTTGTTGTTAAGTTATAACTTAGATTGAGTCCATAAGAAATTATCCCCCTCCCCCCAATGTTAA
>BMAV01011323.1:21946-41755 GCA_019973955.1 Trichonephila inaurata madagascariensis | reverse complement strand
CACTTTGACGGACTATTGGCGGCGGACCTCGTAATTTTGAACTATGGTTAAGTAACAAGGATGAAACCTTCCTCCCCACCAACGATAGGACTTTGAGCCTTGAAAAATTTAATATGCCTCATCTCCTCTGTATGGTAGTTCTTCAGTGGTACTAGGGCTCGAATTTAGAACATACTGGCCGCGTGACCATGACCACAAAGCTACCACGACCACCACACATAACAGATGGGTCAGGCAGTCGGGAGCCAGTTTTGAATAAAAATAGCCTTTCACTCTTTGACGATCATCACTAACTGCTGTGTGTGTGTGTCAAGATCTTGAAACAAAAATTCTCCTCTCCAGTAGTTGACTCAACTAAAAGGATATTGTGGAAGCTACGTTCTTCACACATGGCTACTTGTGTATTGGAAATAGAGAATCATTTGTATTGCTTCTTCGGAGTCAATCATTATATTGATGAATCTAGAACTCCCTTTTCAATCAATTTTGTGCCCTCGTGTGAAAGGAATCCCCCCCCCTTTTTTTTCCACTAGAAGAGTGGTGACAGAAAATGAGTTGACTGGCAGAGAGTTGCCTTGTGTGAAACCGGCCTAAGAGTCGTTTCCTCAGAATGGAATTTGAAAAACTAATTTTATTATCGGTTATTAGTCCGTCCTCGTACAACTTAGCAGCTTTGCCATACATTTAAAATAAAAAAATAATGGATTATGTATCTTTATTTGTATCGAATAAGGTAAGAAAATAGTTGTTATATTCGACAATGCTACTATTACAACAGCAGAAAAAATCTGACTTAATTTATTAAATGATAATTACAATTCTATACGTTTATTCAATTGTAAAGAAAAATCCGCAATGTTTCGAAATTTTAATGAATTACAACAGTTTATTAGCTAACAGTTTATATTTTTGTTTAAGAGTTGGTTTAATAAAGACTCTCAGTGGTTTGTCTCTATTCAGAATTTCTTATAATGAATTTCAGATATAATGGTTATACAAGTTAGTATAAACAAGTAATATAAAAAAAAGTCAATTTCTACTTAGGTCAACAAAGAAAAATTTTGTGTTTTAGTTACTTTTTATCAAATAACTACCATTAATAAAAATATGTATAAACATATGGCAGAATCACACTATTAAGGGACGAAATGGAAAGCGATTTTCCTATCTATATAAGGTGTTGGACTATTTTTTTGTGTTTGTTACTATTTATATATTAATTAATTAAATTTAATTATTCTAATAAATTAATATAGTAAAAAGAAATCACATTCTCAGAAATTAGGCCAGCCCAGGTGGGATTCGAGCCCACGACCTATGAATTAGAAGTCCAACGCGCTATTCACTGCGCTACAGGGACTGCAAGGGTACGACGAGAGATTTTTCTTTCTATATATGCTATTGGATTATTATTCTTGTTGGTTACTGTTTATTCATTAATTAAATTTTATTAATAAATTAATAATTGAAAAACTGTATTAACATCAAGTGTCATCCACTACAAATTTAAAAAATTGTATTTGAACTTGAGTGGATGAATAAAAAGTATTTCATTAACGATTGAAAATTTGAACAATATATATATATATATATATATATATATATATATAAGGAGAGTGTGAACTAATAGTAAGAATATTGAAATAATATTAATGAACATTTTTAAAATTATAAGCATATTTTATCAATAAAGATACTTAAATGCAATCCCCCTTTTATTTTTACTTTTAGAATTATGGATATACTCTTTGTAAAAATGCTTGGCATTTATTTTACTACTAAAAGGGAAGTTTTATGATCAATATTTTAAAACTTTTTTTAAAATATTTAACAATTATTTGAGATATGAAATATATATCAAAGTAATATATAAATAGCTAATACAAGTTTAAAAATTGAAAACTTTAGAAAAGAACTTCTTAGATAAACCTGTTGGTATTATGCCATTTCAAAGGAAAGCTTCGATTCCTTTACATAATACGCTCGCTTGTGAAAAAGCTATCCAAAATCACGCTTAGCAACAACTTAAAAAGGGGAAATGTTTCTGCTCCTGCTTGACGAAATAAGGCTTTGAGGAAAAAAAAAAGAATTCCTTTGAAAAGAGTTGCTTCGATTTGAATACTTTGCAAGGAATTCGGACAAAAATTCCTCAAAGTTAAATCCCTACCAAAATACTTACTATACTAAGTTCATTTGATCATGTAAATGTATTCACTTCTCTACATTTAAAAGATTTGTCTGTATGAGACGGATTCAGCATCACTATTCAGATATCTATTTGTAAGAGTGGCATTTTCCTTCAATTGTATGATTATTTATAAATCCTGCTTGCTCAAAAAACGAGTTACTTGATAGAAAATTAAATTAAAAATATATCTACTGAGTTGAGTATGTAATTCAAAGCCTGCAGATACTGTTTTTTCGAGTGAAAAAACTAGCATATGTGTAGGTGGGCATGACATTTGTAAAGGGCACAATAAATATATTTTATGCAGTTAAAACAGGGAAAAAGTTGATATATTACTATATATAGTGTTGATCTAACATATCCAAAAGTACATTAGTCGTTACAATTTATAAATACACCCCTTTTTAAATTTGCATGAATTTTTTTCACACGATTTTGACTTAACACAAATTTAAAAAAACAAGTTATATATAAAAAAAAAACTTTTAAGTCAATTCCTTCTTAGGTCCGCAAAGAAAATTTTTATTTTAGTTACTTTTTATTAAAAAGTTACAATTAATATAAACATGTATATATATATATGACAGAATCACTATATTAAGTAACAAAATAGAAAGCGCGATTTTCCTTTTACCTTTCTACGCAGGGTACTGGACTATTTTTTGTTTGTTTGTTTGTTACTATTTATTTATCAATTAAATTTAATTATACTAATAAAAAGAAATCACATTCTCAGAAATTAGGCCACCTAAGATGGGATTCGAACCCACGACCTTTGGATAAGAAGTCCAACGCGCTATCCATTGCGCTACAGGGACAGAGAGCGATTTTCCTTTTTATATAGGGTGTTGGACTATTATTTTTGTTTGTTGCTATTTATTCATTAATTAATGAATTATTATTTGAAAAACTTTATTGATATCAAGTGTCATCCACTACAAGTTCAAAAAATGTATTTGAACATTGAAATATACAGACGCACATCGGCATAGCAGTAATAACTCTTGAAAACATAATGAAAGCCAATTAGGCAAGGACGCGCGTTTAAATGTTTCACTTAATTCATTAATTTTTATTCTTCATTTTATTTATTCTTGTTTTAAAAATAAACAGATTATTCTGTCAAAACAGTTTACGAATTTACGAATTCATCCCAGTAACAACATAACATATATATATATATATATATATATATATATATATAAATAGAGATAGAGAGAGAGAGAGAGAGAGAGAGAGAAAGAGGGAGAGTGTGAAGGAATAGTAGGAATTGAAAAAAATTCTCTATACACTCGACTTATTTTAAGATAATTTATTACGCTGAAAAATCATGATTTTGAAAAAGTGTATAAATGGATAATCTTTTTGTGATATTCAAGATGAGTTGAAAGGGAATATATATACGAAATTGTTCTTTTGTTGAAAAGCATGTATAATAATAATTTTCCTAGGTATAGCTGAAACTTCTGTACCCGGGCTGAACTAAAATTTCTGAAATATATAATTTAGAAATGGTTTGGTTCATCTCTTATTATATCACAGTAGAGAAAATTTAACAAGAAAAGCCCGTTATTATTTCAATTGATCGTAACCTTGAAAATAATGTAATGTTTTCAAAACTTTTAGTTTAATCCCGGTTTAGAGGTCCTTGTTCAGAGGTACTCTACCTTTTTTCCCGCAGGACACGTACGTATGGCAAATTTTAATGCGGGTCACAACATGAGGATTAATGGAAAAAACATTATAAGACCAAGGATAATATTGGATACCTAAAATGTGGAAAATTGATCAAAAGATTTAAACACATTTTTGGCTTTTATAGTTCTGTATTAATCTCTATCAAACACATTAAAAATTCCTTTCGGTTTCATGCAATTTTTTGCTGTGTTATGTGGTAGTTTCGGTTTCCTTTCGTCCATGTGACCAAGCTCCTAGCTTACATTCTACTGTAATACAAACAAAGCTGCCATGCGGTTTGATAATGTGAATTTTTGCTTTTGACAAAGTCTTTCTAATTTTTTCCCCCTCAAATATTAATTTATCAAGTGGGGAATGCAACAAAGAGGAGTTTTGACTGAATTCCAGACTTAAATCAGTGTGTTATTTGTTTATAATTTAAACTCAGTTTTACTCATAAAATAGTCGCTACTCCAGTTCAGTTCGCTACTTCATTGTTATTTGTTATTAATAACCGTTATAGTTGTACAACCCACTTGGAGTTGTTAGTGTTTAGGGGTTCGATCAAAGATCAGATATAGAAACTTTTAAAAACAATTTTATTTACTCTATTCACTTAATCAACCAACACAATTAAAGGTAAGGAATGCATTTAATAAACAACCGTAAGAGCTTAATCCTACTAACATATAATTATAAAATTTACTTAACTGATTCCTAGAGCACTCTTGACTCCTACGTTATAATTCTCTGTAAATATCTTTCTTAACTTTACGACCTCCAGTAGTACATCTTGTTCAGAGTTTAATCACTTTTAATCGCCAACTATCTACCATCATACATCGACCATCATCGCGTACACAAATGCCAACGCTTAAATAGAAGAGCTCATTTAACTAAATCTCGTCTTCTTCTTCGAGGAAAGTTTTCAACAGAGCTTACAGTTAAAAAGAACAATTTTACCTAAGAGGATTAGTTGAAGATTCATGGATAGACCCGTTACGTTGCTACAAATAGAACAAGAAATCTTGCACTTCGTACACGTAAGACATTGACAAAAATTGATAGAGATAATTGCTTCATTAATAGAATTTCCCACTACATTTTCAATAAATTGTTCTTAAATACTTGAATTTTTTAGTGCCGTGGGCCATGATCGGGCCACTCAGAAAAGCCCTGTGGGCCAGATGCGGCCCGCAGGTTGATATCGCTATTTTTAGTTACGTATGGGGAAATTTTTATTATTACAAAAGCATTTTTTTTAAATGTTTTTTTCTGTTTCTGTTATTTTCTGTGCAATTTATGTCGGATACCTTAAATAATCATCTGAAAACCATATGATAGAAGTTTTTACATCACTATATGCAATTATTTCTCTACTAATGTATAATGAAAATGTTTTTTACTATACGTTTATTTTATGTTATTTTTGTAGAAAAATTTTTTTATAAGAGAGGGACATTGAAGATTACTCGGACGAGTTAGAAGGCGGTTGGCTATCAGAGGATGACCTTGATGACGAAAATTCTGACGACGAGTGTCTTGATACAGATGAAATTAGAATAAATAATAATAATTGCCTTTTAAATTATCAACAGAAATAAAAATGGTAAAAAGATATAGTATTTTTTAAAATTTATTTTGTACTGAGCTCAACTTATAAGTTTGCATGATGTTACATATTTCCATCATACTGTTTTTTAATTATTTTTTGTGTTGTATATTTACGCGCTAGAGTTTCTCAAACATTTTCCTTTAATCTAGAGCAGGGGTGGCCAACCTTTTTTGGAAAGAGTGCCACTAACTGATAAAAAAATAATTATGCGTGCCACTTTCACATTTTCCAGAAAACAAACATGGAAAAGTGAACAAATGTTACTTAAAAGCTTTTTATGGGATTTTTACGCAGCACATTTTTTAATGCAAGACGATATATATGTATAGTCAAAATTTAAAAATAATATAATAAATAATATGTAAGTACAAACTTAGGTTTTATCTTTAATAAACTTTATACGAGTTCAATCAATTAAGGTAGGTATAAAGTGAGTGAGTGAATATTAACGTTGCACTGTTCAGCAACACGAGGGCTTTTGGCGACGGACTATGTAATTTTGAACCATGGTCAAGTGACATGGACGACACCTGAGCTGGCACCCTCTCTCCTAATTACCACACCAATCGGAGGATGTTTCAGCTCTCAACAGATCGCTGCCTTACACGGCAGGTCTTTAGTGGTACTGGGCTCGAACTCATGATACGCCTGCAATGATCCGATACCTTGACCCCTGGGCTACCCCAGCCCTAGGTTAGGGATAAAATAAAAATGACTAACTTGAATCTTTTAATTCAAAATAATGTTAAACGCTTGATATTTACTTAATGCGGCCTTTGAATTGCTACCTTTTATTACCAAATCATCTCATCATAGGATTAGCTCTTACAGGTGCTAACAAAATTAGGTTATTATGGGTGCACATTAGGAAAATCGTTCGTTGTGTCCCTGTTGCGCAATGGTTACCGCATTGGACTAATAATCCAAAGTTCGAGAGTTTGAATCCCGCCTGGATTGGTCTCATTTCTGAGAATGGGATTTCTTTTTACTATACTGTTTTATTGGAATCATTAAATTTTTAATTAATGAATAAATAGTAACAAGCAACAATAATAATGGAAAATGGCAAGGAAAATCGCTTTCTATTTTGCCACTTAATAGTGTGATTCTATCATACGTACATACATATTTATATTAATTGTAATTATTTAATAAAAAGTAACTAAAATAAAAATTTTCTTTGTTGACTTAAGTAGGAATTGACTTAAAAAATATTTTTATATAACTTATTATGTCTATTTTACATCGATGTTTTGTTTATGTTTTGTTTTACGAATATGTCGAACATCGAATTTGATGCATTTCCTACTTTTTCCCTCACATTTAGATTGCTTGGTTGAAAATTACTTTTAAATACAGGGAAAACACACTTCCATTTCTTTCGGGGAGGTAAATGTCCTTACTTTTGTGTGTAATCATTCACACAGCCGTGTACCTGTAACCTCATTATTACGATCTTGGCGGGAATCCAGATTGGATGAGATTTAAAGAAAACACATTTCGGAATCGAATCTCGTTTCTTTATATTTAATTTGGTCTTGATAATTGCTCTGCCAGCGAATCCATTATTGCCAGAACAGAAATAGATACTTCATAAAGTTCAAAATATGTTCTCTACGTCTGAAGCATGGCATTTGGAATTTTATTTTGCTTTTGAAAATGATTCGAATTTTTTTTATTCGAAGGCATGTTAATGTGGCTGAATAAAAATCAAAGCAAATGGTAGTTGGGAAGCTGCTTGTGATGAACAAAGTATTAAAATGTGTAGCATGGGATGAAGTCGTTTTAAATCTCTCTAAATTTGTTCCATTATAATTTTACAATAGACTAAATTGTTTGAATTAGTAAATAAAGAACGTTGACGAAAACTAATTTCTTGGTTGTTCATATACTCTCATTTTAAAAATTTTTTAAAAATTCTAAAAATGGGCTTTGAACAGAACTGTAATTTTTTTCCTTTTACGTATTATCATTACGAAATATAAACTAAACTTAGTGGCTCAACAGCCCATGAGGGCCAAGACTTACTGTGCCGTCTCAGTTCAGTATACGTGACCTTTGGTGCTGAGGTGCATGAGCAGATGTTCCGGTCAAGTGGCCACTTCGGCGCGAAACCTCCAGTGCTTAGTTCCCTAGAAAGCTTGGCACACGTTTATCGACTCACAGAAGGGATGAAAGGCTGAGTCGCGATCTTGCCCAGCCCGGGCTTTGAACCCCAGACTTGTGGCTGAGTGGAAGTACGAAACGCTACCATTCAGCCACTGGACTTCATTACGAAATATACTTTAAAGAAAATGGAAACTCGTAAAAAATAGGCTCTCAAACATTCGATTTGAATTATTTTACTAAAAGAAATAAACCAATGTGCTGTTCTAAGTAAGAAAATAAAGTCTTTTTTGCTTTCTTAAATATTTATGGAAATACTAGTCGATTAATTTCTAATATTTTTCTCTTAAAATAAGTAATGTCGTAATGTCGTTGCTGTTGTTGTTGCAATCAAGTTACTGTTTCCTCTTCTGATGCCACATAGAACCTGTCGTGTAGTGAGCCTGAACTGAACTTAGTGGCGCAACATCCCACGAGGGCTAAGGCTTACTGCATCTATTTCAGTTTATATGACCTTAGACTCTGGGGTGCGTGTTCAGGTCAAGTGGTCAGTCTGACGCGAAAACTACCAGTGTTCAATTCCCAACCAAGCTTGGTACTCCTTTATTGACCCACTGAAGGGATGAAAGGATGAGTCGACCTTGCCCAACCCGAGATTCGAACCCCGGACCAGTGGCGTGGAAGCGCGTTACACTTTCACTCAGCCACTGGGCTTGTAGTGAGTCTGATGCCTGTTAAATCTGCCGAGTATCAAAGTCCTCACGTTGGAGGCGGGAAAGTTTGGAGAGTGGGGTACCACTTCAGATGTCCCACTCGCCACTTAGAAAAATCAGTGAAAGAAAAAATTATTTAAATAGCGAAATTCGTGCAGAACTCTTGAACAAGGGGAAAGTGGAAGATTTGAACACACTATAGAAAATAATGAAAAGTAAATAAAATTTAACTTCCAAATATGTCATAGCGGGAGGGGAAAGCATAATTTAAATTCAAGTAAATTTTAGTGATCGTTTCTACTAGAAAATTCGAGATGTGTTTGAAGTTATTCTCATGTTCACAGTTTGACTTTTTTTTTTTTTTGCCGTGTTCATTGTAAGCAATATGTAACTGAATATTTCATATTTAAATAAAAGTAAAATGAATTCATCTTGACTTCTATCATCACCACAATCAAGAAAGTGAAACATCAGAGAAAAAGGGTGTTCAAAGTCCTATTTAGAACAGAATAAAACATAAAGTTCGAAATATTTCGAAAATTTGAAATAATTTAATCGAAATTTGGCATTTTAATTTTTGTACAGCAAAGTAAAAGGATTGAAATCTCTCAAAATTTCTTACACTTATTAAATACAGTATTTATTCGAATCTAAGTCGCACTTTTTTACCAATGCTAAAGCTACTGAAAATCGTGTGCGGCTTAGAATCAAATAAGGAAAAATAATTGGGTGGGGTAGTTAGAGCAATTACAGGTTCATGTATGTATTTAAAAGCTTATAATAGTGGTAAAATAACTACCGTAAAATCCGGCGTATAACGCGCACCCATACTTTCAAGGTGCAATTTTTAATTTTTAGGTATATACGCCGTATAACGCGCTTCTCCTTTTTCACGAACAAACCTGAAATGCACTTGCATAATGCTTTCATCTTTTGAAGACATTTTTTTCGAGGTATCACACCAAGTTTTAGAAAAAAAAAATAGCATATTTCTAGAATTACAACTCCTTAAGTTCATAAGGAATGTAATTTCTTTTAAGCAAACATTATATCGATATTGTAGAAGTCTAATTTTTTCTATACTCATCTTTATTTTTAGAGCTCTCATTTTTGTACCTGGCGTAAAACGCACACCCATAAATTTCGATCTTATTTTCTGCGTTTAAAGTACGTCGGATTTTAATGTAATTATTCACTTCTTATTATTTCTCCTTTTAAATTTATTTTAATTTCATAAAATTGGATATCAATAAAACTTTTTACACTATTTTTCATTTTCCACAAAAACTTGTTGAGAATTTGGGGTGGGGCTTAGAATCGATGGAGGCTTAGATTCGAGTAAATACGGTAGTTCAACAAAAACATATTTAAAATTATTAATAATCATTCATTAGAAATTATGTAAGAATTTACAGTCGTATTAGTTTAGTAGCTAGTATGATCGAATTTTTCAGATACAATTCAAATAAGATCAATACAGAAACATACACTTCGTCACAAATGGGCCCAAGTTTGTTCTATCACCAAAAGGACTTCACTCAGAAGTTTAATCCAAATTCAATTTACTCTCCAAAAAGTTGTTTAAATTTTGAGTCTAAATCATTTTAATTTACTCGAGAAATAGTAAATGAAAGAAAACAAACAAAATAAGACTGCGTCTGAGAGTATTTTGCTATGATAGTCCTTAAAGTAGCACGAAATTTGAAAACCAAATTTCGATGAGGCTAGCTACTTATATGTTGAAGCATCCCATCATCCATCTGAATAATTTTTAGTAAAAAATTAATGTTAAAAAAAAAAAAATCTTCTCGAGGTTGTCAGAAAGGAGCGAAATAACTGTGGACCGTTATATCAAAATCATTTTTTAGAAATTGTGTAATACATTTTTCTTTAAAGGAAAAAAAAAGCTGAAAAACACTTATGACATTTAAAGATATTTAAGGCAAATATTATAAAAATCCTAATAATTATTGTAGTAGAAATTTATGACACAGCAATTTATTGTTTTCATACAACAATTACTCAGTCTTATCTTTCTTCAATATTAGTCTGAAATTTTAATTCTTCATTAAGAATGTAAACAATTTTAGATTTTTATTGTTTGGATAAATATTGTTGCAATATTTAAATATTTTTATTAAATAATGCTTCGAATGAATTTTAAAGTAGTGATTACTCAAAAAGACATTCAATTCAACCGAAATGAACTTAGGTACAGCATATTTTCAGCAATAAAGTTCAAAGTTATCGTTTAATATAGTGGATTATACGAGCTAATTAGAATATTTTAGGATTTCACTTCCGGACATTTTTAAAAATAGTAATTTATGAATACTCATGTTTTTATTATTATAGGGTGTTTAAATTACTTACATATAATAAAGAATAAAAATCAAAACTTCTTCAAGAAACAACTTCTAAGTAAATCAAAGTAATAATAATAGTTAAAATAATAATTAATTAACAAAATAAATTTTTACGTGAAGATTGTTGTGCATCTTAAATATGTTTCTGAGATAATTTTTAGAATATTTTAACCTTTTTTTATTAATTAAAAAATAATACAATTTGATCACTTTTTTAATGATTTATGTTAGTAATGATAGTTTTGATATTTAGCATCCGACGAGAGCTTGGATTAAAATTAAATCAAGCGTCAAAATTGAGTAGTGAGAGCCGCCAATAGGTGGTTCCACCATGGAATTCAAAGGCTTGGTTGCCAATATGCAACCCATTTGGAAAAAAAAAGTTTGGAAATTTTTTTTCAGTCATATTAAATGTGACAGTCACAATTTCTCTAAAAATAATTACTTTTTTGGAAAAAAAAATTGTGAGAAGCATGTATTTATAATACTGAATAAGGTTGAACGTTTTTTTTTTTTTTTTTAAACACCTTGTAAGATTTTTTCGTTCTAGTCGTTTTTTTAACGGGTAAAAGAATTATTTTTAACACTTTTTTGTGTGTATTGAAGAGACATTTGTGAATGTGATAAAAAAAAAAACCCCTTTAACTTTGTCATTTTGGGAAACTTTTAAAGAAATAAAAAGATAATCTTTTTATGCTCCATCGTTGATTTAATATTGTTTTAATTGTCAAAAAAAGCAAGAAACTTATCATAAAAAGTTAAAAAGTATTTAGTTGAAAGATGAAGACTAGCAAAAGCTTATTTAAAAAAAATATTTGCAAGAGAAACTACTAATATTGTTTAGAATTATTTTTTTTCATTTAAAAGTTTCTAAGACCTTAAAATTTCTAAAATTTACCGGTATAAGTAAGAATTTTTTAAGAAAAACTCTTTATTGAACAATTCTTCTTATTTTAAAGCAGATGCTAGCGTATGTGTCTAAAAATAGTTAAGTTAAATTAAATAAAAATAGTTATTTTTAAAAAAAATTTTCAAATCTTCCCAATTTTAGACGATATTCAACTTAAAAAGATGATTCAAGTAATACTGAAGATACTGGTGATCTTGATCAGTTATCGAATTCTGTATAGTTGCTACAGCTAATTTGAAATTTAGATAATCAAACGATAAAGCTTATTTCTTCCTTTTCTTACATTGATTTTTTATTTTTGGTGGATGTTCAATTATTGTTTAAGCTCCTTTAAAAAAAAAAAAAAAACAATGTTCAAGTTGTACGAGGTAGGATTGAAAATTTCCCGAACTGAGCCTATAACGTGGAAAATTTTTGCAGTAGAGCAACTACATTAACATTTCTGTGTTATTGCATTTTCCCCCTTTTCTAAAAAAAGTTTGTTCCAAATCATGAGGTCAGTAGTTCGCCACGGAATCGTATTTAGAAGGCAGATGCATTTAGTCGTCGGCGAGATTTACAAAAATTGCGTTTGTTGAGCGGATAATGGATATTAATTTTTGTGCTCGTTTGGGAAAAAGTGCTACGGAGACTTAAGAAATTTTGAAGCTTGTTTAAGGCAGTGATACATTATCTCGAACGCGAGCTTTTAAGTGGTAAAGATGTTTCAGAGAAGGCAGGGAAAATGTCAAAGACGACAAACACTCTGGACGTCCGTAGACATTGGAAATGTTTCTGCGTCGGTACTTAAGATCAGGCTTTAAACACTAGCAGAATCAGTTGGGATTCCTTTGGCCACATGTAGGGATTGCAGTATCGGACCAAAAGTTCAATACCGGTATTCGGTAATTTTTAGATCTTAATACCGGGATACCGATTTTAATACCGGCAGTAGATATTTTAGAAAAAGAAAGAAAACACAGGTGTTTCTTTATTTTATTTGCCAGTTTTATTAGAGAATGTAAATATCACAAAAAATAACTAGTTACTTATAAATTATTACAGTATATAAAGAATCCCAAAAAAGTAAAGGAACCTTTTATTTATTTAAATCACAAAAAGTGTAAATATCACTATTCAGTGTGTGGCACTATTACAAATTTTTGAAATGTGATCTTTAAAAAAAAAGCATCAATTGTACTGCCACTAAGCCTGGAACGTAATATTGTGCAAAATTACCAGCTGTCAAAAACGCTCTTTCGGCATCTATGCTAGTTGGTGGTACTATTAGCAATGCGTGATATACTTTTAAAATGCGCGATATTCTCATATAAATAACGAAAACAAACCAAAGTATCATCAACTGAATTTTTGTGTTCTTTAAAGTTTTCCTTATTCATTAAGATGGGTTATTATTTATGAGTAAATATATAATGAATCTGAAAAATATTTTGAACCCTAAAGTATGATATGCAAATACAAATGCGAATAACAAACTCACCAGTTTAAAAAATATCGAAATATTATGCACTTTCTTCACAACTACAACTATCAGGCTACAGATCCTGCACGTGGGCAGTATCGCCCTGAGCGGTAATAGGATAGTTTTGGCTTGCCTCCTTGGATGATTCACATATTTTATCTCTTCTCTTGATTGTACGATGCAACTTTATATTCTCAGTCTAATTAATTTCGCCCGTTGGGGAGACATAAAAACAAAAACGTATACTATTTGACTGTGTTGGCGATCTCTGAACACAGTGGAGACAATTTAATACTAAAAATTTTTTTTAGTAAAAACTGAAAAACCGGTATTTAAACTTGTGAATACCGGTAGTACAAAATTGCCCAAATGGCTCAAAATACCGGTATTCGGCCTAGCCACATGTCAATGGATACTGACTAAGGATCTTAACATGCATAGGGTGTGTCAACAAATCGTACCCCGTATGTTAAGCGAAGACCAATCTGCAGATGAAGTCAAAAGTGCACAGCAGAAAGAATTAAAAGTCATGGCTAAAAATGGATTCCAAAAATGTTTCGATGACCTTTACAAGCCATGGCAAAAGTGTGTTGCTACTCAAAGGTCTTATTTCAAAGGAGGATGTGTTTCAGCTGTTTTAATGGTAATATTTTTTAAGTTATAGAGTTAGACCGGGAACTTTTGAATCCTACTAGGTAGAATTATTCGTAAATTTTCTTAGAACATGAATTCTAGGTTTCTTGTATGCAATATTTACACACACCCTCACGTAATAATAACCAAGAAGAGGAGTAGAATTAAATGTACGCATGTACAAAAACGCAAAAATGCAAAAAAAAATTACTGCTCCACATAAAATATAACGAAAATAAGTACAAATGATTAAAATAATTAATACACATAATGAAAATCTAAATTATATGCTTGGAAACTTCCACTGCATAAGCTACCATTTTTGTGTTTTTCGAGACTTTAAATTCTCTAAAATTAATCTTTGTGAATTTTTTAAATGTAGCTTTTTGTACCTTGAAATAATATACTTTTAAACGTATCCTTCATATTGGAATGAAACTTGTTATATATATTCTTCGAGTTCATTAAAATAATTTTTCAAAAATTAAAAAAATAAAATGTCAAATATGTGAAAATACAAATACATTAAAAATGCAAACAGCAAATATTTTTGATTTTGATTTTAAAAGTTTTAAGTATTTTTTTTAAAAAAAAAATATTAAAATTTGTGTGTGGCAGTCATTTTCTAAAACTTCCAAAAGTAGTACTTCGTCATGAATAATTTCTTATTTAATTCTTTCTGTTAATTTTATTAATTTTTTATAGAATCAGAATTAAAAATATTGTTGATAAAATACTTTTTATTCATCCACACATGTTCAAATCCATTTTTTTAAACTTGTAGTGGATGACACTGGATGTCAATACAGTTTTTTCAAATATATTAATTCATTAATTATATTTTATTAATTAATTATAGTTTAAGAGATATATTTCAGTCGTTATCATTCCTCTAGATGGTAGCACCATTGGATAAAACAACTTTTGTTAAGTTTGTGATGATTTAACTTAACCCGAATAATCATATGTGCTAGTTAGACGTCAGCATTCCTTTTACACTGGTTTTAAGATAAATTCGAATCTATTTATATTCACTTTTATTAAAAACTGTAATTACAAATTTAATTGGGTTAAAAAGTTTTTTAATGTTAATTTAAAACTTGTTTTGTTACTTAATAGTATTATTCTGTCATATATATATATATATATACATATTTATATTAATTGTAATTATTTAATAAAAAGTAACTAAAATAAAGTTTTTCTTTGAGGACCTGAATTGAAAAATTGACTGGAAGGAATTGACATAAATATTTTTTTATATTAATTGTTTACTTCATCATTCAATAAATAATGAATGATGTATGGATTGTATGATATTTCACCTGATTATTTTAAAAAAATAATAATTAATTTGTTGTTATTTATTATTATTTTTTTTTAGAAAAACTTGAGTCAACATTGATCTATCAAAAGCAATTTCAGAATAGAAAAAATTAATAAATAGCGTGTATAACATATATTTTAAAGTTCAATCTTATAATTAAACAATAACATGATTTCTTAATGCTTATCATTTGAAACTGTTGCTTGCATTTGGACTTGAAGCATGAATTTTTTTGTTTCATAAACCTACTCCATTATAAACTGATAAAAAATGTTTAAGAAAAAAGAGGGACAATTTTTCCATAGAATTATATAGAATATGAAGAAGGAATATACATAATTTAAAGTTTACAAAATTCTAATGTATATAAATATTGTTTAAATTTAAATGACCTATATATCGAGAAATATTAAGCTAAAGGGAATAAATTTTGTGCGTGTACACATATAATAGTACTTAAATTTTAGAATAAAGTTGTATAAAGTTAAGGTTAAAGTTAAAGTAATAATTTAATGTAAAACACATAAGGGCACAATAAGTTTTATACAGGTAAGGTATTTAGTAGAATTTCAAGTTTAATTCAGACTAAAAGTTTTACGATATATACAATAATCTTTTTAAAATTAAATTCACATGAAAGTACAATGAAGATTGTTTCATTTATAATGTATACTATAAATAAAATATTCATATATAAATTCATTTTTACTGATAACGTTAAAAAAGGGTAATATTACTTCACATGAAAATAAATCATGTAAATTGAAATATACCTAAATTTATTTCCATAAATTCAAGATGTAACCGCATATATATTCTTTGATAAATCAAAGCGTATATATAATGAATTTATATCTAAACAAATGAGTAATTTAGAGCAATATTTATTCCAAAAGAGAAAAACTACAAATTGATAAGAATACACAGTCAATCATCTGAAATAAAGAGTTTTTTTTTCACCAAAAAATAAACAATAGAAAATATAGTAAATGAAACAAATTAAAATTGAAAAAAAAGAAAGAAAAGATGTTATCACTATATACTAGAAGCCGAATCACAAACAAAAGTTGAATGTGCAATTGGTTTTGATTCAACAGGAATAACTGCAGCATAAATAAATTCCCTAATAGGTTATAAACTTATAAAAAATGTTAAAAATATCTATATACGAAACACACATAAAAATGTTAAAGAAATTTATTTAAAATTCTTCGAAATTATTTGAATTATCCGTATCACAATTGATTAATAAATCTACTTAATTGGTTGAACTATTTTTAATATGTTAATATTATTCTCAATACTTCAAGATTTTCATTACACCAATTTAAGTTTCACCATCAACCCTAATTCAAGAATCCCTTATTCTATGAACTCTGCTGCAATAGAATATGGATCCCCCGATTATACACAAACTTAAAGTACAAAAATTCGAACTATAAAATTTCTTTTTCAAAAATTCTAATTTTTCAGTTACAGAAACAGTTATCATTTAAACATTAGAGCAAACGATTTGCAATCTCAAGCAAATTTAATATTACAATTAAACAATCTTGATTACCAAACGATTTGTAAGAAAAAATAAATTAATACACACCCAACGATATTTTAACAACTTTATCAACGAACATTTACTGAGATTGATTAATTATGAAATAGAATGATAGTTATTGAAATTATCAATAAACTGTTGCACTAAATCCCTTCAGAAATTCTCCCAAAGGTAAAAACTGGAGAAAAATGTAACTTACCTGAGCGCTGGTTGATCATTAGAGGCGAGTTTACGCTCTCATCGCAAGAGATATTCTGGCTCAGCCCCCTTGTTTTAAAAGCCCTGGCTTTCTCTGCATAGGGGCGGGGGTGCGCAGCCTTTGAACCAATCACCAGCCTGCGCCCACCACTGTTTTTTTTCCCCGTGTAATTTCAACAGCCTTTTCCCTACACCCTCTTCCTGAAGAATAATAAAGTAAATAAAAGCCACAGGTATCGTGTCATGTTTTGCTAAAAGCAGGTATTTATAGTTCTTGCTTCTCTAACTGTGAGATATAAATTGACTTTCTATAAAGAGTTAAAGATCTCTCCCACGTATATGTCGGGAAATTATTATAAATGAATGCTGGTATTGTCAATATTAATAACCATCATTTAACTATTGAAATATACAATGAAAGGAAAATCCTGGGGTTTTTTAAATTTTATTTAATGCTATATTTTATACTTTCCCCCCATCTTCTGAAATAGACAAGAAAACATAAATACAATTTTTAAAGTTGCTATTTCACCGGTCCTTTTCTTGAAAGAAATTATTTAATTTCATCTGTAGAAAGTTCTCTTACAGGGTTCTCCACTGGTGCCCTCATACAGGGGCGAGCAAAAATGCCTTCTCAGTTTTATATGAGTATTATTTATGTAATGTTTTATGATAAAGAATACTTAATAATAGGTAAATATTCATTACTTGGAGATTTTTTGGGTAATGGAAAAAAGCGTTTTTTTAGAGGAGTCCATTTTACAGTTTCAAATATGGGTTCTTTCAATATTATTTTTTGTAACAGTTTGCAATAGCTCTTAATAGCCTTTAAGGTATCCTACTACCCTAAAGTTTTAAATTTTGACAAAAATTGACAATTTTTATGACTTTAATTTTACAGGCCATCTTATTAGCTTTATAAAAATACCAAGTTTATTATTTTCCATTCACTAGAACAAGAACTACAAGTGTTTTAACTAAAGCAGATGCCACTACTTTAAGCAAAATGTCATACTTTAAAATGCGTTTTACTCGAAATATGTGTTTTTTTAAAATGCTCAAACGGGGGCAGTGATTGCACAAAAAGTTTTGAAAATAATTTACTGAAATTTTTTTGTGTATATCCTGTATAACAATGGCGTGGAAGCGTGATATGCTACCACTCAACCACTGGGTTTAATCGCCATTATTTACTAAATACAATAACTCTCTCGGGCTCCTAGAGATCTTAAAATTCGTACTTAATTAAAGACGGTAAGTTTATGAGGTATTGGTTTTGAAATAACATTGCATCAAAAAATTGTTTGAAAATATACTTGCCATGAACTTCGGGATTTAATGATCAAGTGAGGAGAATGATACCTAAGCTAGTATTTTCCTCCCATAAATAATTTTCAAACAATACTCTTGGATATGTATAACGAGCAGTATATCCTATTTCTTAAATCCTAGTTTGGTTTGAGCATGAGCATCCATGAGACGGACGACCAAAACGACTGAATTGTCACTGCCACAAAGATAAATGATTAGCACGATTCTCCTCAAACTTTCAATACTTGTGACCTAATTTTCAGTCAAAATTTTCTCCCCCTCCATACAAAACAATGTATTAAATTCAATAATAAACTACAACCAATCCAAAATCTGACTTTGCAGGGAGGCCCTAATACTCTCCGTTACGCCATTGGGTGTATTAACTGTGGTTTGTGGAGCTCTGAGTTGAACGGAAATATGTTGGCGGAAATGTTTAGCTCAATAAGAAATCTGTTTTAATTTCATTTGCTTAAAGAAAGTTAAAATGGTTTTTTATTCCATTAGCATTTGAATAAATACTTTTACTTACATAATTTCTTCTTTTTTTAATTAAAAAAAAAACTCATGATGAAATGATATTTTTCAAATGAAATTAATTTCACGAATAGATATACACTTCTATTTCGTCAAACTTTATCAATTTGAAAACCACGATTTGACAACAATTGACGAGTTGCGATGTTTACATCTAAAATATGTACATTTTATAAGAGAATGAAAACATTTATCACTAAAAGATGACTCTTTGAATTCTCAAAAGTGTTCAGCAAGAATGTAATCGATCATATTTATTTCATTATCACGTACTTGATCGTATTATTATGATTAAAAAAACTTCGAAGAATGCAGTGATAAACTCATCCGCATCTGGCACGTGTTAAACACTCCCAGAAGAAACACTAGAGGACGAGCTTTCAAGTGATTAGTAACTGTAACAGGATTAAGAACTTCTTTCAACACTTCCCTTTCAAAATCGATACAGTTCTTTTCCTTCGGAGGAATACGATATTTGAATTATACAGACAGAGCTACAGCGCATGCATAACTTTTGAATGGAGTATTATAAATAAAAATTGCGATGTAATAAATTTAGTTGTTGATTAAGGGAAGCATTAATCAATATAATATTTTTTCTCAAAAAAAGTTTTTAAAATATGCATTAAAAATAAGTATTTTAACACCTACCCTCACCTGTCTATAACGGAATCTTTGAACTCGATTTTTACCTAGTATAAAAGGTCAAATTAATTTGAAATTTTGCAGACTTGTCCAAGATCGATGACAATACAATTCTTTAGTAATTTTATCCTATTGATCACCTGATCAGGATCATCAAGATCAACGAAAACCTAATTTCATCGCCAGATTTGGTGACTAAAAGATTAAGTTACAACCATAAGCGAAAACACTCACGGTTAATACAAATACAACAAACAAAAAAAGTGTTCTTTATGTGAAGAAGGAAGGATGCGTCAGCAATTTCTTACCATAATATAAGCAATTGCCCAGTTTTTCTGAAAATGAAATTAAAAAGAAAATACTGGGGCACGTGGGAAAAAAAATGATTTATGTTCTAATTGCTTGAAACCCAGACATAAAGTCGGTTTTCCTAAATTCTTTTGTCGGATCGATGGAATGAAACATCATTCAAGAATAAATTTATTAATAAATAAATGAGAGTTTAAAAAACTAAAAAAAAACACGCTTTTATTGTGGATAGAACTAAAAAAATGAAAAATAAATTATAG
>BMAV01011322.1:42140-106279 GCA_019973955.1 Trichonephila inaurata madagascariensis | reverse complement strand
GGGGGGGAGAAAAGACTTTAAATAAGCAAATTTTCTCTAAAATTAGTACCGTAAAATGTCGTATAACGCGCACCGCCGTGTAACGGGCACCTATACATTCAAGGTGCAATTTTTAATTTTAAATGTATTCGCCGTATAACACGCATCCGTTATTTTATGAAGAAACCTGAAATATATGTGTATAATGCTCTTAAGATTTTAAGTCTATTATTCGAGGCAAGCTTTAGAAAAAAAAGTAGTATACTTCTAAGACTAAAACCCTTAAGTTCACAAGGAATGTCATTTCTTTTAAATAATTTTCATTTCTGTGTCTAATTTTTTTCAATGCTTATCTTTTTTTTTTATTTTTTAAGCTCTTATTTTTATACCCGGCGTATTACGCACACCCGTAAATTTCGATTTCATTTTTCATTCCATTTCAATCTCGCGTTGCCAGATTTTAAGGGTAATCCTTCACAAACATTTTTCAATTTCATTTTATTGCATTCCATACCCTGTGATATGGTCGTTCTTTGGTGACCATATCTTTGATTGTCAGCGTGAATTAGAGGTGTGGGATTCTCGAAATTAATCGACATTTTAAATTCTTAATATGACTTTATTAAGAATATAACTTAAATTTCTAATAAATTAGACAAACTTATATTAAGTGAGAATAAACCAAACACACAGCAAATGTTAAACCTGATCGCGTAACTTAGATCACTTATCTAAATAATTATATTATCCGCCTACTTTCAATTCTGATAATATTGCAAGTCCTAATATCAAATAATCAGTCCTACCTTAATTCAAGCTAAGGTTCTATCACGGTACGAAGCTCCTGGGCGCGCGTGCAATGGTATGCACCTTGTGGTAATGGCTAGAAATCTTTGTAACTTTATGATAGGCCGTCAATTCACACTCGTATCTCTTCCAAACATAACTTTACCTTAAATTGCCATCCAGCTTACTGAAACTTCTGTTCTTTTAAAAGCTATCTTATTTGCATATTCCAATTGCATTTCACTTCTTGGATTTGGGTTGGAAAAGATTTGCCATTAATCTTGGCCGTCAAAGGACCCAGAAGTTATGTTACGGAAAAGACGCGTGAGCCCGTCACAACCCTTCGTATTAGTTGTAATAATAACAGCTAAAAAAATAATAGTACTTAATAAAGACGTATATATACGTTCGGGATACTTGGAAACCCGGCTGAGCTAGACGGATATACATGCCAGGGAAAGTTAAGGGATTAAAATATTAATTTTAATTACTGTTGAAATTTTAAAAAAGAGCAGGATTTTAACAACATTTAAAATGAGACTGACACAAAATGACTTAAGATACTACTGATCTCTATGAGTTCAAGAGATCTTGAAAATTATTTACGAACAATATGTATAATCGAATTTAGAACGTTTCACTTTCTGAAATAAAAAAAGAATTAAAAATATTCATGGTTTATCTTAAGATTAGGTGTCGTGACATCAATGTACAAATTTATGATAAATGCTATCACGTGATTTTCATTGAATTCAAAACTGACATTAGATTTGTACTTCTTCTACTCGCAAAAATTGGAAAAGACTCAAAATTTGAGAATTTAGTAAATATGTTCTAGTTTTTAGTCTCTTTAAATGTCTTTTTTTATTTAAAAAAATCTTATAGTATTTATTTATAATTATATCTTTTCTTTTAAATCAAATGCTTTTAGTTAGCCTGTGTGCGTTATTATTGTTGACAAATGCGCACTTTTCAAAAGAACGTTTCTGTAAAAGACAACGGCGAATCAAATGAAATTATTGGGTAGAAAAATGCGATTGCAATTATCAAGTGACTATGACGTCATACAAATTCAGGTCGTTGAACAAAAGATTAACTTGATTTCCATCAAATGAAGAACAAGAAGTACGATGTTATGATATCTAGCAGAGGCTGCAAGAGTACTTGTCAGTGGAGCCATTCGAAAATCTCTTCCGAAGCATGCTCAAGTGATATCAAACTGCATGTTAACGGGGTCAGACTGTATATTCAGATCCTATAACTAATAATAAATATATTTATATCATTTATTTAAAATACATTTTGCTTAAATCCTATTGCTATAGAGCAGTGATTCCCAAACTGTGGGACGTGATAACCTAACGTGGGAAGGCGCGAGCAAATCAAAACGTCGAAAATAAAAAAAAATTATTATTTAAAAGTAATCTATTTAAAGTATATATTACTTAAAAGTAACGTATACAAAATTGAATACTTATCTTGATAATTTACGGTGGATAATTAAGGTCATATTGTCGCGCTTTAGCATCAAAGTACATTATCATTACATTCAATGCATTGTTATTGTATAAAGAGGGGGGCGATGAAAATTATGATTGAAAATTGGGTCACAAATACGGGATGTTTGAGAAGCACTGCTATAGAGTACTACGGAATTCTATCATACTAAACTAATTGTATTGTAAAAAGAGCTAGCGGTAATCAAACTAATTTCCTCTCTAAGTGGGCAGTAAATGTATGAGAAGAGACGTGAGTAAAGATCAGAAAAGCTTTAACTCTAAGGCTTGTAGAAGCTGGAAATGTTTTTAAAGCAATCTTCTTCATGCTGAGAGAGAAAATTCTAAAGTGCCTATCTCTATCGTCATTATTCTACCCTACTCGATGTACTTCTTACCTGATGTTTCATCTAAGCTGTGAATTTTTTGCGGTTGAGGGTTTCTTGATTGGTTGAGGAGCATGGATCTCTAAGATTTAGAATAACATTTCAACAAGATAAAAACAATAATATTTAAGTAAAACATTCTAGAGAAAGTTTTTTTGTGTGAAAGATTAAAATATGGAACTACTTTATAAATTATAATGATGTAATAAACCGTGTTGCGAATAAGTAGATTGAGCTGAATTAATATATTTATATGGAAAATTATTAAGGATTAAGTGAAATAATTATATCTAAGAATTAGATGAGATAACTAAACATATTTAAAAGAAAAGCTTTTACGATTAAACATCTTGAGAATAAATAGAAATAATTTAAAATTTGTTTTAATATTGTAGAGACTGAGGAGATAAACCAGAGATTGATTACAAAAACTTTGCGATAGCATTAAAGTACCAATTTCGACTTAAACAGACCAAGTTGTTGTAGAGAGATATCTCTTATTAATCACAGGAGCAGTTGTTTCAACCATAATAGTCTCTTGTATTTAAAATCATTTCATTACTTTAAGGGGGTCACTTCACGCAGCATTTTCCCTATCTCCGTAATGTTAAAAATGACCAATTTTAAGGAACATTTTTAAAAAATTGGCATGGTGTACAGTCATGAATTTTTGTGTGTGCATTCATTGTATTGTTTTTATTAATTTAATGGGAGCATTTTTTAAAATTTTGATTAGTTTTTTTTTAAAAAATTCATATGTGGAGTAACACGTCAAAATTTTTAAAACGGTGAAAATTCTTGTACATTTTAATCCATAAATATTTTTTGAATAATTTTTTTGACAAAATCTCTCATTAAAATATTTATTTGTATAGTGTTAACACATGTGCAAAGTTTCAAGGCTATAAAATAAGTAGTTTTTTCAAAAATGTTCCTTTTGTGTTGAAATTTACACTTTTGAGAAAAAGAGATTTAAAGTAAAAACTTACTATTAACTAATGCATACCAGAACTGTAACTTGGATTGCTAGTGTCATCTGCAAGATCATCTTCTTGTCTACATTTTAATTGTTTGTTTTTAATTCTAGCTTCTTTGGTTCATTGTAAAACTGCCTATTCTGCTTTCCTAATACACGCATAATCTACTTCTTGCAATGCTCGACATTTGTAAAATCTAGGGGTTGAATGTTTAATACATCTAAAACTTTTAATTTTGTACTGAAGCCTTGATTATTTAAATATATAGCTTCATGTACTATAGTTTTTGAAGTACCCAATTGCACAAATACAGTTTTTGGAATTATACACCAAATACTATTTCCGCATTCATTAATATTTTGAGGTTTATCAAGCAAGCATCTAGACAAAAGTTCAAGATTAGAGACCTCTAAATACTTTTTTATGCTATTTCTAATTGCAATAGGTAAGTCGTGTTTATGCTTATATGTGTAACCTTTCAGTATGGACATATTATATCTACACCACAAGTCACTTCCCATGGGGCATAAACCGTGTCGTAGATTCAAATCTGTGAACATTTTATCAAAATATATAGCTCAAATAGCTTGCCTTATGGCTAACAAATTTTCACGAGTTGTTTTGGATAGCCAAAACATAGTATCTTTGCAATTTGTCTATTTCTGCATCTGTCAAGCCATTATGGCATTCTAGAGATTTTTGTCCTCAAGCTTTTTGTCTTTTAATTTTGATTTTAACGCTTTAAGTCATGTCCCCATCATTTTCTCAACACACACACATGACCAACACATTCTAATTTTTCAATATTGACATATCTCTGAGGTTTAGATTCTAAAACTGTTTTGTATGCTTTAGAGTCCCCATAGAGTCCAAATATTGTGTATATCGTAAATTGTGTAATGTCTGCGAGCGATGGAAGATACAAAAATAAAAGAAGTACACCTCTTCAACTTCCATATTCCCCTACTATTTACAATGTAACTTGCCGAACACTCATCGATATGTACATTGCTGTTAAAATTACATGAGCATTTCCGCGACAATATTTCAGTATCAACAACTTTTCCAGTGTCCAAACCAACTGTCGGTAACAAATCCATTTATATAAGTATGGCTCCTTTTTTTTGCCAGGTACCATCGATAGCCACAGGTACATTTTGGCATCCATTATTAAATGATATTGTTTCGGCAGCAGCTAATGCCCTAGACAATTTAGTTACTTTCTCTGTCGCGTTATTAAATGTATGCATGGAATCGTAAAACCACTTTAGTGTAAGTGACAAATTCATGACTCCGAAAAATATTTTTGAAACTCTTCTTTTTTAATAGACCTCATACCATATGAAAGTCTATTGTTCACTTCATATAATTTTGTATCTTTTTTGATTAACTACTGTTTTAGTAAACCTGGTATTAAGAAATGTTTGAATAAGACCACAAAAGTCACAACATATTAACAATTTTGTAGCCTAAATTTATGTGAATACCTTGGTTTTTACATTTATTTATGTTGTTTCAAAGCACAAGAAAACAGTACAATGTCAGTCATTTCACAGAAACATTCAAATGAATCAAAAAAGAAACATACTTTTTATTAAACTTACCTAACTTTGCTTTTATAGCTGAATTATTTTTTGCTGAAATCGTCTGACTGTTATGCAACGTTTAATTCATCGAAAGTTTGGGTTTTTGTATATATTTTTCCAAACTTTCATTTTTTAAACGTTTTATTATTTAACCAAGTTTTAAAAACGTTTTTAAACATTTTACCGTTATTGTTTTTGAGGGAAAACACTATTTCACACGATAGCAGAAATTCGTTGTATTTAATGAGATAAAAATATAGCATGCGGTTACCAAAAAGTAAATAAACAGCTACAACTATTCACTTCACTTCTTTCCTGAATAAGCTGCTGATCAAAATAAATTCTTTTGATTAATTTAAACTATTTGAAAAGGCTGAAAAGTAGCGTGTGTCTTTTGTTTTGATTTGAAAGGGGCGTGGCAGTCAGATGTTTTAGGGTTTGACAAATGTAAACAACTTTTTAAAAAAATATTAAAAATACTTCTAATTCAGCTAGAGCAAAAATTTAAATTGCATTAGAAAGAAAATGAATGGTATTTTATTTTTCAATCAAAATTGAAAAATCGATTTTTAATTCGATTTTCGTGAAGTGACCCCCTTAAAAAAAGACACTTGCAATCGTGAAAGAATTTCAGCGAGCTAGACGATCTGCTTGTAGCCTTGGTATTCAAATCTCCACATTTGAAATTTGTGAAGGGCATTTGGATTACTTGAATCTCTCTCTCACTAAATGTTCCAGTTGAAAATATTATATTAATCCTATTGGAGATTTTTGAAATGCTCTATAATTTAAAAATGGATAAAAATAAAAAATAGGTATACCAGATATATTATTCATTGGTAGATAATTATCTTGGAATATAGATGGATCTAGAATGAGTGGTGCTCCAGTTACAGGTGTACATTTTAGGTTATTCTTACAGCTCACTCCAGTGGACAAAGACTTTTCAAATTCTGATGTAGAAGTACGGAATTTTTTCGGGTATGTGTTTAATTTTAAAACTAGAATTGAGTCTTACGAAAAAGTGATCCTTCTTGTTGATTCAATATCGTACACAGAGGCAATAGCTTTCATCTCTGAGCCTCCTCTTAAGACAAAAATAAAACAAGATATCTGATAACTAAATCTGAATGGTAACATCTTAGAATACCAATGGATACTGACCCACGCAGACAGTGAAGCTAATGAAAATGGAATGATTTCGGGTCAAGAGAAAAGTATAGAATTACTTGATGAATGTGATCCCATTTTTTTTACCAGCTTTTAATTAACTTGTAATGTAAAATGTTCGGGTGGAATCTTGCAACTCAATTTTGAAGCTGATGTCTTCACCCGATTCAGCTGAAATTTTGTATACACGTTTAGTTTGGATGACAATGCATGTTTTGACCACTTACATTCCGATATCGCAATTAGTTAAAAAGATATTAATTAAAGTAAATTTTTAGGGTGGAATCTTGCAACTCAATTTTGAAGCTGATGTCTTCAACCTATTGAACTGGACCTTTGTATGCACTTTTAGTTTGGATGACAGTGCATGTTTTGATAATTTATATTCTTATATCGACCTAGTTACTATAACAATGTTGTTCAGGTGTTAAGGCGAGCATGTTTGCAATAATATAACTGTAGACCGGAGGCGCAGCTCATATGGTAGAGCGATTGCTTAGCATGCGAGAGTTACGGGGATCGATACACCTCAACTCCAATTATTATTTTTTCGTGTAACATATTTTTGAAATTCGTTTGATTTATGCAACAGGATGTGTTACAATACTTCCAATCAGTACACGTAAAAAGTATGTAATATTTTTACTGTTCTAGAGGGAACATTAAGAAAGGCAGATATATCAAGCTATTTCTATTTACTTTGAAACATTCTATGATATCTATTTACTCGATTCTAGTTTCTCCCGTAATAGTTTTTATTGACCTAGTCACTGTAACGATCTTATTCAGGTGTTAAGGGAGCTTGTGTTTACATTAACACAGGTGTCGACAAGGGGCGCAGCTCAAATGGTAGAACCCTCGCTTAGCTTGCGAGAGGTACGGGGATCGAAACCCTGCAACTATTATTTTTTCGTGTAAAATATTTTTGAAATTCGTTTGATTTGTACAACGGGATATTTTACAATACTTACAATGAGCATACGTATAAAGTATGTTAGATTTTTACTGTTCTAGAGGGAAAACTAAAAAAGGCGGATCTATCAAGCTTATTTCTATTTAATTTGAAACATTCTATGATATCTATTTACTCGATTCTAGTTTCTCCCGTAACACTTTTAATTGATCTAGTTACTGTAACGGTCTTGTTCATGTGTTAAGACGAGCGTGTTTACAATAACAGAGGTGTCGACCGGCAGCGTAGCTCAAATGGTAGAACCCTCGCTTAGCTTGCGAGAGGTACGAGGATTAATACCCCGTGCATACTATTATTATTTTTTCGTGTAAAATATTTTTGAAATTTGTTTTATTAGTACAATGAGCTGTTTTATACATTTTTTCCACTCAGCATACGTACAAAGTATGCTATATTTTTACAAGCTTTTATTTAACTTGCAATGTAAAATGTTCGGGTGGAATCATGCAACTCAATTTTGAAGCTGATGTCTTCAACCGATCGAGAGATGAAATTTTGTATACATGTTTAGTTTGGTAGACAATGAAAGTTTTGACCATTTATATTCCAATATCGCAATTAGTTAAAAAGACTAGCTGCATGGATCGTTGTTAAACGGGTATTCTCAACTTTTATAAATTTTGACTTGCCTTCACAAAATCAGCAATTCAAGTATTCTTTTTCGAAATGACTTCTACCCTCTCCTCCTCCTCCGCTTAGCCCTGCGTTGCTCGGGCTTTTACAGAATGTATAGCCTAAAATTCCCTGTTTCAAAATTTTTTCGCTTCTTTTCTTTGTCAGACAGGTTTATACTCCCCCTCCTCCCGGCGTGGCACGAACACTTTTAAATGCATATCAAATTGTCATGGAAATTCACCTTCCCCTCTCGCTATCAGACCTCTCGAGTAAGTGACCATTGACCGATTCTTAGCAACTTGATACGTGAAGCCATATAGTGGCACGAAAAGTAATGAATTATTGCACAAATGAAATTCATGCAAAATGTTTTCGACATTAAATTTTTTAAATTACTGACTGTAAAAAATCAAAGTATGAGTTTCTTAAGAATCATTTTCATATAAACGCATCGAAATAGATTCATTTTAGAAAAAAATAATAAATTATGTGAAGTATCGTTGTTTTGTAAGAAAAAAAATCGTGACGAAATCAATTATCTTACCAATTACAAAATTGCTGGCGATGTTATTAAATGTACGAATAAAGTTTTGGGTATTTTTTTAAAAAAATCATAAAATCTAAGCAAAGATGTTGATTCGAACCCGGTTACAAAAGTCGCTAATCCAGCGCTCTAATCGACCAGACCACGAAGTAAAATAAAAAACCGTTGAAATAAATGGAAGAGATATTCAATTCCCCATTGCATTATTTGTTAAAGTTTAAATTGTTTGTCGTACTCATTTTTGAGTTAATGCCTTCAAACTTCATATATCGATTACAAACAACGGTAATTTTTAAACAAAAAAATATAACAAAAATAATGCTTTAACATTTCTCGCAAAAAGGGAAAAAACAAAAAACATAATTTTTTTAATCCGTAATTTTTAAGCAATTTTTTCAATATTTGTACAGATTACAGATATTATTGTTCTACACACGGGAAAAATGTTTCATGAGATTATTTTTATAAATAAAGAACTTATTAAGTACTTAAATAAAATTTTGATTATTTTTTGAAAAAATCGTAAAAAAAAAAACGTTTTTGGCATTTTATTTTTAAAATGACTGATTCTAAAAGAGAAAAGCATGAATTTTATTAGTGTAGAGTATTATTTCATTAACATGAAAGAAAAAGCAATCGGAATGATTTAGAAATCATTTTCATAAAAACATCGATTTTGACTAATTTTAGAAAAAAATCGTAAGAAATAGAAAATGTCATTATTTTGTAAAATAAATTACACTGTATCGTGGCGAAGTAAATCATCTTTCCGATTCTGAAGTTATTTTTTTGTCTGAGTGTCATAAAAAAAATTGGATCGTGTTTGAATATTGTCTGGGATAAAAAAAAAGGTTGGAAAATTGGAACTTTAGCGCCTGGCTGGAAAAAATGGCAATATTTATGCGTTCTAAGATTTTTAATTTATATCTTTTTGACTAATTGCAATTTTGGAATATAAATGGTCAAAATGGATTCCTTGTATCATTCCGAATCTTTTGGTACCGTCGAAGATTTTTGCGTCGTTCTCTTCGTGAGAAGTTACACCTAGTCTTGTAGTTTCATACGTGTGTTTACCTTCGAATCTCAATAGTGTAGATATTAATGAAAGTAATTTTTTTTTATGGAATCTTGCAAACGGTATAAATCTTTTTAAAAAATAATGATATTTTCTGTTTTTTACAATTTCTTCTAAAATGAGTCAAAATCAATGCGTTTTCATGAAAATGATTTCTATATCATTCCGTATGAATTTTTTTTCCTGTTATTGAATCGATATTCTGCACTAAAAAAGTTCAGGCTTTTCTCTTTTAGAATCAGTCATCTAAAAAAACAAAATTACTAAAACTTTTTTTACGATTTTTCAAAAGATAATTAAATTTTTAATAAAATATTCAAAAACTTCGTCATTTTTTGATATAATCGCACGAAAATATTTTTTCGTTTGTAGAACAGTATTATCCAAATTCTGCACAAAAATAGAAAAAAAAATATTTTAAAATTACAGATTTAAAACAAAAAATTGTGTTTTTCGTTTTTAATATAGTATTATAGTAAAAGCAAAAAAAAAAAAAAGAAGTTTAATATTTTAATTAATTTTGCTTTGTCCAATGTTGTTTTCATCCAATAGTGTTTGTCCCTCCCTTCCCATTATGCTCTTGTTGTGCGGTTCGAGTGTAATATGTACGATATGTATGTGGCCTGGCGGAACAAAAGGTAGAGTACCCCTTAGCTGGACTGTTCAGAATTAAGCGGCAAACGACCTTGCAACAATGATGCGCTGAATACGATTAACAGACTGAGAAACCGCTGCCCAGTGATACCTAAAACGTAAAAAATAATTAAAAGTAAAAAAAACTTTTTTAAAAACAAGCTTTTATTTAAATGCTCTAAAAAGAATAAAATAAACTAATATTTTAGAAATTTTTTTTGCTATCAACTTATAAAGTCGTTACACAATTTACGATGTAAAAGCTTGTCGAGAGATTTACCTGTGTAGATAAACAAGCAAACTAAATAACTTGATCTGATTGATTTTAATTTTCAAAATTTTCAAACTACGTAAATACGAGCACTTAAATCTCGAAACAAGGTCTTAATCATAAATTGTGTAACAACTTTATAAGTTGATAGCAAAAAAATAATTTTAAAGAATAGTTTATTTTATTCTTTTAGAGCATTTAAATAAAAGCTTGTTTTTAAAAAAAGTTTTTTTACTTTTAATTTATTTCTTATGGATTCGCTTAGTAGTTTAACGAGCTTTAGATCCGTTGTAAAATTTTAGCTGGCAATGCGGGTTGATCCGAAGCGCTGAATATCCACTCCAGCTTCATTCAGCGATTAATTCTCGACGAGAAAGGTCGATTTTTTTGTGCTCCGTGGCTGCGAATATTGTGGGGATTTGGAGACAGTGATTTCATCTAGGAGAGCCAGATTGTATTTTGGCTCCCCCAGTGCGCGTAGTTTGGATTTCTGAAATCTACAAGCGAGTTTTGAGGGAAACTTCTTGCATCTGCCGGATGCAAATTGTTTGGATGCCACAACGACCCATTTATTTGCTTTATTTCTCTACAAATATCATAATTTGGTAGGTTAAAAATAGGTTCAATTTTAGTTAAATAGGTTCAATTTTATGTGTCTGTGAACTGTCCTGTGTGTCTGAAATTAAACCCTCAAAAAATATCAATCAAGTTTCTTCACTTTCATGGCTAGGACATCATAGTAGAATTATGCGAAAAAATTTTACGTTAGCGTACAACACATAATTATCAATTGAACACACCAACAATCAATTTCGAAGAGCGCAGATTCTGGGAGAGTATTAAGGATGATTGAAATGAGTTTAGTCGGAACTAACCAAAAAGCCTATGAATAATTTCAGGTTAAAAATATGACATGACTGCTTAGCAGAACACCTCAGCAGAATAGATGTACTGACCACTGACAGACAGCAATTGTCCTATTTCTTTGTGTAAGAGGCACTATGAATAAACAGCAATTTCTCGTCCTCCCAAACCTTGCCCTGTCACTGGTTCTCAAACTTTCAATGTTTGTGACCCGATTTCAAATCATGATTTTTATCGCCCCCCCCATATAATAACAATGTATAGAATGAAATAATAATGTGTTCTGATGCTAAAACTACAATACAACTTTTAATATAAACCGTACAAATATGTATTAAATTTTGTATAGCTTACTTTTAAGTAGCATATATTTTTACTTTATTTTTTATTATTAATGTATATAAATATATATTTATTTATATTATTAATACTTTTAATTACTAAGTGGGGTAATACTTTTAAGTAATAGAATAAATATTATGTTATTTTTATTTCTATTTTTTAAATTTTACGATTGCCAAATAATTTTTAATTAAATTAACTAAAATATACTAAAATCTAGTAAAAGTACATATAGTGTTATTTTCTTATATTAAACCTTTGAAAAACTGTTCTGCAAAACAAGACAATGGGAGTCAATAACACAGTTATTAAAATTGTTCTAAATTTAGTACATATAAATTAACTATCAAATATATTATGCAGAGTACTAATGAGAGTTTGTTATATCAATTTAAAAATGTATTTTATGTTTTTATTATGTCAGAATGTATTTGTTTTGTTTCCTTTCTGTAAATTAATAAATTTTTAAAATAATCTTTTAAGTTTTACTGTTCGATACGTTAGCCCCCACCCACCTCTTGTAGGGTCATCATGTCCACTAAGGATGGCTTGCCCCGCAGTATTAAAAACCGCTGCTTTAATCATAGAGGGGATGTTTGCCTGACCTATTGTAATAAAAAGATCGCTTTCACTCTAGACTTTTGCGTTTTTGATTCTCACGGTTTTATTTGTGTAGTTTTCGCGAGTTTTTTTAAGAGAAATTTCTTTAAACGCGATAATGTATTGGAAATTTACCTAGTTTTGTATTAGGGAGAAAAATCAAACGGAAGTAGTGTCCACCCCCACCCCGTCCCCCATCGCCATGGTGAGAATATAGCGAACGGGGGGGGGGACACTGCGTGACTTGCATCATATCCGTGAAAGTTGGACAAATGCGAAAGGGGTTTCAGAGGTATTGGAGAGTGGGTACCCTTGCTACACGTAACGAACTCGCATTGCGTACTTTCTTTGTTTTTACATAATAAACGTTCCATTTTCAATAAATAAACGCACCCAAAATATTACGATTACATGGCTTTTCCCATTGCTGGAGTATCTGGGGCATTGTGTATATGTCACTAAAGTCTGTGCCAGAATCAATACGTATAGCGTCTTGTAAACAAACACAGTGACTATTGTGAGGGATGCGTTAAATTTATAATATTAATTTTCATTTCCGTTGAATCCTATTTAATTGTTGTCAGAATGCCTAGAACAAATAGGAAAACAGGAAAAGAGTTTTGCAAAAGAAAAAAAAAAAAAAAGAAAAAAAAAAAAAAAAAGAAAAGAAAAAAGAAGACTACAGAAAGTCCAGTTCAAAGTCTATATATCAAATGGTAGTCCTATCGCAGACGTTATCATCTTCATCCATAAAGTTTTTGTGCTGTTTAAACAAGAGACTGATGCAATCATTGGATCTGATGATAATAAAAAGCCGAATATCTGAACTAGAGAAATGTTAATTTGCTTCAGAAGCAATCTGATGAAAACAGATTAACGCATGCTAGTTTTAATTCCTGAACAGAGGTCAGTTATTCCCGATATTAACTTCGTAGGACTTGGTATTGTAGACAAGGCAGCATCTATTAAATCCTACACGTAAAGTAAACGAGAGAGGGATAACAAAATTTAAAAAAAAAATAATCATAATAGACATGAGCAACTTCTCTGCTCAAAGTAAAAAGATACAATTTGAAGTACGCACGTATTGCCTATGAATAAAGGATGAATAAATGATGACACGTAGAAAACTGTACACGTATGATTTTCTTGCGGAATTACAAAAAGTGATAGAAAAAGGGCCCACCAGCAAAAATGCAGGCATCACACCACCGGCGGTGGGAATGTCGAAGATTAGCAAATAATCCGGGCATCTCCCGGATTTCGCCTACTACAACAGCAATCCTCGCAACCAGGGCCTCATCGGAGTAGAAGGACTTGAGTAAACAAGATTCTTTATATGGCTCCAGAGGAAGATGTCTTGGCAGGTGAGGTCTGGCGAGCGTGCGGGCCAATTTACCGGACTATTCCGCCCAATCCATCGCCATGGATATGCTGTATCCGATACACTTCGCACATCTGTGGTGAAATGTGCAGGGGCTCCGTCGTTTTGGAACCTTTATGTTGTCTGCAACACTTTGCAGTCGAACTTTACATCCTTACATACAATTAGTACCATACAGTCAAATCCTTGTGAACTACACTTGCATGCAAATCGGGTGATTTGCATAATTGGGTATTTTGTGGGGAGAAATTGCTCATGTCTGTTATGAATAACTATTTTATTTAATTTCCTCATCCTTTTTCGTTTATTTACGTTTAGTGGGTAGTAGCTGCTGCCTAATCTACGACCGAGCATCGAAGATGTTGAATAACTGAACTGTGTCCAGAGAAGGAGGAGAGTTCAAATTTCGCCTACTGTGTGAACACAGTTCAGTTTTCGCTACTTAACTACAACCAACGATTCAAATTTTGAGCTCAAAATTTAAGTCTAAGCTTTTTAAAGCATTTAATGTGATGCAAAAAATAACGATAAAAATTAGTTGTTCGTTACTCCAAAGTCTAAGGCGCCCTTAATCGACATTTTTTGAGCTTTATCTTTAAAATTTATTTTTCAAGAGAATACTGACAAAAAGAAAAATTTTAGCAAAAACGGCTAAAGAATCGACCCAATTTTCCGTTTTATTTAATCATTTGAAATTTCGGACCCTAAACCAGCGTTTATCAAACTGTGGGGGGTGCAAAAACTCTACCAGGAGGGCGCGAGCATATTGAAGAGTCGAAAACAAAAAGTTATTTAAAAAATTATTAATTTACTGAAAGTAAACAAACAAAATACTTTCTGATATAATAAAATATAAAATACACATTTACACTGATATAATACACTTATAAATGTATCAGTACTGTACAATGTATATTTTATTATCAATTTAACAATACTAAGTTAAGAACAAGTTTGATAATTATCAGTGACCCAAGGGCTTGTATTAACACTTATCTTGATAATTTTTACGATTTATAATTAATTTCTTAACTGCCGATTGAAAAATACGCGATTCCCTCCCCAATGCCACCGTTTACCCCGTAGACGAGTGTATTTTGATGTTTATTTGAGGGGTAGGGTGAAAAAAAAAATAAGCAAATCCCCTCTGAAATAAACAAATCCTTCGCAAACACTATCAAGGTTCTTTTATAACATCCTAAAGCCGTCGGAATAGTTTTATGAATACCATTGCACAGAAAAGATCGTACTTCGGAAAGACGTATATATACGTCCATAAAAGGTAATGCTTTGGCTGAGCGAGACGTTTTTATACGTCGGTGGCATATAAGATGTTGAAGTCGTATTATAGCTTTAGTGTCAAAGTATAGTTATATTGAATTCTTGCATTGTTATTGTATGGAGGGGGGCGCGATGAAAAAGATGATTGAATATTGGGTCGCGTATATTGAAAGTTTGATAAGCACTGCCCTAAGCTTTAATGGCACCTATCTCCTTCGGAAGACGTTTGAGGGCCTAAGTTTCCTATTTACTATTGTTTGTTTTGATGCGTACTATCAACCCTTAAAGTTTTGCCGCAGAGTTTAGATACACCCTATATATACACAAATATCTATAAAACCGAAGTATAACTAGTTAACATATAAGAAAATATTAACCATAGTAATAAAATAGCAAATTCCTGCCCCTTAGGAATATTAGGCATTAGTTGTTAACAAAAGAAATATATATATATATATATATATATATATATATATATATAAAGGTAAGATACTGAAGGTCAGGAAGGACAACTGGCTCCAACACCTCGGAGATGTAGCGCTGGCGGTTTAAAGTACAGAAGTAAAGGCGGTTTAAAGTAAAGCAATGCGTACTAGAGGATTTTGCGAGAGTGATATCCAATACCATCCCATACCATAATACCCGGTGCAGGACCAGTGTGGCGGTGCATAACGCAGTTTTTCAGCATCCTCTCTCCACGGTGTTGCAGACAGATGCGTGACTCGTCAGTAAAGATAACTTCTTTCCATTCTGCCGCTCACATCCTTCTGCCATTGCACCATTGGCGGCGTAGACGTCTGTGGTTTTGCGTCTAGGGTAAACCAAGCAATGGACGTCCTTCGGACAGAAAACTCTGCTGTAAACAGCGTCGAATGGTACGCGCAAACACTGAATGATGCGTTACAGACTCAATGTGCTGTGCTATGGTTCGTGATGTGACTGAGCGATCCGTCACTGCCATGCGCATAATTTGCCTGTCCTTACGTGAAGTGGTGCACTGAGGTGGATGCGATCGTCCTCGTCGGTTCGTCGTACCCTCCTGCATCCAACGGTCACATATCCGCATTACAGTTGTTTGGTTTCGTCCAACACGACTATCGATTTCCCTGAAAGATAATCCACAATCTCGGTCGGCCACTAACCTTATTCTGTCGAAATCGGATACTTGATGAAAAGCTGATCGCTGTTTTCTACGAGACTTAACTGATCGCATTTTGGAAAAACCCCAAGAAAAACACAATTGCCGAACTTGAAATCGTCGAAATCTCCAAGCCTTAAATAGCGCTTTGAGGTGGCGCCACAGGTGCGTGTGATATGTGTCTGCGCTGAAATTCTGATCATTTGCATATCTCACCTCCGCTAATGCATGTTGTAAAGTTCACGTTATTTGCATGCTTCCTTCAGGGTATTGCATTTACGGTGCCAGCAGTGTATATTATATATATATAGTATGTATGGTATAGTTTATGTATAGTAATATAAAATAAAAGTGAAGAAGTACTAAAATCTACAGTGCTAAAGCAGGAAGAAATTGGAATTCAGTAGACACAACAAATGTAGACACAAAAAAGTCTTTGTACTAAACTGGAGACCTATTACGATTTCTAAAGCTGTCGCTGAATAAAATTATATTTAATTAGAAATAGAAATATATTTATAAATAAAGTTACTTGGATAATTGTATTCTTAGCAATTATTGCAAAAATTCACAAAATTACTTTGTTTTAAAATGTTATCAGTAACTAAATCATTGTTTCTTTTTACAAAATTTAAGATAATATTTCTCAATATTGATAGGTGTAAGTTACTATCGCAAAAAGGCATTTTAATAATGTTAAAATCAAATGAGTCTCTTTTATCAAAAATATTACTTAATAGCAAATTATGCTTAGCATTTAAAAGGTCCAAAAAGTTAGCTGACTCATTATTATAATTAATTTTTACTAATTTTAAATAGTGGGGATAACAATTAAGGTTAGGAACACAGTCTACTATATTACTAAACATAATTAAGTCATCTATGTATCTAAAAATGTAACAAGATTCATAACTAATACTTTCATTTTCATAAAAATGCAAGTAGATATTTGCTAAGCAGTTGCTGTTTACCCCTTGTGGTAAACCTTTAATTTGCTGATAATAAGCATTATTATGGAAAATATAATTTTCTTTTAATACTAATTCTATAATAGAAATATATTTATCACATTTTAATATCCTATTTAAAAAGTATTTGCTATATGCTATTTTAAGAATCTTAAACATGTCATCTATATCTATGGAATTAAATAAAAATCTTCAAAATCATAAGTATACATAGAATTAATTTTTTTACCTTGCATGTACTTAATAATGTCCATACTATTCTTAACAATAATAGAATTATCAATTTTGTCTAATGTAGATTGAATAATATTTTATAGCTTTTTGCCCGGAAATGTAATATAAGTTTTAAAACCATTCTTAATAGTTCTAAATTTAACAGGAATTTTATGAAATTTAGGAGTTAGGAAAATATGTGAGGGAATTTAATATCCAAAATACGTAAATCTATTTTTTTATAAAAAGCAGAGATTCGATTAAAATCATACTTTTTGATTTATATATACACATATTATTAAGGATATTGTTAATTTTCTCATTTATAAATTCAATATTGAAGACATAGATTTAGTGAATAGTTCTACTGAGTATTGTACCATACTGTTCATGAATAATTCTTATAATAATATTAATTTCTCAAAAAGATTTAATAAGTATGTTCATTGCCTGCCTCTATCTAACGTTTGCATTAACGCTTTTAAATACAATAAAAAAATAGGTAGCTCAATTTTTAATTACAATGATATTAATGATTTGCAAATTAATAATAATATTGTTTGTAATTGTAATGATTATTCTGAATATGTAAATGATCATCACAAGCATGTGGTAACTGGTAATTTAAATATAGTTAAAGATAATACTCTTAGAGATATAATGTCCAAAGGTACTAGTTTTAGATTAATGATCTCTAATAATAATAATGCTATTAAAAATCAAATTTCTAAAGATATTAGTAATTTCACATTACAAAATTAGCTATTAAATATAGTTTTCCTATTGTAGCTTTTAATGAATTTAAATGCAAAGTATTAAATGAGCCATTGAACATTAACTATAAAACTGAGATAATGATATAACTTACAATAATATTAAGAACCAAATTGCAGACCTACAAAAGAACTTTATTATTGTTTATGTCGATAAAGTACCGGGTAATTATGCAATTATTTGCAAATGGCTTTATACTAATATGCTAAACAAACATTTTCAAAATAATTCTGCTTTCATAAAATCTAATTCAAGCAAAAGAGAAATTTTTAATCGAATCTCTGCTTTTTATAAAAAAATAGATTTACATATTTTGGATATTAAATTCCCTCATATTTTTCTAGCTCCTAAATTTCATAAAATTCCTGTTAAATTTAGAACTATTACGAATGGTTTTAAAACTTATATTACACTTCCGGGCAAAAAGCTATAAAATATTATTCAATCTACATTAGACAAAATTGATAATTCTATTATTGTTAAGAATAGTATGGACATTATTAAGTATATGCAAGGTAAAAAAAATATTTCTATGTATACCTATTGTAGTGTTTTCTCCCTTCACCAGGAGCCGCACTGTGCTCCCCTCCGGTAAGAATGTGTTTTTTTAGTATAGAAGAGAGAGCTTCTCGGCACCGACGCGTTAGGTCGGTGGCCATTTTGAAATATTACCCGCATGGGTCCTTTGATTTTAAAAAGTTTCATGTTCATAGTAAATAAATATGCTGTCCTCAAGAATATGTCTGTTGGTGAAACTAAAACAACATTCCACAGTTTGCCAGAACATATCACGTTGGCGCATTAACGCCAGGATAGAACGCCTTAGGGAGTCAAGACATCAAAAGGAACTACGAGGTAGGCAATCCTTTTGCATCGTTTTGAGCGAATTCAGCAGATTTTTTTTTACTAAATTTTCTGGGTTAATTCATTTAGTATAATTCTGTCTAATCATGTTTCGTGGAGCTAGAAAGGAAGAATTAATATTATTTGCGGATGAATTGGGGGAGAAAGTAACTCCAGAAATGAAAGTGTTATAGATTTAAAAAATTTAATTTTAAATAGCGAAAAGTATAAAATCAATAAAGAGTTTATTCATGATTATTTAGATTCGATTATTTCAGACCGAAAATCGAAGGAAGAGCAAGCGCGTTTAACAGGAGAATCACAGCTTGAATTTGAAAAAATACAACTGGAAAAAGTTAAATTGGAAATAGAATTGGGGAAAATAAATTTAGAAAGGGCAAAATTGGAAAGTCAAAGGGATAATAATGAGTTGTAACGTACAAATCTCGAAACAAAGCAAACTTCAATAAAAAATTTTATTCTAAGTGTTCGTACATTGACTCTTCCGATTCCTAAGAAACAAGAGGGATGAAATTTATTTTTCTCTTCTTTAGAACGTTCATTTAAAACAAAAAATGTGTCGGGTGAATTTAAGGGAGAAATTCTTTTAAATCTTCTAGGAGAAAAAGCCAAAAATACTTTAGTTTATGTAAAAGATGAAGAAATAAGAGACTATGATAAATTAAAAGGTTTAGTTCTAAGAGAATTTGAGCCAACACCTTTAATTTGCTTGCAAAATTTTCAAAAAGCGAAACGAATGCCAAATGAAACGCATGTTTAGTTTGCATCTCGTTTGTTAACCAATTGGGATCAATACTGTAATTTGAGAAATGTAAATGATTTTAATTCTTTAAAGGAGTTAATTGTTAACGATAAATTATATCAAACGCTAGATAATGAAACTGCCGTTCATATAAATATTAAACAGGAGCATAATTGGTTCAAACCAATTCAAATGGGAAAAGAGTGTGACATGTTTTATGCTTGTAAAGGAAGATCATTTTCGGAATTTTCATATAGAGCATGTCATAATCAGAATGACTCACGGAAGGGTTTTAAATATATCCCTCCTAACTCGAGACGGGAAGTAATAAATCTCAATTCGAAAGAAATAAAATTAATAACTCAAAACAAAGTAGCGTAAATAAAAAATAGAATGTTACATTTGCGGCGAAAACCATTTAGCTCGAGACTGTAATAAAAAATATTCTAAATTAAAAAATGAGAAAAAAGAAACTTCTCAAGTGCAATATGTACAACCGAAAGTTGACCTTGAGCCTTTGAAATATGTAATTGTTTATATTAATGGGAAAGCAATAAATTGTGTTTCGGAAAGCGGAACCCAGATTTTTATATGTAATTCCGATACCTTTCTAGATAACTGTAATGATGAATTCGGAAAAATTACTTAAAGCTCTGCATTTGGAGAGAATGTAGAAGCAAAACTAATTAAAGCCACTATAGCCCTTGATAATAATTCCTTGAATCATCCAATGGATTGCTTGGTAGCGATCACAGATAAATTAAATGCTGAGGCTTTAATACCTCCTTTTTTATATGAATCTTTGTGTTCAATAAATAACAAAAGTAATAAAAAAGAAAATGAGATTTTTGACGAATCGGCTGATAGTTCTATTACGTTTTCAAATGATGAAAATGAAGCAGAGTGTGGGAAAGATATATTTTATGTTGAAAGTGACTCAGCTAATATAAATTTTAATTCGGATTACACTAAAATGAAAGATGAGCAGAATAATTGGGATTCTCTTGAAAAGGTTCGTGCAGAGTTAAAATTAAATAAAGGAAATTTTTTATTAATTGATGAGTTAATTTATCACAGGGATAAAATTCTAAATGAACCAATCATGCAATTAGTTTTACCGCGTTGCAGAATAGATAAAGTAATGAAGCTAGCCCATGAGTCAGTTTTTGGAGGTCATATGGGAGTTAAGAAAACCAAAGAGAGGATAAAATATAATTTCTTTTGGCCAAATATGTCTAGGGAAATTGCTGAGTTCGTCCAGACATGCAAAGGGTGTCAGCTTCGGAAGCCTGAGAAAATTGGAGATAGAACTCCCATTAAACTTATTGTCCGTCCTGTGCTTCCCTTTGAGATTGTAAACATAGATGTGATCGGACCTATTCAACCGCCATCCTGCAGAGGGCATAAATACGTTCTTTGTATGATGGATCAACATACACGTTGGCCTGAAGCAGTGCCACTTAGATCCCTAACAGCCAAAACTGCATGTGACTCTCTATTAGAAATATTCTCGAGGACTGGAATTCCGAGTATAATTGCCAGTGATCAAGGCACAAACTCCAAGTCGGCTTTAACCCAAGAATTTATGAAAAGGATTGGATCTAGTCCTAAGTTTTCCTGTCCTGGCTACCCGGCCAGCAATGGACTAGTTGAAAGGTGGAATAAGGTATTGAAGGACATGCTTCATCACGTTATTCGTGAAGATCCAAGAAGCTGGGATCGACAATTACCTTTTCTGTTGTTTGCATACCGTGAAGTACCGAACACTACTACTGTTGTATCACCATTTAGGTTACTTTATGGCAGAGAAGCTCGAGGGGGGGGGGGCCACTGGCAATTCTTAAATCATCCTGGGCAGGCGAAATACATCTTCCGACGAACATTTCCCAATCAGCTGCTGATTACCTTCAGGAAATGAAGATAAAGATGGAAAAGGCTGCTGAGAGTGCATCCTTAACTGCTGCTCAGAAACAAAAGGCTTATGGAGATTACTTCAACAAGAGATCATCAGTGAAGAATTTTAGTATCGGAGAACAAGTTGTTTTGCTGATACCAGATTCTAGTAATAAGATCTATGCGAGATGGACTGGACCTGGAGAGATAATTCAACACTACCCACCCCATTCATATAAAGTTAAACTGCCCGACGGAACTGTAAGACATGTTCACGTGAATAAAATCAGGAAGTATCATCCTCGTACACTTGCAGTTGGGGTTATTTTTGAAGATGACCACGAATTCGGAGAAATCCATCGCACTCTTAATTTATCGAGGTCCACATCTGAAAGAGTTCTACATGAAACCGATCTGAATCATCTGAAGGAGACTGAGAGAGAACAAGTGCTAGCAATTTTTATAAAACTCCAAACACTATTCACAAGTGATGTGAAAATAGCCAAAGTAGGGACTCATAGAATTCGCTTAAAGCCGAACATTGAACGTAAAAAAAGCCGTTCGTATATCGCATCCCAGAGTACTTGAAGATTAAAGTTGATGTGCAGATAGAGGAGCTTTTGCGACTTGATTTAATTGAAGAATCTGACGCAGAAATAGCCTATCCAATTGTTTGAGTTAACAAGAAAGATGGTACCCTTCGACTTTGCGTTGACTTCAGAGCTCTTAACTCGGAGAGTGTTTCTGATGATTTTCCTATGGAAGATGCAGTGGAGCTCATACATTCTATTGGAAGAGCCAATATCATCACAACGTTAGATCTCTTGAAGGGGTATTGGGCTATAACTATGGCGGAAGACAGCAAAAATCTTACATCTTTCAAGACTCATCGGCAACAGTACCGTTTCTAAGGTGATGAGTTTTGGTTTGAAAAATGCCTCTGCCACATTTCAGCGTGAAATGAACAAAGCATTATCGTGTTATAGAGAATTTTCACGTGCCTACATCGACGACATCGCAATCTTCTTCAAAAATTGGGAAGAACGTCTTTTTCATCTGGATACTGTTTTAACGAAACTTTCAGAGTTAAATTTCACTGTGAATCTAAAAAGTGTGCCTTTGGAAAAACTCAAATTAAATATTTGGGTCATATTATCGGTTCTGGTAAGCATGAACCAGATCCCGAAAAGACTGCAGTTATCAACAACTTATCAGTGCCTAAAACGAAGAAGGATCTTCGTAGTGTACTTGGACTGAGTAATTACTATCGCGAATATATTCCTAAATATTCAGAATTTGTGTATCCATTGACAGAACTCACTAAAAAGAGAGTACCTGATTCCATCCCATGGACTGAAAAACATGATTATTCTTTTCATCTTCTTAAAAAGGCTTTAGTGGAAGCACCTTCGCTGTACTCTCCAGTGCCTGATAGACCGTATACCATTCATTCAGATGCATCGCAAATTGGCATAGCTGCTTGCCTGTCCCAAAAATGTGGTGATAAGTGTTACCCAATTGCTTACGCAAGTCAAAAATTAAGCAAGACTCAACAGTCATGGTCAACTATTGAACGAGAGGCATTTACGATTGTAGGCAGTTCGAAGTATGGGTATTTGGGACTGAAATTGAATTTTATACTGATCATAACCCTTTACCTTACTTAACAAAAAGTGCACCACAATCTGCGAGGTTACAAAGATGGGCTTTTGCACTACAAAAGTTCAATGTGACAATCAAACATTGTCCTGGTGTGAAAATGCCTCATGCTGATGCACTCTCCCGATTGGTGTAACCAATGTGATTTTCAATTTTAAAAAGAAAATTTTAGATTTAGTGAATAATTATTTTCTTTATCTCATTTTGTGTATCTCATTATATTATTTGTGTGTCTATTTACATTTTTAAAAAAATGCTAATGTTTCTTTTCTAATAATATTTTTTTAGATTAATGTTGTTAATTCTGTGAATTCCTTAAATTTCAATTTTCTTGATTATTATGGTATAATTAATCATATCAAAATGGTATTCTTAATTTAGTTTTGTGTAGTTTCTTATATATACTTATTTTTCATAATTTTTTTGTGTGAGGTAATGCTAGCTACTTGTATATTAGTGTATGATATAAATGCATCTTATTTTATGCTTTATAGTCGGATTGAGTATCTTGTGTGACAGATCAATCTTGTTTGTTTGGGTGTAGTGTTTCCTCCCTTCACCAGGAGGCGCACTGTGCTCCCCTCCGGTAAGAATGTGTTCTTTTAGTATAGAAGAGAGAGCTTCTCGGCACCGACGCGTTAGGTCGGTGGCCATTTTGAAATATTACCCGCGTGGGTCCTTTGATTTTAAAAATTTTCATGTTCATAGTAAATAAATGCGCTGTCCTCAAGAATATGTCTGTTGATGAAACTAAAACAACATTCCACACTTTGCCACAACATATCACACCTATGATTTTGAAGATTTATTTAATTCCATAGATATAGAAGACATGTTTAAGGTTCTTAAAATAGCATATAGCAAATATTTTTTAAATAGGATATTAAAATATGATAAATATGTTTCCATTATTGAATTATTATTAAAAGAAAATTATATTTTCCATAATAACCCTTATTATTAGCAAATTAAAGGTTCCCCACAAGGGGGACCAGCTAGCAATTGCTTAGCAAATATCTACTTGCATTTTTATGAAAATGAAAGTATTAGTTATGAATCTTGTTACTTTTTTAGATACATAGATGACTTAGTTATATTTAGTAATATAGTAGACTTTGTTCCTAACCTTAATTATTATCGCATCTATTTTAAATTAGTAAAAACTAATTATAATAATGAGTCAGCCAACTTTTTGGACCTTCAATTAAATGCTAAGAATAATTTGCTATTAAGTAATATTTTTGATAAAAGAGACTCATTTGATTTTAACATTATTAAAATGCCTTTTTGCGATAGTAACTTACACCTATCAATATTGAGAAATATTATCTTAAATTTTATAAACAGGAACAATGATTTAGTTACTGATAACATTTTAAAACAAAGTAATTTTGTGAATTTTTGCAATATATGCTTAGAATACAATTATCCAAGTAAATTTATTTATAAATATATTTCTATTTCTAATTAAATATAATTTTATCTTAGTTCGTTATTTTATTTAAAATCCCTTCTATTTTGTTAATTTTAAAAAAATAATTTTAAAAAAGTTTAAGTGCTTATTATAATTGCAATATATCTATTAGTATATAATCATCCAAGTAAATTTACTTTGTAATATATTTCTATTTGATTTTATCTATTCTTAACTTTGTTCATTATCGTATTTAAAACTTCCTTTATTTAGTTTATTTTTTAAAAAAATCTTAATGGTTTGTTTAATTGCAAAATAAATATCCAGGTGGCGGCACGGTTTTTTTATTTTTGAATAGTCGTTTCAATCTTTTACGTCATTTCGCGTTGGGAGCTTATTGTGGAAGGTTGAATTTTCGATTTCCAGTAATTATTTTACACGTAAGTTTTTTTTTCTATATAATTTTTTTTTTCTTATTCCTCTCTTTGAGACATTCATTATTGTTCTCTTTTCTTAGCTTCATTTTAATATATTATCAGGGTTTTCTTCCACGTGTTGTATTAAGCTTAACTTTTCAACTTGGTTTTTTTTCTATTATGTCGAAAATTTCTGCTGTACGGGGAAGGTTGGATCCATAAAGCATTGCTAACCCTAATTCACTGGCCTAATTCAGCGACAGATTTAGAAATCATAATAATAGGTCTCCAGTTTAGTCCAGTGTTTGGTGAGTTCCAATTTCTTCCTGCTTTAGCACTGTAGGTTCTAGTATTTCTTCACTTTTATTTTATATTACTATATATATATATATAAAATTAAAAACGAAATACAGTAACTCAAAAAAATATTGGGACACTTAGCGTGCATAACTGTAAAGCCATTTATAAAAATATTCATCACATTAAAACTAAAACAAAATGAATTTAGTAATTTTTTAACATTTGGTGTACAGTATATAAGGAAAATTTTATTAGTATTATAGAATTATAATTTGATCTAGCTTTTCAAATGTAATTCAAAGGCACACTGGAGTCAAAAAAATATTGGGACACTTGAAATGAGAAATTTAACAAATATACAGCGCATCAATATAATTTAATTCCACACTACTTTTTTAGACTAGACAATTAAACACAAATGTTTCAACAGATAAGATTATTTATAGAAAATTTCTGCTGTACGGGGAAGGTTGGATCCATAAAGCATTGCTAACCCTAATTCACTGGCCTAATTCAGCGACAGATTTAGAAATCATAATAATAGGTCTCCAGTTTAGTCCAGTGTTTGGTGAGTTCCAATTTCTTCCTGCTTTAGACACAAGCAACAAAAGACAAGCAATTAAAACAAGCAAAGATCAGGGTGTTCAAGGATATTTAATGAACGTGAATAGAGGTGAATTGTGAGAAATGTACGCATTAATCTAAGAACTAGTGCAGTAAAATTGACTTTTCTATGTAAAAGTAGGTTTGGAAAATCAGTAAATCCTGAAATTGTCAGAAATGTTTTAAGAAAACATAAGTATCATGGCAGAGTACCTCAAAGAAAGCCCTACATCAGCAAAGCAAATAGACAAGCTAGGTTGGCATTTGCTAAAATGTATGTAAGGCAACCAACAGAATATTGGGAAAATATAATTTTTGTTGATGAAAGCAAATATAACATTTTCGGATCGGATGGCAAGCAAAAAGTTTGGTGGAAATCAAATACAGCAATGCATGTTAAAAATGTACGGCCTAGTGTCAAATATGGAAGGGGTAACCAAATTCTCTAAAGCTGCATGGTAAGCTCTGGTTTCGGGAATTTACATTTTATTGATGGTCTAATGAATAAATATGTATATTTTGACATATTCAAGCGAAATTTAAAGCAATGTGCGAGCAAGCTATCTCAGGATATTTTACATTATACCAAGATAATGACCCGTGACATACTGAAGATATTTACAAGCAATAGGTCCTTTACAACTGTCCTAGAGTTATTAAAACTCCTGCACAAAGTCCAGACCTTAATCCCATTGAACATGTGTGAGATTATTTGCAGCAAAAACTATATGAGCACCATTTTTCTAACAAGAAGGATTTGAGAAAATATTTGGTCGACCAAAATCGATAGATCATTTTGCAAAAAAATGATCCAATCCATGCTAAATATACTTCGAGAGGTCATAAAAAGAAAGGAGGACCCAACAAGATATTTATTTCTAAGTTTGAATTTTTTTTTTTTCTTAATTTATTGAGAAGTGTCCCAATACTTTTTTGAGCCCTTTTCTTAACTCGATTTCTTTTATTTTCAATGTTAACCATAATTGCATCAACGTGTGAATTTTGTTCAAATTATTAGTATTTATATTTAACAAAATAACGTTTACTTTTTTTTTTGTTTCATTTGTATGTTTAAGTGAAATATTACGATAAAAATCTATGAACTGGTAGTGTGTCCCAATACTTTTTTGACTGACTGTATATACAACAAAATTACTCTAAAACAAAATGAGAAATTAAAGTTTTTAAGTTTATCATTTACTCTACAAATGTTGTTAATATCCTGTATATACACATAATTAGTAATTATTCTTTTAATGATTTTTGTACAATATATATACATAGCTAAATAATTATTATACTATCATTTACAAGAAAAACATATTGCATAAAATCTTCCCAAATGCATCCCTTCAATGTGACTGTAAAACATCTTAAAATTTAAAAAAAAAACAACTCAGAATTTAGATGAAAGAATGAAATACATATTTTCTTGACTTGACACTGAAAAAAAATTAAAAATTACCCTCTGTACAGATGAGAGAGAAAATACATTATAGTTCAATAGAATATTTTTTCTATTTATCTGTTAATTCAATTCATTTAAATAATAGAAGGAATATGAGAAAACAAGTTTAAAAATTTAAATCAATTTATTTGGGATTGGGGATATCCTCCATTAATAATAAAAGAAAGTATGATATATTCATATAGACAATATGAATGATGTACAGAATAGTTATTCATCATTAAAAAAGAAAAAAAAATTGATTGTAGTTTATTTCTTAGAGTAAAAGAAAAATTAAAACCGAGGCGAAGAGTAGCTCTTTTCGGGTATTTTAGAATCATAATTTTTTCATACAATATTTTTTAATAACATTGCAGCTTTCAGTTTAGATTATGTTAGTAGTAAATATTCAATTCAAATTGGAAATTAAGTTTAAAAATATTTTATTGCAAACTATTATTAAATAAAATATGAATGTACGCTATCTAAATAAAATATGAATGCACACATGTAAGGAATTTTAATCTAAACTATCATCATCATTGGAATTAGAAAGACAAAACATTAAATATTTAAAAATAAATTTTATAACATGTTTTTGCATGTTTTAATTTAATATATATTTATGACATATATCTATGAGTTTATCGATTGCAAAATTGTGTAGATAGTTACTTCATTAGGATGTCGATAAATTTGTTCTTAAAGTCAACAGCTTAATAATCATTAAAAATATGAATCATTTTTAATATAGTTATTTTACTAAATTCCTGTAGTTATTATACATAGCTATAAATTTCGTTAATATCCACTGTTAGTAGTACTTTTCAATAATTTCAAGGATATTTACTTTTCTTTGCCATTTTAACTACTGAAGTTACATTGGGAAGTTCACATTTTATGAAGTGAAAATTTACAAATTAATAATTTGCTATCTTTCCTATTTCTTCTCTCAACATTGTCGGCTAACCACAGTCAGGTTACCAAATTGGGAATCATGTTTCAACATGAAAATAATTGCTAAATAATATAATCTCTAATGAAAATAGAGAGGTCTGAGGATGTGCGAAGCCTTAGAATGTGATCACTTCATGCTCTTATCTAAACGACTTATCTATTAACGTGCTATTTTTAGACACCATTCTTAAGACTAAGAAATTCAGTCATGTAGCATGAAGTATTGTTTGCATCATTTTTTTCATTCTTTTTTTTTTTTTTTTTTTTCATTTTAAATATAAAATGTCAAAGAAAATTAGATTTTTGAAAAATCGAATTACATGAATTTATGAGACAGAAAAATTTGAATTAATTAACAAGAGTATTGTGAAATTTAACAACTATAGTAATTTTGAAATCTTACTATTACACAAGCAATTTTGTAGACTTCAACACTTTAGTTGCTTGAAAATAAAATTCTATTAACCAAATTCTTATCAAATATCCATGGTTGGAGCATGATATTTCAGTATTAATTCAAATATTAATATTAACCTAAGTAGTTAATACTACCTTTGTTAAAATATAATTGTAAAAGACTCAAAGAAATATATAAAAAAATGGAACATTTATTACACCAATTTAATATAAAATTGATTATCATGCTAATCAACGAATAAATGATGAAAAGGTTTTGTTAAAACAGAAAACCTCATTTAGTAAAGAATTTCGAAACAATACTCTACTTTACATAATAGTTAAATTACTAGACGATTTTTTAAAACTTTTGTGGAACATGTCTGTAAAAACAAACTTTATGTCTACTAATAAAAGTCACAACAAAAACATATGCTATATATATGCTGAAATATAAATCATTAGTAATTTATATTATTTTTTTATGCTTTAAATTATATACTTATTAGTAACGAAATACTACCATTCTTTCTTAGATTGCGAAATTAAGTTTTAAGGATATAAGTAACAAAAGTAGGTCTAAAAAATCTCTCGCATATTATTATTGAATATTTAATTTTTAAACCAGTAACAAGTTGGAAATTCTTTTTCGTGTTAATAATTAAATGTAATTTGTTTGAAAATGTACCCCTTGATTTATTTAATTTAAGAAGAGCTGTATTTGTATCTTTTATATATATATATATATATATATATATATATATATCTTAAAATTCATATTTAAGAATTACTGTACCAGTTTTAATATTTTACGCTATAATATACCTATATATATATATATATATATATATATATATATATATATAAATTTACCGATCTCACATTTTTCATGAATTTAAAATATAAGAACTAGTGTTATGTGATAAATTTCTCGAATATTCCTTGTTTAAGTTTATTAAAAAAGTATAAATGTCATCTTGGGTCATAAGAGAAATTTATCATGCAAAATGAATTTAAATTTTTCTAGAACATATTCGTTTGAACTACGCACAACACTATAAAAATATTATAATACCTATTGATGGCAAAACAAACTATAATGAAATAAAAATAATTATGATTTTAACTACATATATGTTGAAAAATATTATTAATAGTTTAAACATAATGATTCAGATATTATATGTTACTCATTAACTTACTTGTTTTCTATTGTATCGAAGAAAGTATATGATAGTATTTAACATCAGTTTTCATATTTTTCTTGTAATAAATTGAATCAGAATCTCAGTATTTTGAGCTGCATACATCTTGTTGCTTTTTGGTTTCATATGCAAATGTTTTCTTATATTTTGTACTATTTTTAAATTAATTTTCAAATCAAAATTTACCATGACTAGGAATTTATATATACCATGATAATTTATTTGACTATAAAAATTTGTTTCCCATTATTTTGTGCATTACTATCTAGTTTTTGGTGGTAATCAAAATGGTAAAGCACTTGAAATGGAATACAGTTCTTACCACTAAGATTAAAAATATGGATACCTATTTTGTTTCTAAAACATTTTTGAAACTACTTGATAAATGTATGTAAAAAAAAAATGATATCCTCGATTTTGTTATCTATTCGTATAAAGTAAATTTGTGCATTGTTTGCGAGCAGTTCCTCAAAGAAGCTTTTATCCTTTTTTTTAAATTTTTTTTAGCATTTGTATTATTATATGTAATAGATATGATACGAATCTAATTATAACATAAAACTAATTCGAGGATCCAAAGTGAATTTTTTATGTTTTTATCGAAACTGTGGCTTTTAACTCTTAGATTACTATTGAAATTAATACTAGCCTTAAAATATAATACATCTTTCAGATAATGTATTGTTAGGTAAATGACAGTAAGTAAAATATTTTAAGCGATTAATCTCCTTGTTTTTCCCGCTACCTCAAGATCTCTTAAGTTATAGCCTTAAAATCTTTCTCAGATAACTACGAACGGAAATTTCATTACAAAAGACATTCTTATACAAAAATTTATGTATGTTTAAATTCTTTTAGAACTTCGCGGCTAAACTTATAGCTACATATGAACTGTTTTTTTTTTCCTTTTATACAAAAAAAAATATGTTTATTCAACAGAGTAATCATAGAGTCAATTAGTCGTTTCAATGAGGTGACAAATTTCATTATAAATTAGTTATTCAAAGGCATTGTATAAATTTCTTCATGTGTTAAACCTGTTTATTCATAATAGCTTTTTAAAACAGTGTTATTTAAAAAGCAATTATTACTTTTTTGACCTTTTAGTTATTCTTTGTTACTAATAAGAAATTAACAAATATTTGGAGAAAAACCTACTTAATGAGGCACATTGCTGGCATTAATTAAAATAAATTAGTTTCAGAAGAAATAAATTATAAATATTCTCGAGATAATTACGAGAAAACATGGAAAAAATTACATTTTGATTTTCATTGTGGGATTTGTCGACAATTGCTGTAACTTATAGAGTGACTAATCTTTCAAATCCATGGTCAACCAGTGGTAATATAGAATCCAGCGATGGCCGTGATTTAACTCAAGATAAAATGACTTCAAACCCAAAAAACACAAAATACATTCACATTTTTTACATTATTTAACAAGTTTGTGTTATAAATTCTAAATACATCTGAGGAAATATTTATTCAAAACCAAAAAATAATTCTAACTTGAAACATATTTGTTTTAACTAAAGGATTTAACCACTTGCATTTAAAGGAGAAAAACTAATAAAACATCGGACAGAAAAAGCAAAATGAACTCACATTATTCCTGACTTTTGATTTTTCTTTTTTTAACTAGAGGATTTAACCCTTTATGATTAAACGATAAGAACGATTAAAACACTGGAAATTGAAAAACAAAATAAACTCCCGACTTTTGATGCAAATTTCTTATACGTGCAGTCCTCTACGTTTTCTTAACATAAAACATGAGGTTAAAAGAAACAAATAATTCTTACCATAGAGATGGATGGTACCCTCTGTATTTCCTAAGGGATTACGTGCTGAACAGTGGTAGGTGCCGTAGTCATTGTAGACGACATTGTTGATTGTCAAAATCATATTAACTTTATAGGTTTTGACTTGAAGGATCACATCATACTTTCCACCGTTGCCGATCACCTCGTTCTCATGCCGAGACCAATAATTTATGGAAGAGGGGTACCCTTCAGTGTTGCATTCCAGGGTAACTTTACTGCCTATACTGGTCCCAATCAATTGGTTGGGTACCCAAATTGTTGGAGGAACTGCGAAAGAAAAAGAAACGCAGATTTCAATTGTATGTACCAAAAGTAAAATTTTAAGGCAGCTTTTTTAGGAAAGGGAGTGGAATTTTTCGACATTCAAACAACTGTCCAATCTACAAGAAGGACCATATCGGTCTTAGCTATAAAGAGACCCATAGCTTTCAGAAGAAATTGCTCTACAGGATGTAGCTTTCAGTTTACTGCCATCCACTTCCTGTTGTCAATGATTGACATTACCAAATGTTATCAGACAATGGCAATTGCGTAGTGTGCTGTTCACAGTTACTAAGCTGTGGGTATCTTTGCGGCTAAGAAAATAGGGAGAAAAGAGGCAATTTTATAGTATTCGCGTTTGAAAACAAGAGAGTTAGGTCAAGTAATTAGTGCTTTTGGATTTTGACACATCCTAGAAATATCGGAAAGCAATAGATAGGGGGAAAGATCCTTTGACTTGTATTTGAACAAAAACCTGTTTTTACGAGATTATTCCTTTTAGTTTAAATATCGACCGATTATCCCTGAAGGTCAATAATGTACTCTACTTTTAAAAAAAACTATGAAGCTATTATTACACTTAATTGTTCAATAGGTATTCATCATATTAATATATTTTGAACATAAAATCATTAAATGTGTAAAAACAGCAATGAATAATTACAAGTAAAAATAGTACAGATAAGTAACATATGTTTCATTTTCATCAAAATATCTGTACACCATCGGAGATGATTTTTTGAAATACCTTGGAAATTGGTATCAAAATATTTTTAAAAGTTAAGATATAATTTAAAAGCATGTGAATAACACATTTAACTTTTTATAGTGTAAGAATAATGAAGGAGAGAATTAAAAGAAAAAAGGAATAAATAGGAATAATTTGACCATGACAAATGCCTTTCGCAAAAGTCAAACAATCAGTTAATTTATTTTTGAATGAGTGCCACTTTATTCCCAGAATAAGATATTAAAAAAAGAACATAAGACTGAATAATATACAGAATATTTCGAAAAACTCAATGTTGGTAATGATACGAAAATAAATGTCGAATAACAAAAATGTGGCATAGTTTGCTTTATATAAAATAACTATATATATTTAATCACATAAATTTTTATTTAAAACTTATGTTAACAAATAGCAAAATAGCCATTTTAAATATTCTGAAAATATTTTTTTAACCATTTATATTTAAGCAATTGTTTGATCTTTAAGAGATATCTTCTATTATTGGATTATAAAGGGTGTATCTAAACTCTGCGGAAACACTTTAAAGGGTGATAGTACACATTAAGACAAACAATAGTAAATAGGAAACTTAGAGTTCCAAATGTCTTATGAAGGAGATAGGTGCTATTAAAGCTTATGGTCCAAGATTTCAAATGATTAAATAAAACGGAAAATTGGGTCGATTCTTTAGCCGTTTTTGCTAAAATTATTCTTTTTGTCAGTATTCTCTTGAAAAATAAATTTTAAAGATAAACCTCAAAAAATGTCGATACAGGGTGCTCTACACTTTGGAGTAACGAACAACTATTTTTTACTGTTACTTTTTGTATCACATTAAATGCTTTCAGAAGCTTAGACTTAAATTTTGAACTCAAAATTTGAATCGTTGGTGGTAGTTAAGTAGCGCAAACGGATTTGCGTTCAGGAGGTGAAATCTAAAACTCCCTTCCCTCAGAAAAGATTTCTGTTAATCCAGATATTGGTGTCGTTGGACTTGGTGTCGAAGACCAGGCAGCAACTACTACCTCCTACACGTAAAGTAAACACGAGAGGGATGACAAAATTTTTAAAAAATATTCATAATAGACAGGAGCAACTTCTCTGCTGAAAATAAAAAGAAAGAATTTGATGTGCGCCCGTATTGCGTATGAATAAAGGTTGAATAAATGAAGACACGCGCGTGTAGAAAATGGTACAAGTATGATTTTCTTGCGGAATCACAAAAACTGCTCGAAAAAGCGCCCAACAGCAATGATGCAGGCCTCACACCGGCGGCGAAGGCAATGTCGAAGATTAGCACATACCCCGGGCATCCCCCGGATTTTACAACGGCAATCCTCGCAACCACCCCTTATCGGAGTCGACGGGGCTTACGTAAACAAGACTCTTTATATGGCCCCAGAAGATGTCTAGGCAGGAGAGGTCAGGGGAGCATGCCGGTCAATTTACAGGACTACTCAGGTCAATCCATCACCCTGGATATGCTGTATCCGATGCCCTTCGCACATCTGTGGTGAAATGTGCAGGTGCTCCGTCATGTTGGAACCTTTTTGTTGGCTGGAACACTTTGCAGTAGAACTTTACATTCTTACCTACAATTAGTACCATACAGTTAAATCCTTGTGAGCTACACTTTGCATGCAAATCGGGTGATTTGCATAATCGGTTATTGTGCAGGAAGAAATTGCTCATGTCTGTTATGAATAACTTTTTTTATTCAATTTTGTCATCCCTCTCTCTTTTATTTTTCATTTAGTGGGTAATAGCTGCTGCCTAGTCTGAGACCGAGCATCGAAGATTGTGAATAACTGAACTGTGTCCAGGGAAGGAGGTGAGTTTAAATTTCACCTCCTGAACACAGTTGAGTTTTCGCTACTTAACCACCCCCAACAATTCAAATTTTTAGCTCAAAATTCAAGTTTAAGTCTAAGCTTTTGAAAGCATTTAATGTGATATAAAAAATGACAGTAAAAATAGTTGTTCATTACTCCAAAGTCTAAAGCCCTCTTTCGACATTTTTTGAGGTTTATTTTTAAAATTTATTTTTACGAAAATGCTTACAAAAAATAATAATAATAATAATTTTAGCGAAAATGGCTACCCAATCGACTTATTTTTCCGTTTTTTATAATCATCTGAAATTTCGCACCCGAAACTTTAATGGCACCTTTCTCCTTCGGAAGACGTTTGGGACCCTAAGTTTCCTATTTACTATTGTTTGTCTTGATGTGTACTATCACCCCTTTAAGTTTTGCCACAGAGTTTAGATACACCCTGTAGTTCAAGAAAAACCTTCATTAATTTTTGCTCTCTTTTCGATGCATTTTATTTCATTAAAATCTATACATTAGGTTAGATTTGAGAAATGAAGTAGGCATTTTACAAAGGATAAACTCGGCACTTCACGCTCAAAGTATGCATACTAACTTTTTCAAGACCCCATCTAAGGCTTTTTCGGAAAATTAATGGTTTCTCATGTAGCTGACTTTAAGGTCATAGCCTTTGAAGTGTGTATGCGAATTCTAAAAGTATATTTTCAGATAAAACCACTTCGGATATGTCATACCCTGCACGTGATCACATTTACAGTTCTAAATGCATGAGCACGATTTAAAATTTTTCTTAAGCGATGGCGCATTATTGTAGTTATGATGAAGAAGTAAGATATATAAGTAATTTAATAAATACAGTATTTAATAGATTTAGTATAACATTATTTTCGGATGAAAAAAGTCTCTGATGATGGGGAAGTACTGAATGATGAAAAGTATAATAGCAAGTATGATTCCTCTGCTAAAATCTATCCAGATAGTTTAATTGATGAGGTAATTATCGTTTTGACAACAAAAGCTCAAACTATTTTATTGTGTAATCAGAAACAACCTATTAAACATCGAACCAGACGCTGATTTCTGAAGTGTTTTGGAAGAATATAAAAACCAAAAAGCAATGCTATACTACGAAATTAAAAAGGAATTAAGATCTAATAAAATCATCGCACTCACTCGCGATGAAGACTAAAGGAAGGTAGAAACAATGTGCTGAATATCCAGAACACAATAACTAAAACTGCGTGTGAAAAGTGTAAAAAACATGCTGTACTTCCTGCTTTTCTTCGTTTTCATCTTTGTATGCAAACTTTACGGTAAAAAAAGAATATAAACACCGTAGGGTATGAGATACCCTGCGCGATACTTTGGGTCGTTTTCTTCGCGCGCGGAGTGCCTGGTTAACATTGCATTCAAAAGCGTCGGTAGACTGGAACCTTCGAGAAATCAAATCTTGCACCCTCGTTACAGCGAGTCTGATAACTCAAAATATTATAAATGTATTTCTATTAAATTTTTTTTTGTGAGAGAGTTATGGCATCTCGTATAAATTATGGTCTCCAAAGAATAACACATTTCTAGTATTATTTACGAGATCAGCTCAAAAATTTTTTAATATTTAATAAAACATTAAAGTTTTAGTATATATATAAATTTATATATATATATATATATATATATATTATATATATTTGGTAGTTCTCTACAAACAAGAGATAACATCCAAACAATAACATTCGAAAACACATAGACAGTAGGAAAATCACACAATGAAGGACATATGAGTAATCGAGATTAAAATATAAAATGGATGCTGCAGTGTTATAAACATTACTGACTTAGGACAGCTATTATATAAAATAATTTATATAAAAGTGGGGTTGAACATGTTTTTTGGCCAGCCAACATTTCCCCTTTTTTTGTAAATAACACTGAGCAAAAGCCAATAGGAAATGGATAGGAATATCTAAATCCATTATAAGATACAGGTAACTTACCTAAAAATTGCACTTACAAATGCAAAGTTCGCGCTAAATCTGATTACAAAAATTAAGTTATTGCCAGATTCTATACCCTAATACAGATTTAAATCAAGAGAATGGCTGAAATGTAGCACTTAATAAAATAAAAAAATGGAAATAAAAATTAATAAGAGTTGCATATTATAGCATAACTTTAATAACACTAGAGTAAATATGAATAAAATAATAGTAATTAATTTGATCTAATATTAGATTATGGAGATAAAGATAACTATGAAATATTTAAGTTTATAGTAATAAACTATTATCAATCTCAGAATTTTAATCCTAACTATTTTGAATAGCTTTATTCATATAACTATTAATAAAATTAATTGGGTATTTCTGATTTAAGCAATATTTAGTAAATTGTTTATAGCTATTTATAATGTCTGATTTTTTTGACACCAGAAATTTAGTACGTTGTATATAATTAATAACAATATTTCTGAATATAGAAACATGTACATTACTCTCCCAATGAGGAACTTTTATAATATTGAATTAAATTCTTCTCTTTTATCATAAATATTAGAAACTATTACATTTTCATATAATTTGACATGTATGTCAAGAAAATTTGCTTCATTGTTGTTATTATTTGTCTGTATCAAATTAAGATACTGTGGATAAAAATTAATGTTAGGAATAAAATTGTCTTGTTTGCCAAATATATACATATATATATATATTCCCTAAATAAATGCATTAATTTATTTTAGTAGTATTTTTACTAATATAAGTGTATTCCTTTTTTTCTCTAATTGTGCTTTGAAGTTTTTCAAAAATATTACTAAGACTTCACTTATAATTGTAATTGATGTAAAATTTTTAGATAATTTTTTTAAAAAAATATTGTCAGTTAAGAAATTATTTTTTATTGCTATTGATCCCTAAAAAATCATTTATAATGTTTCAGTATGCTACTTCTTAAAAAAGTACTCCGAAAGTGTTCGGGTACCTTAAATAAAATATTAAAGATGCAGCAAATATATATGAAATGAAAAGTGTAAAGGGGACCTGATGCATGTTAAATCTATTGAAGCTTAAGGTCCAAAGTTCTTACGTAGTGTGAAAGTTTCGAGAGTGATGTAGTGACTTTGGTGTTGACCTCTTTGCTTGATTAACGCTCAAATTAAGAAATCCATTGCTAATAGCTGTTGTGTATCATTTACATAAGATGTTAATAAACAATAAATTGTAAGAAAATACTGTTTTAAGTTAATTATATGTGTGTATGTGTTAGGTACAATATAGGGAAATTATAAAACATGTGTTATATGTCTGCTGATATTTTTAAAACATCTTATTTAACTTGCAATGTAAAATGTTCAGGTGGAATCTTGCAACTCAATTTTGAAGCTGATGTCCTCAATCGATTGAGTTGAAATTTTGTATACACGTTTATTTTGGAAGTCAATGCATGTTTTGACGATTTATAATCCTATATCGACCTAGGTAGTGTAACGATCTTGTTCAGGTGTTAAGGTGAGCATGTTTAAAATAACAGAGGTGTGCATCGTGGGCGTAGCTCAGATGGTAGAGCGCTTGCTTAGCAAGTGAGAGGTTCGGGGATCGAAACTCCGTGCCACCAATTATTATTTGATTGGATAAAAAGATTTTGAAATTCATTTGATTTGGACAACGGGATATTTTACAATACTTTCACTCAGCATACGTACAAAATATGTTATGCTTTTACTGTTCTTGAGGGAACACTAAGAAAGGCAGATCTATCAAGCTATTTCTATTTACATTGAAACACATTCTATGATATCTATTTACTCGATTCTAGTTTCTCCCGTAACACATTTAATTGACCTAGTTACTGTAACGAAATTGTTCAGATTTTAAGGTGAGTATGTTTACAATAACACAGGTGTCGACCGCGCGGGAGCGTAGCTCAGATGGTAGAGCACTCGCTTAGCATGCGATAGGTAAGGGAATCAATACCCCGCGCCTCCAATTATTTTTTTTTTTTCGTAAAGTATTTTTAAAATTCGATTGATTTGTGTACAACGAGATACTTTACAATATTTCCACTCTGCGCACGTACAAAGTATGTTATATTTTAGAAGCTTTTATTTAGCTTGCAATGTAAAATTTTCGAGTTGAATCTCGCAACTCAATTTTGAAGCTGATGTCTTCAACTGATTGAGCTGAAATTTTGTATACACGTTTAGTATAAATGACAATGCATGTTTTGACCATTTGTATTCCGATATCGCATTTAGTTAAAAAGACTAGCTGCATGGCCTGGCGTTGCACGGGCCTTCTCCACTTTTATTAATTTTCTCTTTCCTTCACAAAATCAGCACTTCTAATACTCTTTTTCAAAATGACTTCCACCCCCTTCCCCTCTTAGCCTGGCGTTGGTCGGGCTTTTACCGAGTGTATAACTTAAAATTCCCTGTTTCGAAATGTTTTCGCTTTTTTCTTTGTCAGACTGGTTTGTTTCCCCCCGGCGTTGCACGAACATTTTTAAATGAATAATATATAGTCATGGAAATTCTCCTTCCCCTCTCGCTATCAGAGCTCTCGAGTAAGTAAACATTCACCGTTTCTTAAGCAGCTTGACACGTGCAGCCATATAGTGGAACAAAAAGTAATGAATTTTTGCACAAATGAAATTCATAAAAAAAGTTTTCGAAATTTTATTTTTTAAATCACTAACTGTAAAATATTAAATTGTGAGTTTTTTAAAAATCATTTCCATATAAACGCATCGATCTTGGTTCATTTTAGAAAAAATCATAAAATATGTAAATTATCGTTTTTCTGTAAACAAAAAAAAAACATACTGTATCCTGATGAAATAAATTATCTTTCCAATTACAAAACTGCTGGCGAAGTTATTAAATGCGCGAATAAAATTTTGAGTATTTTTTAAAAAAATCATAAAAACCAAGCAATGGTGTTGTTTCGTACCCGGGTACAAAAGTTACTAATCTAGCCCTCTAAGCGACCGATCCTCGAAATGTTTGGAAAAAAGAAATAAAAGATCGTTGAAATAAAAGGAAGAGATCTTCAATTTCGTATTGTGTTACTTGTTAAAGTTTAAATTTTTTTCGCGCTTAATTTTTAAGTTAATGCCTTCAAATTTCATATATCGATTGAAAACAACGATAATTTTTAAACAAAAAATGTAACAAAAATAATGCTTAAATATTTCTCGCAAAAAAGGAAAAAAAAAAACAAAAACACAATTTTTATTTAATCATAATTTTTAAGCAACTTTTTCAATCTTTGTGCAAATTACAGATAATATTGTTCTACACACGGAAAAAGGTTTCTTGTAATTATTTTCTATAAATAAAGAAATTTTTAAGCATTTTAATAAAAAAATGCGTATTTTTTGAAAAATCGTAAAAAAAAAAGTTTTTTATTTTTTTATTTTTTAAATGATGGATTCTGAAAGTGAAAAGCGTGAATTTTATTAGTGTAGAATATTATTTCATTAACGTGAAATAAAATGCAATCGTAACGATTTAGAAATCATTTTCATAAAAATGTATCGATTTTGACTCCTTTTAGGAAAAATCGTAAAAAATAGATAATATGATTATTTTGTAAAATAAATTAAACCGTATCGTGGCGAAGTAAATCATCTTTCCGATTCTGTAAGTAATTTTTGTCTGAGTGGTAAAAAAAAATAGCTCGTGTTTTAAAAACGTCTGGGATAAAATAAAAAGGTCGGAAAATTGGAACTTTAACGCCTGGAGAGAAAAAATGGCAATAATTATGCATTGTACGGTTTTTAATTAATGTCTTTTTAACTAATTGCACTTTCGGAATAAAAATGGTCAAAACGAATTCCTCTAATCATTCCCAATCTTTTAGTACCTTCGACGAGATTCTGCACCATGCGGTTCGTGAGAAGATACACCTAGTCGTATAGTCGCATATATTTGTTTACCTTTGGATTTTAATATTGTAGATATTAATTAAAGTAATTTTTTCGGATGGAATCTTGCAACTCAATTTTGAAGCTCATGTCTTCAATCGGTTGAGCTGAAATTTTCTATACACGTTTAGTTTGGATGACAATGTATATTTTGAAGATTTATATTCTGATATCGCAATTAGTTAAAAATATTTTAATTGAAAACCTTTCACCTCTGTTAGCTTTTTATTCTGCCGAGGAGTTTATCGGATTGAGCTTAAAGAAGTTCAGATTTTTCGATCTTTTTCAAAAACCATCTTATTTTTTCTATCAAACTGAGAGAAAAAATAATTACCTAATCAGAAAGATCATTTATTTTGCCACGATACGGTATAATTTTTTGTAAAAAATCATGATATTTTTCATGTTTTACAATTTCTTCTAAAATTAGTTAAAATCGATGCGTTCTCATGAAAATGATTTCTAAATCGTTCCGTATGAATTTTTTTTTCGTGTTATTGAATCGATATTCAGCACTAAGAAAGTTCAGACTTTTCTCTTTTAGAATCAGTCATTTAAAAAAACGAAATGTCTAACGCTTTTTTTTTACGATTTTTCAAAAAATACTTAAATGTTTATAAAACATTTAAAAATTTCGTCATTTTAAAATATATTCGCACGAAAATATTTTTTTCGTTTGTAGAATAGTATTATCCAAATTTTGCACAAAAATTAAAAAAAAAAAAATGTTTTAAAATTACAGGTTTAAAAAAAAATGTGTTTTTCGTTTTTATTATGGTATTATAGTAAAAGCAAAAAAAGGAAAAGAAGAAATTTAATATTTTAATTAATTTTGCTTTCTCCAATGTTGTTTTGATCCAACAGTGTTTTTCCCTCCCTTCCCATTATCCTCTTATTGTGAGGCCCGAGTGTGATATTTATCATATATATGTGGCCTGGCGGGAGAAAATGCTTGAGTACCCCTTAACTGGACTGTTCAAAGTTAAGTGGCAAACGAACTTGCAACAATGATGCGTTGAATGAGATTAACAGACTGAGAAACCTCTGTCCATCGATAAGTAAAAAGTAAAAAATACATTAAAAGTAAAAAAAAATTTTTTTTAAACAAGCTTTTATTTAAATGCTCTGAAAAGAATAAAATAAATTTTTCTTATAAAACTTTTTTTGCTATCACTTATAAAGTCGTTACCAAATTTATGATATAAATGCTTGTCGCGAGATTTACCTGTGTAGATAAGCAAACGAAGTAAATAACTTGATCTGATTGATTTTAATTTTTAAAATTTTCAAACTAAGTAAATACGAGTACTTAAATCTCGCAACAATCTTTTATATCATAAATTGTGTAACGATTTTATAAGTTAATAGCGAAAAAAGTTTTATAAGAAAAATTTATTTCATTCTTTTCAGAGTATTTAAATAAAAACTTGTTCTTAAAAAAGTTTTTTTGTATTTGTTATTTATTATTATTCTATCTGCTAGGTCCACATAAAATGATTTTATGAGCAAGCGTTAGTTAAAATAGAAATTAAAAATTTTTATTATGTATTTAAACTACACATTCTCAAACGATAGTCGATAACAAGCATAACTGTAATTAAAAACAATTCTGAGGAAAGTTTTCTTGTTTCTGTTACAGATATATTAAAACTTATCACAAAAGCTGATCTACTTAAAACAATGCACCATTCTTGTGAAACTACTCTGAAACAAACCTATTCCTTTCGATTAACCATTCATAAAAATATATAATTCCGTTTTTTTCCCACTTGTGACAGCAGAAGTTTTTGAGAAATAAATGCCGTTTATTACAAATTGGACAAGTAGACTTTAATCACTTGAGGAATTTAGAATTCTGAGAGAGAATGAGGTAATAAAAAGAAGAAAAAATCGCAACACAGAAAAAAGATCACCGCAAGATCTTAAATATAGCATTACAGGCCTTCCATACAGTAATGAAATTTAAGATTATGTCAGAAACTATCTAGCAGTAGTTTCTGACCAATCATAGATTCCATTTGAAAAAGTCAAGTGACACAAACATTCACCACCTCGTATAAATAGCTAGAGTTCTTAGTATAATCCTCTCTGCCCGCCCCTCCCCTATATATAGGGTGTAACGGTCTCTTACGTCATTACTGGATGATTGATCATGAGAGATTTCTCTCTTGAGACACGATAGTGTACAGACGCGTCATCTATACGCTCTGTGCTATTTTGCGTTCGACCACTTGTTTCAATTTGGACTCACTCTTTAGTCGCCCCTATAGCTCTTTTAAGAGCTTAAAGGATAGGGCGGCAACCAGTTGACCAACTACCCCTCCCTCCATTACCTACCTCCTGATTATGACCATGGCCACGAACTCGGAAATGATAAATGTTATGGAACTGTCACTACCATCCTCAACTAACTCCTCTCGACCGGAAACCCCGACAATCACAAACTGTGAACGACAACGAGCCATCAATAAGGACATAGAAAAATTCGGAATTGTTATCGAATCTATCAAATCCTCTCTCAGAGGGTTGCAAATCGCAGGAATTGACGATGTCAACGATCCTACTTTCCTGGACCAGACTAGAAGGCTCGACGACTACCAACGTCTACAACAACTAGCGGTAAGTGAGTTTACCTCTCAACCCTATTGCAACACCCCAGGCTGTATCACTCATTCCACCCCAACTAACTCCCCAACCAAAATTAATGTTAAAAGGCAGGATTTAACTAAAAATACCACTACAAAGCGTAAAGATAAAGAGGAAGATTTCACGTCCCCCTCTAATAGGCAAACTCGCAAAACTAGAAGGACCATCTCTCAGGAAGAAAATAATTTTAAAATAGATCTTCAAAATAAATTTGATAATCTTAAACTAGATACAATAGCAGGATCGGCCTCTACCGACACACATAATTCACAAACCACCAACCCCAAAATTAAAGCTAAAACTAACAATAACAACACTAGATTCAACCCAACCAACAACAACGCTAGGAAAAACTCACCTAACAACACTCAAACTCTCACAATCGGAAATAAACCCTATCTACCCCCACCAGTGTTCCTTAAAATCACAGAAAACTATAGAAAACAAATCAAAACCCTCAACGAACGACTCCCAGCACTCCGCAGTAAAATGACTGGGGAGTACTTTAAATTATACACAGATAACGATGAACAGCACCGCGAATTAAACCACATACTCGAAGAACTCAATTTTGAATTTTTTTCCATTACACCCAAAAAAGGTAGGCCCATTAAAATTGTAATAAAAAGATTCCCCCGCGACACCAACCCGGACACCATTCAAAGCGACCTCGAAGAACTTGGATTCACTGTAATCAAAGTTACCCAATTATTCGGAAGAATCACCAAACAAAAACTCCCAGTCTTTTTAGTCTCCCTACCACGTAACATCCATAATGCTAAAATTTTTGACCTAGATAAACTCAGCTACATTTCCATCCACGTCGAAGGATATGACAATAAAGGAGTAACACAATGTTACTCCTGTAACAAATTTAACCACACGGTGGAAAATTGCCACCTAGCTCCCAGGTGCCTCAAATGCGGAGAACAACATCAAACTAGAGAATGTCAAATTAAACACGTTGAAGAAACGTATTGTATTAACTGTCAGGTTTTCGGCCACATGGCCAATTATACTAAATGCCCCCTCTACCCAAAACCTCGCAAAGGAACCCCCACTACCACCAAAAATAATTATTCCACTGTAGTTAATAGTATAATTAGACCCAATGTCTCCTATGCACAAGCAGCCACAAACAACAACACCTCCAACTCTAAAAACAAACAACAGATGGCGCCACAAGGTAGAGCCAATCCTGCTATTCAAACTCAAACTCAGGCCAGTCGCGAAACAACCCCCCCACAGCAAGTAAATAATAATCCCAACTCAAATGCTGCCCTAATCACTCAAACCTTACAAGGAATAATTCAGGCACTTTCTACATTAACTCAACGAATTAGCAGCATGAACTTTAATGACAACGTAACTCACCATAAAAATAACAAAAAAGGAAAATCAGCTAAAAAACGAGAATTATACGCCCTAATAGAGGCAATATATGACGATGACGATGACTAGACACCCAATGCATGGCCTGAGTTTGTGTTCATGGAATGCAAACGGCATATTAAGCAAAATTCACGAATTTAAAATTTTTGTAGAGAAGCGCAGCCCCGACCTAATTCTCATCCAGGAAACACATCTGAGACCAGTGCACAACATCTACATTAATAACTATTACTGCTACAGAAATGATCGCGTTACGGACGGACCTGCATCCGGCGGAACTCTCATTTTAATCAAAAACACAATTCCACATTTCACCCCCCCCCCACCAACAAGCTTACAACACATTGAAGCCACTATTATTACACTAAATCCACCTAATACAAATCCTATCACAATCTCATCCATTTATGTTCCCCCGCACTCCGATAAAGCTAGCAAAGAAATTCTTTGCCAATATTCCCAATATTAATAATGCCAACTTAAATAACCTAGAAAATTATATTCCACTTGACAGTCATAAGAGGCCTAGGAGAATTCTCCTAGACTCTTACAATCCACCATAATTCTTCATTTTCTCATTCATCTTTTGATGAATGAATTGCTAAATTTATTAACTTTTATTTTTTCTCTTACTTAAATTTCTCAAATGCTGCTCCCCATCAGGAACGCCCACTCCCTTTAGCCTACTCTGGTACAGCCAATAGAGAGGTAGCTCACTTAGTTCCATCAACCAACCGCATTGCTCGTTATCAACTCACGGCTCTGAAAAATCTCCAAAGGCTCTTCTCTTCAGACGAATGCGTCATCCCCTGCCTACTCCCTACCACCCCTTCAATACTACTCTCACCAATCAGGTAGCTTCTTGCTAACCATCCAGGACAATTCAACGTCACAGGCCACATTCACTGTTCAGTGATGGGACGGAGGAACGCTTCGCGTTCCATGTTCCAATAGTCATACCATACCAGTTACGTCATTATTGGGTAAACCAAAGTAATGGACAAGGTCTCGGGGTAATAAAATATTTTAATGACATAAAATAACAGAGTTACAACGGACAGACACTTAGACACAGTACAGAGTAAACATTTAGAGGAAATAAGTGAACATTAGGTAAGATACATGGTCCAGGATTGGACAGCGAGACGGATAACGCTCACTCATTCAACTCCAAACTCTCTCTGACGGTAATAGAGTGTTTCGTTCGGTAACACTTCCGTTACAAGTACCGCCACCTACATTTCGGTCTTAGAATTAAACCGTGCGTTACAAGGGTGTTTTTCTCATTGGTTTTCTATTTAGTTTTTTTATTCTGACCAATTATTATTATTTTTTTGGTTGGACGCCGACCAATGAGTTTGGCCGGTTGCCACTGATAGACAGTGGCTATCAACGGATCTCCCTCATTCAAGACGGCAGACACCTCATAGCTGTGTTGCTTCGGCAACCCACCTCAATTTTAACCGTTATCAAATAGAGCATCTGATTTCTACAGCCCTTTTCAGGGCTATTTAGATAGAGCAGACTCTAACATTCCCCCTTTGGAATGGGAAACGAAACGGGCATGGCCACAAATATGAATGATCCAACGGACATGGAATTAGCGAACGCTCTCAGAACTCCACACTCACCACCCTAGCTTACAGCATGTGAGCAACTCAAGTTCAACTGGGTGCAGCTGGTGAAAATGGAAACATTCAGGCAATGCAGACAGGCCTGCGTCGATTCCCTCTGTAATATGCCAAATCACTACCCTGAGGAGCCATTCAAGCACGAGCCCTCTCGGAACTTTAAGAAATCGAGGAGACCATGGCGCTAGCGTTAAGTGACTTAGATGACAGACTCCTTCGAACCCTGTACTACCCCTGGTTGCCCTCACTACGAAAAAACCCCAGTTAACTGTCGAATTAAAAACCTTCAAACTACACCAACCATTTGTAGTAGAAATATCAATCCATGTAAAAGAAAAGATAATTTAAACTTTGAGTATCCTCCACTAAGAAAAACTACCCGTAAATTAATCATAGACTTGCCCACTAGCCAAGAAACTTCAATCTCTCCTAACAAATTTGCCCTTCCACAGAATGTTAATGTCAATAATAACGAAACCCCAGGTACTGTCGCTCAGGAAAATAATCCTCCAGCACTCCGCACAACCAGTACGGATTCTGACGCAAGCACTTCCGTCAATCAAAATACAGCACAGAACCAACTCCCCCACTCATAATGCTGTTTGGTACTGAGAACTATCGTACCCAAATGGCCACCATTACTAAGGAATTTCCTAAACTTTGATCCCACCTAACGGGAGATTTGAGCGGAGATGATGAGAGTAGAGAAATAGTTCAACAACTCAAAAGACTTAAATTTCAATTTTATGTTATACGCGAAAAAACAGAAAGACCTATGAAGGTCGCGATAAACGGATTTTACAGAAGCACTAACCCAGAAATAATAAAATCAGATCTTGAAGAATTAGGCTGTACGTCAGAAAAAGTTAACCAACTAATAGGAAGAAAAACAAAACGCGCCCCTATTTATCTTCTTAATAACCCTACCCAGGAATTTAGGTAACTTAAAATTTTTGACCTAAAACCCCTAAGCTAATTGAGCATTAGGATTGAGGGATACGACGGAAAAGGTGTAACTCAGTGTGTTAAACCTGTAATACAGTACTTCTCAAACTTTCAATACTGGCGACCCAATTTTCAATCATAATTTTTATCTCGCGCCCCCCCCTTATATAATAATAATAATATATTGAATGCAATAATAATGTACTTTGACACTAAAGCTATAACATAATCTTAATTATAAACCGTACAAATTAAAAAGATAAGTATTAAATTTTTTATATATGTTACTCTTAATATACATTTTAAGTAAATTACTTTTAAGTAATAGGTTAATTATGTTATTTTTCTTTCTCTAATTTTTAAATTGAAACAGATTGAGAAATAATATTTAATTAAAGATTTATTTCCTTCAAGATCCATTTCTAAAAGTACAAATGTCACTATAAAAAGTAGTCTAATCTATGTTGCTCTTTATCATATCCATTACATCTGCTATTCTCGCGAACGTTCAAGTGAGTCTAGGTAACCTAACGGACGTCTGCACAAAACATGTAAAAATGCTGTACCTCGTACAATTCCAGATTGTACAATTCCTCGTACAATTCCAGAATCTATTAGCTACCGAATCTCTCTTGAATGTACATTTCGTAATTCACGCGTTAATTGTAATTCACGGTATTAAGTATTTACGGCAGTTGATTAAAACAAAATCACAGATATATTTTTAAATCGTAGCGAGCATTCGACGATAATAAAGCACAGACGACAGCAAATTGATAGCAAGTTACGAATGGGTTAGGGATCCATTTCAAAATACTTCAGAAGGGCTCTCAACTGCCGAAAAAGAGATCTTCATAGATTTCACATCCAGTGACGAAATTAAAGGACAATTTTGTAATAAATCACTCTGAATTCTGGATAGAGGTGGATGCTGAATTTTCTGCACTGAAAACAAAAGCATTTCGTATACTATTAACATTTTCAATATCATACCTTTGTGAATCTGGATTTTCTGCGATGGCAACTTTGAAGACAAAATATAGATCTGAGCTAAATATCAAAAAATAGCTCAGAGTGTCAATTTCTAATTTTTAGCCTTCCTTTGAAAAACTTTGCTCTGCAAGAAAAGCCAATGGAAGTCACTAATAATTATTAAACTTGTTCTTATACTGGCTGAAGTACCCACTCTTAACACGAGTTTATTTTTTTAAAAAAAATGATAATATATTATTCTTGATATAATAGCTTAATTGTAAGGAAAGTAAAACCAAGTACTCGACAACGTATACAAAAATGTATAAAATAATTTATTGAAATGAATCTCATATTATAAACGGTTTTGAACGAACTGTAATTTTAAGCCTCGCAGAATTAGCATTTAGAATAAATGTTAAGTAATAAAAAAAGAATATAAAATTCCTATGAAAAACAATTGTGTTATTTTTATGATTTAAAGCGAGAAAACTACAAAATGTTTTAGCCCGGGATCAAGTATGCACTCGATACTAACGTTAATAGTCGCGGGGAGTGACTCACCCCAATTTTTTTTTATAATTATTTTCAATACACACGATAAAAATCACAATTTCAGTGAATAATTTAACTAAGAGAAAATATACTTACCTATTTCAAGGATTTTTCAATTTTTCTTTCATAATTTGAGAAAGAATCCAATAAAACTGAACTAAATTGTTCCAAATGTGCATGACCTTAATAAAGGACACAAATCATAGACACTTTTCGCTAACATTACAGGAAAGTTATTTGCAGCAAAACTGTCTCATTTTGTTCACGTTTTTGTAATTTTAATATCCTTTGATGATCGACAAATATGCTGTTGAACCTTTTCTTGCTTGTGTCTTTTTGACAGAGTGAAGTGCATTTTGCGGTACAGTTATGGCTTTATATTTTCTTGATAAAGTTCTTAATGTAGCTATTGAAAATTTTCCTTTCGTTTCATGTTTATTGCTTTTCCCAAATTTACTTTCACTAACATGATTAATATGCATTATTTGAGCAAGTGTTTCCCTTGTTTGATCAGCTTCAATTTCCTTTCAGAGAGATCGCAGATGCCCAATTCTTTTTTTTTTATATTCTGCTCATTTACATTTATAAACCATAATCAGTCGTACAACATCACAATTAAAACCACTAAGTTATTCATAGGGGAAAATACAGCATGTTCAAGAAAATATTTTTGAACAAAAGTGGTCGCGCCGGCAACTCGGTCAATACAAGTACCTTAAGATTTAAAAAAAAAAACGTTTGCCACTCCCAAAAGAGAAGGAGATATGTGATCAATTCATTTTAGCTCCCATTAAGACTGTCATATTAGAGGATTCTCTGTCAAGGTCATTGGTAGCAAATAAACAGTTTTCCCACAGAATGAACGATTTCGTGATCTTGGGGTGACTATACGCATTGCTTCCGTGTTAAAAGTCTATTCAATATAAACAATGAAAAAAAAATCAAAAAAAGAATTGTGTAAAACGTTTTTCATTATTTATTATGTGTTTCAGAATACTCATAAAAATAAATATTGGCCATAAATCCTTCAAAGTGATCAATATGCTTATCCATGTATCATAAAACTCTTTCACATTGACGAAAGAGCAACAGAAATATATAATTTACAACTTCCCTAAAAAAAGGGACGCATATAACCATATCAGTATGTTCGAAAGTCAGCAAAGTAATATTTTAGGTTAAAAGAAACGTGATCAAAAAAATCTCTCATCGTAGGATTACAGCAAAGCAAACAAAATATTTTTTTTATTTAGTTATAAGATCAAAGATAGCTAATGAGCGTTCAAAGTAGGATCTTTTATTTTTGGTGACCTCTTTTCACCAGATGATATATATATACTATTTCAATGCAAATCTGTATTTTTTATTATATCAGAAAGTATTTTGTTTTACTTCATTCCAGAAAATTTTTTTTTAACCTTTTATTTTCGATATGCTCCCGCCCCCCAGGGGGCACGCCCTACAGTTTGAGAAAAACTGCTGTAATAATTTTAATCACAGCTCCGATAAAGTCTTCCTTAATCCTCGATGTTTAAAATGCGGTGAAAATCGCCTCACCCGAGAATGCCCAATTAAATAAAGCCTGGAAACAGCCTTCTTTATCAATTGCCAAGCGCACGGGCACATGGCAATTTACAAAGGATACCCCTGCTTCTCTAAGCCCCTTATGGGCGCCGCTAAAGACAACTGAAACTCATATACCAACATTTACAATAGCTTAGTCAGACACAATATTTCCTACGTTCAAGCGACCTCCGGAATTTCTGTTTCAATAAACAACCAACAGATGGCGACCCGAAGATCTTGGTTTTCAGCTCAAACCGAAGCCAAGAAACCAGATCCCCCCTCGTACAGGAATAATAACAGCATTATTCCAAATATGAATCTCTCATTCTAACAACAACTTTAACAACAATAATTTTAACAATGGTAATAATTTCAGCCTTCAAACAATGCTACAAATGACAATGCACACTGTCTAATGCAACTGCCATAGCACCTATGTAACTCAAACAATCAAAACCACTCAAATCAATTTCTTAAGGTATCCGACTACGTTCGGAGACTTATTTTTTAAATTTTCTAAGAATCCCTAAAATTTTTGCATTTTTAATTTCATTTTTATGCACTATAATAAAAAATACAGTTAGAAATAATATACATACATAACAATTTACAAAAATTTTAACTATTAAAGAAATTTTAGTTAAATTTTGAACTTTTTTCAAATACTCTATTTTTAAAAATAATTTATATTTTACAAAAAAAATTGCTGCAGCACATTTTTTAAGCATATGTCTAGAGGCTGGACTAAAAGTTTTAAATTATTTCTTTTGAATCAAAAGTTAGAGCTAATCGAAGCTACGAACTATAAATTTCATTTATATTTTCGATACTTTTATAAGGAAATCAACCATAAAATCACTACAAATTGTTCAATTTCTTAGCTTTTAGTCCAGCCTCTAGGTACTATTAATAACATTTGTGTAAAATTTCATGCAAGTATCTCTACTGGTTATTTAGATATCACATTGTAAATACCAAGAAATTTACAAAAACATAGTTTTGAGAAAAATTAATTTAAACTTCAGAAATGCAATTTTAAAATAAACTATTACTAGTACATACTTAAAACTCTCCTGATTTATATAACACACCTTCAGACTTTGATATTTTATTAAATTTTTTCTTTCTTTGGGCCCTATTTTTTTTTTCTTGCTGATTTCGAAGGAGGTAAAGAATGTCGTTTTGAGTCATTGACTCGAATGATGTCGAAAGATTTTTGAAACCCTTATTAAAAATAATAACGGCAATATAAGCACCCAAAGAGAATGTTTTCAGCTCAATAAAAGTTTCCTTTGGAACAATTTGCTACAAACAGCCATTGAACGACTCATTTGCATTTTGGGTTTTACCGTGGAGACTTCTGTAACAATTGTTTGTCACACAATTTCATGTACTCGTATTTAATTACGTTTAAAATTTTTGCAGAAAGACCTGCACTTTTTTCTAAAAATCGTTTGCAGAAAGACCTGCACTTTTTTCTAAAAATCGTTTGCCGGTTGCTTTTGAGCGCTAGTATGCACACCAACTATCAGCTCCGATTGGACACTGTCCATGGATGGGTTTTTCACGGCTTGAGCAACAGTGAAAAAATGCCGCTATGGTAGCACTTTGCATTGCCTCGATGTTATGAGTATTACTTCTAATGGCAATGCCATAGTAGTTTTGGATTTTATCGATCATAACATCAGTGAATTTTCCTTTCCCACCGAGGCTTTTCTGGGTTTTTTTAAGCTTTCTTAGCCGGCTACCTACTCTTTTTTGGATGTGTCCTATACACTCATATTTGGTGACACTGTTGATACCGTACATATCTTTCACTGCAAGGTATCCTTGGTAGTCACCATCACCACAACAATGAACGTATTTCAGATTTCTCGTGGTACAAGAACGCTCGAAGATTCTGTACCTACCGACGGATTCCATGCTTGAAGCAAATCCAAGATGATTGCAAGAACATGTATGTAGAACTGGACTCTTAGAGTTCTTCAATGTATTGCAAATTCTGCGAAATTTTGACATGATCTCCAAATCTAAAAGCTTCCCAGTGTCAATGGATTATGCTGCAACACAACCATTCAGGGATGAATGACCACGTCTTTGCCAAGTACCATCAACAGATACTCCACATTCTGCAACTGCCGTGTTGGAATATTTTTTGAAGTTTCTCACTTCTAAAGCAGCGTCATTCATAGCATCTTTAGCTGTTGATGTAACTGCAGCCAAAAGCTTTTTCTCACATAGTCTGTATGCCCCTTTTGTCACACAAGGCATATTCAACGTAGCACACAGCTTTTTAGCAGACGAATATCCTCTTCCAATTACTCGCATTCCACGAACAAATTGAAAATTTATGGCACTTTGCTTGTTTAACTTCTCAGTAGATGAAAAAGGGAGTATGAAATAACATTTGGAGCATTTTACTGCTACATTGGAAGCCAATCCAAACACAGAATCTTCATACATATACATATTATTTTCGAAACATTCTGGGCAGCACAAACTGGAAAATATATTTTCCAAAATATTTAAGTCAAATATTCTGTTACCTTTTAATGTTCCATTTAAACATTCGTTGTTCTGAGAAGAGTCTTTCAATTAATTCACACACACAGTTTCAGTTCGCTACAAGTCTGAACATTTTCACTTTGCTTTGGGTTAGTAAATCTGTTACCAGCAAATTTTCTTCTTCGGGAAACTGACTTAACTCGTTGGTTACCCATTATAATCAGGTAAAACAAAAGCGGAATATCACAGAACAATAAAAAAAATTTCAATTAAAGCGAAAAGGTTTTTTTAAGAAGAAATGCAAGAATAAATTTCTAAGACCTAAACCAAAATAAAAACAAGTGAGGTCATAAGAAACAGATGTTGCCAATCGCATAAGTCAAAATAAAAGATTGAAATTGTTGCCAATCAATGAAATAGCTTTAAAAATTCTTAGATATTGTTTTTGAATTTATAATGTGATGAAACTGAAAAAACTAGCGGTAAAAAGAATGTTTAGAAATCAACTTCCGGTTTCGATTTCACTGCTTCCGGTTTCTTTTGATAGCGGTAATAATATTTTAAACACCTGTAACTTTATTTCTAATTATTGCACAGACAAATTAAAAACAGATTTAGAAAGATAATTGTTTGAATTTTCAAATGATGAAATAAAAAAAATGTGATTTTTGATCAAAAATGATGTTTTCAACGTAGTCGGATACCTTAATGCAAACCAAATAGATACATGGTGTAATAATATTAATAATGTGTATTAGTTCTCCTGTTGGCCTCAGAACACAAACGGACTGATTAGACGTAATGCCGAATTGCTAATTGTTGTAGAGAATCACTGTCCCGATATTTTTCTCATCCAAGATACACATCTAAGACCTTTGCACACTTTCAATATTGATAATCACACTTGCCACAGAAACGACAGACTTACAGATGGACCGCGGGCCACCGGTAGAACTCTGATTTTTGTTAAAAACTCGCTTAAGCACTACTGTCCCTCCACCCCACCCCTCAACACTATAGAAGCAACTAACATTATACTAACACCCCCTAAGCACGATCCCATTTTCATTGTTTTTGTTCTTCCCCTTCTTCTGATGAAATTATTTTTACCATTGATTTAGAGTATTTCCTTCAAACTAGCAGTAGTGGCCGCGGTAGCCTAGTGGTATAATAATCGGATCGTGGCTTGCCTTGTCACGAGTTCAAGCCCAGTACCACTAAAGACCCGCCGTGGAGGGCAGCGATTCACATTAAATCTGTCGAGAGCTGAAACGTCCTTCCGTTGGTGTGTTGTGGTAGTTAGGAGAGGGAGGTGCCAGCTCAGGTGTCATCCACGTCACTTGACCATGATTCAAAATTATATGGTCCGTCACCGAAAGCCCTCGTGTAGCTGAACAGTGCGACGTTAATATTCAATTAATCAATCAATCAAATTAGCAGTAATTGCGTCATTTTCGGAGATTTTAATACTACGCATAAAGCGTGGAACTGTAATATAAATACAAACAGAGGCAGTCATCTTTTCAACTTTTCTGATATGTTACATTTAAATGTCGTTTTTCCTGCTACTCCTACCAGATTTGGTCATAATTCTGCAAATACCATAGACATTGAATTCTTACACCCTTTTCCATCAACTCCTTTAACGATTTATCCTCTGACCATAACCTCATGTTCCTAAATTTTAACTTTAAGCTTGCTTTGAAATCTTCAAATCCAAGAGCGCTCTCCACAGATGGGAAAGAATTTAAGATTAATTTAAATAAAAATCTCTCACTTTTTAATCTCCATCTTAACACCATTAACAATACTAACGATTTAGAATGTAAAATCGCAGAGTTCACCGAAGTGGTCATCGAGACACATAGCCAAGCCTCCCAGCCAATAAGAAACAACCGACGGAATTTCACCCCACAACACATCAACCAACTCATTAAAGTTAAAAATCATTTTCTCAAAAGATACCGTCAAACACTCAATCCCATTTTAAAAACTTTTTACAGTAGAGCAGAAGCCAATCTCAAAAACGAACTGAAAAAGCATACCAATAACTCTTGGAACAAAAGAATCGAATCACTTAACAACAAAGATAACAGCCTCTGGGAGATGCAAATATTCTTTAATAACAAAAGACCACAAATTCCACCTCTTAACTATGCCATGGGTATGGCCGTCACTGATTTGCAAAAAGCTAATGCTATTATTATTAAAAATAATTTTATTAAAAAATCAATGCAACAATACTTTTAACCAAGATGATGATTTAACTAAAACCAGTCAGTAGGGTAAAAACCTTTGGGAAATCAATTTTGAGTTTTTAATGTTTCTAAAATCTCCAAATCAGGAATTTTCCAATGATATAACATGCAAGCCATTATATGTGAATTAGAAGCAGTTTAAGGGGAGTTGGAAACCTCTCTCTCTCTATACTGACAATGTTAAATTGGCTGTTTTCGATTTACCTTTTCTCAAAATCTGTTACATGAACATGCTTGAAATTTTTCATACAATTAAAGTACATCTCTCTCATTATACTGAAATGAGCTTTTAGCTAATTTTTAATTTTTTAATAAATAATGAAATATTTTACCAAACATTGCGAAATTTGGCCCATTTTTCACTTAAAAAGTTTGTAAAAAATAAATGTTTGAGTTTTTTACAAAAAACTCATTTCACTATATATTAGACATCATTATAAATATTTCATAAGAAAATTACATACCTGTGAACAGTAGTTTCTCAGGAAAGGTACATCGCACATTAAAATTTACATTTTGAAATAAATTGATTTTAATGTATACAGTGAGACTTCTAATCAGCTAGTAAATAAAAAAATAAAGGACTCACAATTTAAAATAAAAGATACACGTTTTGGTTTATATCAGACGTTGCACTTTTAAGAAAAAACGAAGTACTTTGTTTATACATTTTTCGCCATTAAAATGGGCGTGGCCTAGATTCAATGATTATTTAAAAAATAGGTTTTAAGAACTTCTAAATACCCTAGAGGTTAAAGTAAGGTATTTTTAGAAAGGTTAAAATCTATACGATTTGAAAATGTAGAAATCTCAAATTGTGAAAAGAATATGATTTTAGCTTTCCTACACCAATGATTTTTAAAAAATAATCAGCTCATTTTTGCAGATAGGAATGTAAACTTTGTCCTTTTAAACCTGTTGTAAGGTTGCAAAGCCTCGACTTTATTTATTCACACACACACACACACACACACAAACCCAATTAACTTTAGATAAATGTATAATAACCGCAAGTGTAATTGTTAGATTTTCTAAAAACCTTTGGAGGCAATTTTAGATTTTCACGTGAGTTTTAAATGTCATATTTAAAATGTAGTGATTTTTTTAATGAAAATTAGGTTTTTTCTTTAGTTTAAATTTAGTTTAAATTAGTTATTATTACTGACTACTAAATCTTCGCGTTCTTAAGTAAAGTGTTAAAAATGTTTAACTATTTGTAGGTATAACTTTTTGTGAAATCTAAAATTTTAAAGTTGCTAGTCATTGAAGAAAAAAATTTGAATATATGATTGTGATTAGTTGAAAAATATAATATATGCGTAATGAATGTAACATAAGCAAAAATGCTTTAAGAAATCATAAATGAAATTTCATATCTGCATAAAGCATAATAAAAATAATATGTGATAATCATCAATATCAAAGGAAAATAAGTAGGATAATACTACATAATACTTTGAAAAGATTAGATTTTTTATAAGAATTGTTTTCTAAATGATTTTTTTTTCTTTTTTTAAATTGTGCATGTTTAATGTATGCATGTACTCTATGTTTCTTAAATGCAATTGTGTATACTGAAGTGACATTTTTGAAATATTATTAAAACATTTAAATAGAAAGCAGATATCATAACAAAAAATGACAGTTTTCAATAAAATCATAATAATAATAAAAGCTTGGTGAACTAAAAGTTTGTCTTTTTGAAAAAAATTAATCAATATATTTAAAAAATTCACTTCACTATATAATTATATATTTATAATTAATATGTATAGTCAAAACCTTGAGTTTTTATATTTAATAGTTTCTGAGAAAAAGGTATGAGATGGTACATCAAATGTAATGCTTGTTGCCTTTGAGAGAAGCTTGTTACATACATAAAAATACATAAATTTCATGTTTAAAAACATAAAAACAGTTTTTTTTTGCTGTTTCAGAAATCATTTGCCCAGTTTAGAGTTACTTTTAAAGCTTAAAACTTAGAAACTGTGTCTGCACACACAAAACAACAGAACCGTATAAAAACTTAACACAAACTGAATGAAAATTTTCGAAGTGTCGTATAATCAAGTATTCCCAAATACCATTACAAATTCCAATGAAAACCATATTGATACATTTTTACATTATATTTATGATACTTCATGGTCAACTTTGATGTTCATAATGCATCAAAACAAAAAGTTCTTCAAACATTGATACAGAATTTGAGAAAAATCTTTGAAATGGTTCAAATGATCTCGTTAGACAAGTACTGAAAAATACCATCTATTTATTTTCTGGGAAATTAAAGACTTTTTTTGTTTCCTATTTTACATAAAATACATTGAGAACATGCTAATGTTTAATAAAATGGGACATATACATATTAAAATTCATAATTTTTGGAGTGACATATTATAGCAAAATACAATTTTCTAAAAAATGTTTTTAAAACTGTGTGCACCTTTTCCTCAGAATCTACAGTATGAATCAACCTAAATTTTTTTCTCATGTTATTGATATATAACTATATATATTGCAGTGAATTTTTTGACATATCCTCGAAATATTTTGATAAGATATATAATAGCAAATATGACAATTTTCAAAAAAATTCAGAGTGATTTTACGTAAAAGTATGTTTTGTAAAACAGAAAAACATGTTTGAAAAATCTCACTTCAGTATAAATATAACTGTTTATTTATGGTACATACAGGTTTTGAGCTTTCAAAAGTTTAAAAAAAGTTTAATTTTCTAAAAAATTTCCATAGGTACATAGATACATTATTATGCGATGATATTTGTCGCTCTATGTAAAGCTTGTTATATACACTGCAGGCCACCGTAAATGAAACACCCTGAAAGAAGCATGCAAATAACATGGAATTTGCAAAATGCATTAGTGGAGGTGAGATATGCAAATGAGTAGAATTTCAGCTAAGACACACATAACGTGCGCCTGTGGCGCTACCTCAAAGAGCTATTTAAGGCTTGGAGATTTCGACGATTTCAAGTTCGGCAATTGAGTTTTTCTTGTGGTTTTTTCAAAAAACGATCAGTTATGAATCATAGAAAACAGCGATCAGCTTTTGATCAAGTATCGGAGTTCGACAGAGGAAGGATAGTGGCCTACCGAGATTGTGGATCTTCTTTCAGGGAAATCGGTAGTCGTGTTGGACGAAACCAAACAACTGTAATGCGGACATGTGACCGCTGGATGCAGGGAGGTACAACGGACTGAAGTGGTCGATTGCATCCCCCTCAGTGCATCACTTCGCATGAGGTCAGGCAAATTGTGCGCATGGCAGTGACGGATCGCTCAGTCACATCACGAACCATAGCACATCACATTGAGTCTGTAACGCATCATTCAGTGTCTGCGCGTACCATTCGACGCCGTTTACAGCAGAGTGGTCTGTCCGAAGGACGTCCATTGCTTGCTTTACCCTTGACGCAAAACCACAGACGTCTACGCCGCCAATGGTGCGATGACAGAAGGATGTGGGCGGTAGAATGGAATGAAGTTGTCTTTACTGACGAGTCATGCATCTGTCTGCAACACCACGATATTCGGATTCGAGTCTGGATACACCGTAGAGAGAGGATGCTGAACAGCTGCTTTATGCACCCCCACACTGGTCCTGTACCGTGTATTATGGTATGGAGCGGAATTGGATATCACTCTCGCACTCCTCTAGTACGCATTGCCGGTTCTTTAAACAGCAAACGCTACATCTCCGAGGCATTGGAGCCAGTTGTCTTTCCTTACCTTCAGGGCCTACTTTTCTATGAAGAATCGTTGTAGCCCCTTTTTTTCATGTCATATTTTTGGCTCCATCAGTTGCTGTCTTCAAGGCATTTTTGCACTGCATTCGCTATATCTTCCCCTGTAGCTTGTCCCGAGAGTAGTAGAAATCCTAGAAATTCTCCTTTTGGACCTTGGGAAGACATAAATCTGACAGAAAGGGCAACTAGTGCCATGTCTTTTATGTCGCAAGACTCATCTATAGCAAGTGATAAGGCAGAATAAAGTTGAATACCTTCCACCTGCAAGTATGTTACATTTGAAGATATTTTAGCTATTCTATCTTGTACTGTTTGAGTGGATAGTGGCAAATCTTTGATTTTTTCAAGATTTCTGGTTCATTTTTGAAATCACGAAACTGTTCTTCAGATGCACGTATGAAACAAACTTTGACATACTCACCATCTGTAAAAAATTTACTTTTTTTGGAAATTTCTAGTGATACCGCGAAACTTGCTAGATTAACATTACTTGTAGATTGCGTCCAGTTATTTAAGTTGTTTGTTGTTTTTGTTTTTAGAGCTCGTCGGCAGCTTTTTTTCGTTCTTCAGCGGCTGGATATTTACTAGCAAACTGAGTATGTTTTGTAGTGAAGTGTCTCTCTAAATTTGATTTCTTATTGTGTGCGAGTTTTTTGCAGTAAATGAGACAAGTCGGAAGGCCCTTTGATTTGCATTTGAAAGCGAACGACTCCATCCAATCTCGATTGAATTCTCAATGCTCTTCTTCAGTTCTTTTTTTATTATTATTTGTAGTTGCCATGCTTGCGGTGAAGCAGTAATAAAGAATTTTTAAAATTATTATTTAGGTATCCAAAACAGCAGATGGCAAGTTTTGTAGTTATTTACTATGTCAACGTATACCTACGTAAATAAATACGAGAAGCAGGGCATAATGGAATGTATTTTATCATAAAAATATTTTACAACGATTTTTCTAAATTAAAAATACTTTACCTAAATAAAATAAATATTTTTCTAATAATTAATAATTAAAATAAATAATTTAGACACGAAACACTGTCTCACTCTCTCACGTACTGATTGAATATAAGTTCATAGTTTCGTCGCATCTGTGGTCTCCTGCCATGTGCAGTGATTGCCGACTGGCTCGAACGGACTTGTCAGAACGTGTTTATCACAGTGCAGTCTGCACATTTTAGTTTTTTTTTTTAATTTTGGCAAATATTGGATACTTAGTTTACGAGTAAAGGTGTTATGCCCAGCTATGCCGAAATCAGTGAAAATTGCCAAACATATAAACAATCTAAAACTGCAAATACCTACCTACTTTGATCCAAAGAGTTCGAAAATAGTTTATTAATTAACAATTTATATAGGTACTTACATTTATAATTATTATTTTAACATCAATTTTTAAATAAAAAAAACTATAAAGTAGATAAATAATAAAATAGGTAATTTATTAAATATATACTTTAATAAAAACACTTTCGAGATAATATCCAACAGTTGTACTTCGTTTTTTTATGACAATTCTTATTGACTTTAAAAAGATAGTTAGGTACCTTATATAGAAAAAAATATGTATAATATGTATTTTAAAAATATAATATGTATTATGTTACCTACTTTTACTTCCGTTTATTATTATTATTATACACTCACTTCCAAAAGTTAAGCACGAAGATGTAAAATGCAAAAAAATCAACAAATACTGCTTTGATTGACACAAAATTTGGCAGTAAAGTAGCATATATATTTATACATAAAGCAAACTCAATAATTATGTACAAAAATGAAAACAATATTAAATTTTTGTAAGTTATCAGATAATGTCATACTGGAGACTTAAATAAAATTATGTATAAAGTGAAAATAAACAGCATAAAATGAAAAAAAAGGACATTAATAGGGTATGTGATCCCCCCTCATCTGTACGCAAAGTTAACACATTCTGACCATGCTGTGGTCAACCACCGCAGAATTTAGGAATCGCCATTCTTCTTGTAGAGCAGTTTCCAGCTCAGTAAGAGTGGCTGGAGGTGGGAAACGTGAAGATACAGCACGGCCGAGAGCATCCCAAAGATTTTCAATGGGATTAAGGTCGGGCGAATATGCTGGCCACGGCATACTTGCGATTCCTTCACTCTCCAGGTAGTTTTCGACGATGTCAGCTCTATGGGGACGTGCGTTATCATTCATTAAAACAAAAGTAGGGCCAACTGATGCAGCATACAATCTCACAATGGGTTCTAGGACTTCATCTCGATACCGGACAGCCGTCACAGAACCACGTTTAAAGATGTGCAGGTCAGTGTGGTATCCTAATGAAATCCCTGCCCACATCACAATGCTTCCACTTGGAATGCGTGATGTTCGGTGATGTTTGGGGGCTGATTGCGTGCTCCTTGTTTACGCCATATCCTTATACGCTTGTCATCTGACTCCAGAGCAAATCTTGACTCATCAGTAAACATGACATTGCCCCAGTAAGACACAGTCCAATTGTCATGTTCCCGGCACCACTTTAATCGTGCCCCTCTTGATTGGACGGATACAGGAACACAAACTCGAGGTACCCGGATATACATTTCTTTCATATGTAATCTTCGGCGTACAGTAGCTGCAAATATAGCCTTACCAATGGACGCTGTAACCATAGATGCCACATATGTGGAGGCCGCTCTGCGATTTCGCTTGGGTACATTAGCAATATATCGATATATCCGCCTACCCCTGGTCTAGACAATAAGTCCGCAAAAAAGTTCGATCTTCCGGGAATATAGTTGATAGTTAGATTATAGGATTGAATCTGTAGTGCCCATCTTGCAAGTCTTCCGGTGGGAGATTTAAAAGATAATACCCATTTTAAAGGCTGGTGGTCAAATAGTTTGTCCTTTAACGTAACCTCTAAATTTTTCAAGAGCCCACACAACTGCAAGAGCTTCTCTATCTGTTGTAAAATAATTTCGCTCCGAGGACGAAAGTAGTCGGCTTGCGTATTCTATTGGGTGTTTCACATCTTTTTCTCCTTGGAATAAAACTACTCCGAGGGCCACGCTACTGGCATCTGTTTCGATGACAAATGACTTGGTACCGTCAGATGGCTTAAGGACAAGAGGAGACGCTCTGTGTGTGTTAGATCTCTGTGTGTGTGAAAGCTTCTTGTTTAAAGTCCCACTTCCACATTGCATTTTTCTTAGTTAAGTCTGTTAGTGGTTTTGCAATTTGAGAAAAGTTGGGAATATATTGCCAATACCAGAAACAGGTTTGTACTGGACTTATTAAACAGAGGATGGGGACGTCATTTCTTCGATAGCAGTTGTCTCTTGTGGATCAAAAGAGATGCCTGCCTTAGTAATGTAATATCCTAAATATTTTACCTTTTTACAACAGAAGTTGCACTTCTGTCTATTTGCATTTAATTTAAACAATGAAACACGTTTAAAAACTTCCTCTAAGTCAAAAAGATGTTTCTGGATGATTGGAGAAAATATTATGATATCATCTAGATATGACAGTGCTAGCACATTGTTTAACCTTTTGGAGACGGCGGTTTTTGTGAGAAAAATGCCCTTAAAGACGGCGCTTCCAGCGAAGTTTACTTCCCCCTTTTTTGAAGCTGATTGATGGCACCATACATCAGTGGACAAAAGAAGCAGGGTAGTCGTTGATACCCCGCTGAAGTGTGGGGATGTTCGTGGCTTAGAAAGTTCCTAAACACGAATAGTCTCCCTTTCTTAGGGAAACATGTTTTCTTACAGAATCCAATGCAGTAATTACTAATGTTTTCAGTTCAAGAAAATTAAAGAAATTTATTTATTACATTTTTTTTAAAAAAAAATGTTTCCTTACAATTTAAGCTGCTTCGTACCTAGATTTCATCTTCAATATTATTAAGAGCGTTGAGAAAAATAGCACAAAACAGTGGTGATAATATATAACATTTCATAAAAATATTAAATGCTTATATCTTTGTAGAAAATGGTACAATAAAATAATCCAAATTTAATTAATTTTATTTAAGAAAAAATTATTTATATTTTGATTTTCAGTAAATTTATTAAAATAGTTATAAAATGTTTTAAATTTATTTTTAATTCATTTAAATGCAGGAATTTGGTACACACCTGGTGTTAAAACTTAAAATAGTCAAATTAGAAATAAGAAGTAAATAATATGATTCATCATAAATTGCACATAATTATAATCAAAAACACAAAATAAAATAAAAAGCAAAATTTCTGATCCTGTCTCTATGCTATAATGTAAAGTTCAGACTTTCTCAAATCGATAATGAAGTAAGTTTAAAAGCTCTTGCAAGTATTCACAGCATCTGCATGTCAATAAACATATTGTCATAAATAAACTATGCTTTTTTTGGAAACTTAATTGCTACTCAATTTATAATTGTTTTCTTTTTTAGAACATGCCACAAAAATCTTAAAAATTTAAATCCTCTTAAGAAATTTTGTATATATCTTCCATAAAGGAATGATACATTTGATGTATAATTGTCATTTTTTTATTTTTCTATAATCCATTATATTGTGATACATTAGAATTCATAGTACTCAACGAATCCCAAGATTAAATCTACACTTTATTAACAAGCCTTATTCAAAGTTAAAATCTTATTTTAATTTGATCTAATTCTTTTTATATAAGCTGAAAATTATTATAAAACATTTACTGTGGCAAATAAATGAGATGTATAGCAGTTAGGTGTTTCGCATTATGCTATAAAATGTGAATATTCTAAGCCTATAAATGTTGACCCTTGTTGAATTGTGCGACATTGTAGTCTCTACATGTTTTTATTGAAAAATGGTCACGATTAGAGGTTCCATTGTGTAGCAGAGCTGATACGCATTAAATCAAAATCCTTACGTTGTCGTGGTGTGGAAATAAGAAGTGGGGGTTCTAGCTCCGCTCTTGTTCTCGTTACTTGATCGTCATTTAAATTACGAGGTCCGTCTTATTACTTTGACCCTAATAGAACTCATAAATGAAATATTAATAATTTATCAATTTGCCTCGTGTTCCTAAAAATAAATTCTTTAAATGTACATTAGAAATTTCAAATTACATTTTTTCCAACATTAATAAATGGTTTTCATTAGTAAAAAAGAAAATGCTTTGAATTTTTAGAATACTTGACAGTAAAACGCAAACAATAAGCTGATATCAAATACAAAATATTATGACAACAAACATATTTAAGTTGTCGAGGAGCTTCATGTATCTCGGTAAACTTGTTTATATAAAAGGATTATATTATTCTTATTTATAATTGTTTCTTTTGCGAGTAAGGACAACATATTGGGTCTTCTTAACTTTTTTTCACCTTTTGTACAAAAAGGTTATATTCTTAGCCTTTGAATAATCCTTACT
>BMAV01011322.1:0-32140 GCA_019973955.1 Trichonephila inaurata madagascariensis | reverse complement strand
CACTTGCTTAATGTGCTGGTAATTTTCTAATTTGTCTTTGGGTTCACTCAAGATAATATGAGAAATGTCGATAGGTAACATAGGTAGAAGGTGTGTTACATAATCGACTTCACCTATGTTAACTTGCTCACACTGCCTTTCAAATATTTTAAGATAGGTGGAAATATCAGAATTTTCCACAAATCTTGGTATGAGGTGTTGGATATTTATTTTCTCTGTGGCAGAAGTACTAGTGTTAGTTGAAGTAGCAATCATGCTTAACTTCTTGCGTTCTAGTTCTAAAATCAGTCCCTCTTGTTTTCGTTAGTATTCATTTTCCTCCTTTTCGTCACGTTCGGCCTGAACCCTAGTTTCAATAATTGTTTCTAAAAGGGTTTTAGTAAACTGTTCATCATAGTCTTTCTAAGTTAGGATTAAATTTCTTAAGTCTATTACTCTCATCATTTCTCCTATTTCAAGGCCTAATTCTGTAGCTAGTGTTTTTAAGTCATCTTTGCGAGCTTTAGCAAGATATGCCAATTATAAAGTCCAAGGGTCAATTATAAAGTCCAAAAGCCACAAAAATGCAGTTAATTTAGTTTTTAACCTATGTAATTGAGCATCAACTAGTCATTAGAAGAACAAGAATTGGATATTCGAACACAATACTATTCAAAAATGTATTATAAATATCTTACAGGAAACAAAATCTAAACTTTGAAATCAAAATGAAAATTCAAGTAAAAAGAAATTCTGATGAACAGTCAAAACAACATAAGTAAGTCTAGTCAAAACAACATAAAAATTAATCCTTTGAAGGAATAAAAATACTGCTTAAAAATATTGTAGATATTTTACAGAAGGCAAAATCTTAGCTTTGAAAATAAAAATAATTCACATATAAAAGAAATTCTGATGAAATTCAAAATCGAAACAAAACCTATGAATGAATCTTTTGAAGGAATAAAATACTTTTCTACTATTTTTTATAACAAAAAAAATAATAATTTCTTTCTTTTAGATTCACATATATTTTATATGTGATCAAATCTCTACAATATAGTTAGAAAAAAACACACAATATTATAACACTTAAATTCAATAAAAAAACGTAATTATATATAATACTAAACAAGAAATATAAATCTTAGTGACACTTCTGCGTCATAAGTAAATTAGTGCGTCAGCAGAAGAGTGAAAAGTATCGATGATAAATAAATTTTACAAAGTAAAATGAACAAGGAAAAAAAAGAACATTTAATTTTTTCACCAGGCAAGGGGGGAGAGACAGAAAATCGGGGGGGGGGGCCCCCTTAGTAGCGAAACGTCTAGTTTGTAAACGGTAACAAGCAGTGAAAGCTCAAGGTCAGAAGTGGGGGTAAAAATTTCCCACATTTAAGTACACTAATAGTCATAAATCACAGGCAGGGAGAAAAAATGAACAAAAGTAGAAAGAGTTTCCGAAATAGGGAAAAGAATTACTGAAATAAAACAGACTAATAAATGATGGTTATTATATATATATATATATATGTGTGTGTGTGTGTGTGCCATAAAATAAAAATACACACGTAAAATTCAATAAAAAAACAAGATAGATCAGAAAGCAAAACGAAAGGAACTTATCTGACGATCCGTGAAAACTAATACAATCCAAAATTTCTATTGTCCCGGTAGGAAATAAACAATCCAACTTCGTAGCTGGCAGCTACAACTTCAGAAAATACTTTTAGAAATTCTTTATGAACTAGCAGTTCAGAATATTGAAGATAATTTTGTTAGACTAGCAGTCCTATTAAAATTAAATAACTATTTGACCCCACGTTGAGCGCCATTTTATACCCTGTACTCAAAAATAACACCGGCGATTAACTCAAATAATTTTAATTGGTTGTGCATTCTAATTGAGCACAGTTACAAATACAAAAAAAAAAGAAGGAAAAAAAATCAGTTAATACAATACAAATGCTAAGGGGTTTGCACGGGCGGACATTAGCACGTCCTTTTTCCGATGTGGCAGGCTGACTGTTTAATTGTCCATACGGCCAGGAGAGGGCGCTCTATAACCATTCGTTACAAATTATAGAATTAAAGATAGTTATAGATAATCATGTTCTTGAAAGGTGGAACAGAGTCCCTATACGAAAATCTGTTTTCGACACCAAGCCCTTCGCTTATAATAAACTTAATTTTGCAAAAGTTTTTATGCAAGTTTTAATTTTTTTTTTTTTTTTGAGGGCTTAATTTTTACGTTAAAATTTACCTCACTGATAACAAACTACCGTAATTTCTTTTTTACTGTTTAAATGGATTCTTGTAAAAAAACATTTTTATTTCAGCAATAATCTGTTACAACAGTTTTTTTTTTTTTTTCATTAAAAGTTTGATGTACTTTAAATATTTGTAACTTACGTTTATGGTTTTATAGCTTTTATTTTAACACATTTTTCTGGTTGGAAGCTGCATCGGTCTTCCATCTAAGCCTAATTAACATACACTTTTGTGTGTGTGTGTTTTGCTTATATTTTATTTAATTCTTCCTAACGATTTCTGGGTTTAGATTTAATTCTGTGGCTTCTTTTTCAGCTTAAAAATTTCTGATTTAGGTTTAAGGTTGTATCATTTATATTCTTCTTTTCATTTTGACTTTCATAGGTATGATTTTAGATTTAATTTTGTCATTTCTTTTCCAGCTTAAGATTTTCTGATAACTTTAATGTTGCTTTCGAAAATTTCACATTCTTCATTATGATAAGAAACAAACATATAGGCATCAAAGTGTCCATCACTCATATTTTTGCCACTGAACTTCATGATTTTAACAGTTTCGAAATGCTCCCAAAATACAGCAAAGTAACGTCCATTGCGAAAAATCTGGAAATGGCAAGAATAGAGTTCAGAGGCCGCCTGTAATTCAGAAGCGGAGCTGTAAATAGTAGGGTTCAATATGACAATCAGTTGCTGATTACGTAGTGAGCAATAGTCTGTCGAACCACAAAACTGGGTTCCACACAACAAATAAGAAATGGAACTGAAAAGACAGGAATCATCACCGTCAATTGGGACAACTTGATAAGGGAATGTATCATTCCCAAATTTCAACAGCTCGAATAATTGCGTCGTTGTTTAGAATAACACATAAGCAATCAAGATTAACAATTGAAAACCACAACCACTTCCAAAGGTAGTTCATAAAATTAACATGACCCAGCCTTAAATTAAAATGGTAATTACAACATTTAAACATCTAAACAATCAACCTTAACAACTGAAAACCATAAAAATGTATATCAAACCAATTTAATTTAGAATTACTGTAAAAAAGATTATTATAACATGAAAACTAACCTCACACAAAACAAATCAGAAATTTTAGAAAATAAGTGACACAAATCTAAAATCAGAAAAAGCACAGAAGAATCAAATATAAACATATAAACGTCAAAATAAAATAAAAAAATAATAATAAACGGGACGTTGCAATTGACTTTACACACAATAAATCAGAAATTTTTAAGCTGAAAAAAAAAATGACAGAATAAAATCTATACCCAGAAGTGGTTTAGAATAATTAAATAAAATATAAGCAAAACACAAAAATTTACATTAAACTAATTTAATTTAGTTATTGAAGAAATATAATATAGGCTTAGCAGGAAATCCGATGCATCTTCCTACCTGAAAAAAAAGCTATAAAACCATAAACTTAATTTATATAATTGTAACGAGAAGAGTAAAAGATGGACAATAGTACGCACTCTTTTCGAGCACGAGCTGGCAACAAGTTGGCTTGACAGCTCGGCGAGGAAAGCAGAAGCCAATTTCTGCTCGCGCAAACCTCTCGTTGTTTTTATACTATTAATTGCTTGATATGATTGTAACTGTGATATATTTCAATGTTGATGAGTTGGAATTCGAAAGCTATGAATTAAAGACGATTTGAGCTAACCGACATAGATATTCTTTGATTACAGTATTACACAATTATTTAAAGTACATAAATAAAAGAAAATTTTAACGAAAAAAAATTATAAGATATAGTTAAAAAAATAAAAAAATGTTCACAAGTTAAAGTTCTTTCATTATGTCACATGACGTCATATCCCCAGATAGTAGGAAAACCGCTTAAAAATTGAATTTGAAAAAAATCTAAAGCGAATTTCGATAAAAACTCTTCCAGGTGTTCAGGACAATGACCTATAGCTTCTACGTGCCAAGTTTAAAATTTCTGGGTTGCTTAGTTTAGCCGTTACAGCTGAAAAACATAAAATCTTTCTTTTTTTAGTATAGATTATGTACAAAAATTAACACTTATTCTGATAGTTTGTACGGTTTATAATGATTGCAGATAAAAATTGACGCAGTTAGCTCCCCAATGTCATCATTTTCTTCGCAGCCACATCTATGTTTCGGGGGGGGGGAGGTAAACAAAAAATTATTCCAATTCCATTAAACCCCCACGCGCAAAGCTCGGAATAAATTAGCAAATTCTTTGAATTAAGCAAACACTGTCAAGGTTTTTTCATTGCATTCTAAGGTCTTTGGAATAATTTTATGGATAGCAGTGCACAGAAAACATCTTACTTTAGAAAAGACGTATAAATACACTTGGGGCATGTTAATGCTTTGGATGAGCGATACGTTTATATACTCTGGAGGAACTTAAGAGGTTAAAGTCGCATTGTAGTTTTAGAGTCAAAATATAGTACTATTGAATTCACTACATTGTTATTGTAAGGAAAAGGGACGCGATGATAATTACGATTTAATATTGGGTCCCAAATATTGAAAGTTTGGGAAGCACTGTGATACGCTATTTGCTCCTCGGTGCCGTCGTTTTTCAAATAGGTGCGCATGTATTGGAGGGGAGGAGAAGAAAAGGCATAAACAAGAAAGTTTTTCTCTGAAATGACTAAATTCTTTGGAAACAATTTCAAGGTCATTTTAATGCCTCCTGCAACCTACGAAATGGGTTTAATGATAGAAGCGCAAAGAAAAGAATCGTGGAGACTGCAGAAAGAGAAATGTCCTCTTTACACAACACACCATGTGACGAATTATAAACGAAGCAAATGTCCATTATATCGAATCGAAACGAAGCGAAATGAGTGTGTATCCGTGCGAAATAGTTAGACAGTCCACAATAAGTAGTTCCATGAGATAATTTAAGTATAGTAATGTTTAATTAGATACGAATTGCCGCGATGCGGCTTACATGCTACGATACAAGTTACACACTAACGATAGTTACAATTTTGATACAGAGGTGCGCACAGCAGCGTCCTCGCGTGGCCAATGTTTCGGCACATACCGGTTGAACGAGACGGATATATATGCTAGCAGTACTTAAGGAATTAAATCCAAAACTGTGCTTGATTTCTGGATTTCAAACTTCATTAATTTTAATACAAATTTATGTAATTCATAGGAATGCATGAAGTTAGAGAAAATACAATTCTGGTTCATCATAAAGTAGATCCATACGCTTTACATGACAGATATTAAAACAAATTCACATCATGATTGAAAAATTATTTTAAATATAATAAATTATTCATTAGTTTAATTATCAAACACCTTCGACTTGGTTTTACTTCTTGGTTCATATTAGCTGTTTTTATAATCGGTTGTTCAAATGCCGTAAGCTATTTGTAATATATGTATTAATACAACTTGGACATATTTCTCTATAACAGTAAACTTCACACATATCTTACTATCTAAATTTATCGGTTAAAAATATTTCATAGCTACGATCATAGCTTTTCTTGAGATGGCTAAAATTTGAAGTTATGTTTATTCACATAATAAGAGAAAATATAAAATAACATAAGAAAAAGATTAAAAATATAGACATAATTTTTTTTCTCCTCCAGAAAACCAATTTTTTTTTATACAAAAGATACCATTTGATGGATTGAATTTATATATTTGGGAAAAAAAAATAATTAAATTTATTTGTTGGGGCAGAATTTTTGCTATTTTATGATAACTACTTACGTAGCTGAAATTTGCATAAGCGGAATATATCATTAATTAAATATACTGGGCGAAAAAAATAATATTACATTCTTCTTAAAGTGCATACACACACAGAGAGAAAGTATACAGTTCTTTTTTGCAGGATTTTCAAATCCTATGAAAGCATTAGATTTACCTCAAAACCTGCTAAGAATAATACGATAGACAATGCTTAAAAATATTTATCGATTAATTCATAATTTGTTTTTTTTTATATACTTTCAATTTTTTTATTCTAGCAAAGAATTCAATCTATTTTATTTCATAAAAATAAAAATATAAAAGCTTATTCATTCTTGGCTATAGGATTACATGTATTATGTTCAGATTTATTGTTTAAAAAGTAAAGTTAAATTTCTCATAATGAATAATTTGGGGACTGAATTATTAATTTTTTGGAGTTTTGGCTTAGTAATCACCTGATTATTTACATTTTATTTTTAAGCTTCTCTATAACACATCCTCTTTTAATTGCCTTATTTATAACAAACAAAGATGAAATATGTACAGAGTGTCCCAGGATAATTAGGAAAAACTTTATGGGGAGGTAGATATATCATTAGGATTCAGATTTGCAAGCGACCCATATTTGGAAACATCTTCGTTTGGCGCAAGTTGGCGTTGTTCACATCATTAAAGGGAACAGACCTGTATCAACGCAATAATTTGAGCTGTCAACACCCACAGAGGAGTAAAAAATGTTTTACGAACACCGAACTGGCAGTTATATCTAATTTACGGATTGGCAGAAGGGAATGCACCTTCAGCAGAATTACCCACAGATACTCTGAATCACCGGATGTTTACTAATTTGAATCGCAGTTTGTTTGAATATGGATCATTACGAGGTAAACGACATAGTGAAGGTGGTCCATGAGTGATTCGAACTCCCAGCTTGGAATAAAATGTGTTGGAATACCGCTCAAAGGAATCCAGTATCAGCGTATGAGCCATTGCTGCTGTCGTAGATCCTACAGGACTACAGTACCAGTGTGATCTCGGAGTACTGTTTATCGTGTTTTGAAAGGTGAAGGCTTTCACACATATCACCGTCACTGCTTCCCACTGATCATCTTACGAGTGTGGTGTGTTTTGCACGGTGGTATCTCAACCCATGTCGCCAAGAAGAGCATTTTACATCCAACACTGTTTTTCGGACTTCAAGCGAAATGGCCTGTTCAACCACAGCATTACGAACTTATGGGATGATGAGAATCCCCATGGCAAGAGACCACAAGTGTGCTGCCCAGCATCTTTGTTTCTTCCATCTGGCATAAAACTTTCCCATGGCGTTTCTGACCATATGTTGCGATGCTAATCTGAATCCTCGAGATGTCATCTACCTCCCCTTAATGTGTGTTCCAATAATCCTGGGACACCATGTATATAATGCAGACAAATAATTAACGTAAAAATAAGATATAGATATAATATATATAATACAAGAAAAAAAATATCAAATGTTGATGAAGATTAATGTTACGAATTGTAATATCCACTTTAGGAATGTTATTAACATACTGTACGAAGATCTGAAAGTCCAAATATAGCGCACCCTACACATTCTAATTAAAATTACATTCATTTAACTTGTTTGTCTATATTCGGTCTAACATTTTTTTTTTATTTTTAAAAGATGTATTTATAGTAGTATACTTCAAATAAAAAAACCTAATTAAAATATCCAAAGTTGTGGCATTTTTATGATGTCTATCTTATATTTTTTTTTTTGCTTTATTATTTCAATCTTTTATTATTTTTTTACATCCATTTGTCTTTCTTCCAGCTGGCCTAAAATCATGTTTCGACTTTGGTATTTGCCAATAGAAAAAAAAAAAATGAGAGACGATTTACATCATCCGGTAATAACACTATACACTAGCAATCACATGTTTGCATTTCAACATCGCAAATGTAAATGAAAATTCTAGCAGGTTTTTGCCAAGAAATGTGTCTTTAGTCTGGATTGTACTCTTGACATTAGACGAAAACGGCCTTTCTTAGAGATTACTAATTTTTCCAAGAAATTACTGTTCCGGGTGTCACATTTCAGTTTTGTTGTGTCCTTACCTAATTTTTTATCAATGTTTGATACCACACATCATGTGCCCTGATGTACACTTGTGGATCTTTGCGAATCTTATTTTTTCATATTCACTGTTTGTCTCAAAATAGGAAATTTTCCTGGTGGGAATGATGTTATTGAATTTTGACAGATCACATGGCGTTCAAACAGTAATTAACATGGGAAGAAACGACTTGGTGGATTTTTAAACCACAGACGCGTTATTTAACAGATTACTCCTTTCAGTTGAAATATCAGCCACCCGACTTTAAAAGGTTAAATAGCACAGAACTATGAAAAATTAACATTGAAATATGACAAGTATATGTCTTCAAAACTGCTGTTTTCCATTATACGATACATATCTACGAAATTCTGGCATACATAGTCTAAATCAAGGAAATATTTCCCGTAAAGTATGATAAAAATAACATATATGCTTGGGTAAATGGAACCAAAATAAAAATAAAATGTACTCACAGTTGACTTCAAGGGTTATTCTCCGACTCGCGGCAGGAGACACTCCATTTGACGCGATGCACAAGTAGACACCCATATGCAGACGACTAAGTTTTTCAATCTTCAAAAATCTCCCTTCATGAAAACTGACGTCTGAAAGACAAGAAAAAAAAATTATAACTGAAAAATACGTGACAACTCAAAAAGAAAAAAAATACTTTCATTTGTCGTTTTCTTGAGGAGTCTGTTTTTGAATTATACATATTTATATTTGATTTTTTTTTTCATTTCGCAAAAAAAGATTATAAGTGTATTCATGTTTTGGTATTCTTGAAAAATTCAATCACGTTTTTATAGATGAGTCAAGAAACTATTAATTTTTTCTAAAATCTGATTTTTTGTTTAGAAATTTTGGTTTAAAAATATATCATAATTGTTTTTTAAAAGTATACATAATGAAAATACATTCAAAATAAATTTTCACAGTCAAAAGGCTTTATTGTTTATATTTAAACTTAAGAGATAACTCAAACTTGATTTAGTGTCTTAATGAATGTATTGGTAAATCATAATATTTACAATAGTTTAGATAGGATATTCTTTTCCAGCCCTTCCGTTAAATGGACAGAAATTGCTGAGATGAGTCTTTTCTAAATGCTCACATGCATTTATGAGAATTTCTTTTTTAAATTTCTGAAATATATATTTAGCAATATTGGAAAGTGTAAGAGGACCACCTCTATACCAGCGATACTCAACCTGTGACCCACCGAGTCTTTTTAAGTGGCTCGGTCATGATCCATTACTCTGAGAAATTATTTTATTTAAGACAATGTATAAAAAAAATGGTGATAAATTCATTGACACACACAAGAAATCAAATCTATCAATTTTTTTTTGCTGTCGATGTCGTACTGCTGAGAATTGATATTCTTTTTATATTTGAAACTGCTCCCCTGTTGTCGGTTAATGATAACTGGCAACAAGGGAGTAGCGACAATTTTATGGGTGGAACTAATTTTGTGTGTGTGTGAGCAATCTTTCATACCTTGCAAGCGAAAAATATTCAAACAATTTGGAAGTTGACTGTTTTGTAGTGAAAAACAAACATGGATCAGTATTTGTTTCATTTGTCACGAAAGTGCTGTATTTAAAAAAATACCAGTAAACAGGAATTATTTAATGACACTTTTTCTGTTTCAAGAGGTGGTAAATGGGTTTTCTTGAATATTCTTTGCAACCACAACAAAGTGTTTTGTTAATGGTAATGTCACAGTGGTAACAAAGACATCCTAAGAAATTTGTTATATTATTGGTAATTAAATAAAACCGTTTACTGATGCAAAAATTGTGTAGGAGTGTTTTTAAATTCTTTTAATTTAGTGTTAGTGACTAAAATAAAAATAAATAATAAAAAAGTAATAATTTAAAATAATCAAAAAGGGTGTTATACTATTTTGATAAATTTTCTACATTTAATGGTAATGTCACAGTAGTAACAAAGACATCCTAAGAAATTTTTTTTTATTGGTAATTAAAAACCGTTTCCCCAATGAAAAAATTTGGTTGGGGAGATTTTTAAATTTTTTAATTTAGTGTTAGGGGACTAAAAAAAAAATAAATAAAAAAAGTAAAAATTTGGAATAAAATAAAAAAAAAGGGGTGTTATACTTTTTTGAAAAAATTTTCTACTTTTTAACCCCCTTTTCCCCCCTTTTATTTTTTGGACCCGCCATTTTTTTATGTATGCACCCCAGAAAAAAAATGTTGTAGTACCCTTCTTTTAAATTCAAGGGGAAACCATATAAATTAAAAAGAAATTTTTTGAAACAGTATTTTTAAGATTTTTTTTTTAAAAATCCTGTCTAAAAACCCCAAATAACTAAACTTAATTTGGGGTGGCGCAACAGCCATTGGGGCCAAGGCCTACTGTTTCATTTCAGTACCCCGTGCCCTTTGGGCCCTGATGTTAAAGGACACATGTTTCGGCCCGGTTTTGGACCCTGACCGAGACCTACGGGTATTAATTTCCCCCAAAAGCGGGTTGGTACCATTTATTACCCCAATGAAAGGGTTAAAATTTCGGGAATTAAACCTCCCAGTTTGGGGGTTTGGAACCTCTGACATGTGGTGGGGAAGGGGATGCCCACCCCCAGCCAGGGGTTAAACAAACGAATAAGTATTAAAAAATCAAAAAAATTTTTTGAAGTTCCCTTTAAAGATTTTAAAAAAATTTATTTAAAAATAAACCAAAATTAAAAACCCTTTTATAAAAAAATAAAATTTTTGAAAAAAAAATTAATTTTTAAATTTTTTTTTTAACCCCTTCCATCCCTTAAGAAAAAAGTTTTTCCCCTATGTAAAAAATTTTTTTATGACTTTTAATTTCATGAAACATATAGTGTTGGTGACCCGGGTTTTGCTGTGCCGTTAAGCTATGGGTTTCCCTTACTTTGGGAGAAGGCACGGATTTTTTGTAAAAAGAGTCCCTTTTGGGGGGCTGGTGGTTTTCAGCCGAAACCCTTTTCTACTGTAAAGGTTTGGGGTGGAAGGGGGTAAGAGTGGGTGGGTCCCCTAGGGGCCCCCGGGTTTGCCCCTAACTTTTGGGGGTGGAATATAAAACCAAAAATTTACCTTTTTCGTCCCCAAAACTGATTTTTTAACGAAAAGCGTAAATTTCACCCCCTTTGCCCCCCTTTAATTTTTGGGCCTTGATCTAATTTTTAAAACCGGTTTGTATCGATCAGGTAGCAAAAAGTAAACAACAGAAAAAAAAATAAAACTTTTTTTTTTTTGACTTTTGTGATTTGTTTTTTTAAAAATTATAAATTTGACTGACTCCCTTAAAAAACAAAATTTTTTTCCAGAAACCCCCTTTAATTTAAATAATTTAACCTTTATGATATTAGGAGTTTGGGTGTTGTCTTTCCTTTTGGGAAAGGGGTTTCCCCGCTTTGGGAAGTCAACAACTGTAGCATTATTTTTACGACACGGTCCTATAGACCAGAGGTAGCCAAACTTTTTGCCCTAACACACGGACCAGTAAATTCATAACTTAAACCCCGCAATCCACTTGTAAGATTTTGTTGGCGTTTAAAATATTTTATAAAAAAAATTAATTTTAAAAGACATTTTTGGGATAGTAAGTATATTTACATTTTTTGGGGAAGGGGGAAATTTTTTTTCCCGAACCACTTTTTAGCGACCTATGCTAAAAGACCCCTTTAAAAATCTGGGGAAAAACCTTCTTGTGATTTCGGGGTCTCACCTGTCCGTAGTGGCTCAAATCCAAAACCCCAAATTTGGGTTATTCAAAAGGAATTTTTCTTTTTTTAAGACTTAAATTTATGTTTTTTTTCTTCTTGTCCTAAACTGAGAATCCTCAGTTTAAATTTCATATTTATTTATTTATTTTTAGCGAATCTTTTTCTTTTTAAAAAATTTTTAAAAGATTTTTTATTTAATATTTTTTATTTAGTACGAAATTGTTTTTGAACAAAAAGTAAGATTAATTATTAAAAAATTTTTAAGCTCTAAATTTTCAAAAATTTGTTTAAATTTTTTTATATAAAAGTCTTTTTGTATATCACAAAAGGAAATTTTTTATCTCTATATTTATTACAAATTGAAACAATTTGCTAAAATTTCCCTAAATTTAAAAAAAAGGTTTATGAAGGGTTTAAAAAATTTTTTTTTTACCTAATTGTTATTTAGAAATAGCCACAACATTTTAAATGTTATTAACAAAATAAAATAATTTTTAGGTTAAGAGGTTTCCCTTAAAACAATTCCATACTAATAAAAGAAAAAAATTTTTTTTCAGCTGTAAAAAAACCCAAAATAAGAAATCAAATTTAAAACTTGGGTTTTTAAAAACTTTCAGCAAAGACAAAAAGCCTTATATTCGAGTTATAATTAGTTACCATTTATTTAAACCTTCGAAAATTAAGGGATCCAACTAGGTTTCGGGGATAAATTTTTTAAAAATTTATTTTTTAAAAAACCCTTTTAAATTTTAAAAAAACATAAATAGGCTTAAAAAGTCATGATTTTTTAAAATAAATTAATATTTTCGCCCTTTTTTTAAAATAAATATATATATATATATATATATATATATAAATATATATATATTTATATATATATATTATTTTTTGGAAAAAATTTTGCAAATTTTTAAAAATTAAGAAAAACGTGATAAATAAAAAAAAAATTGACATTTAAAAATTTTTAAAATTAAATTTATATATTTTCCTTTTTTTCCCCCTTGGGAAATATCCCCCAAAAACCCCAGGATAAAAAAAAACTTTAAGAAAAAAATATTTTTTTTAGCATTTTTAAAATTTTATGGTCATGATTTTTTGTCAAAATTACTACAATTTTTTAAGCTAAAAAAGGCCGTAAAATGGATTAAATGTAGCTGTCCCAAAAACCACAGTTTTTTAACCTGAAAGGGTCCATATAGCATATATTTTATAAATTTCATTGCATTTTTAAATTGGGTTATTTAGAAAGACTCCCGTTTTTTAACAAATTATAAAAGTTTTTTTCAAAAAAAGAAATTTAAAAAATTTTTTATTAGTTAGATAAAAAAAAGCTTAAAAAAAATTTTCTATTTTTATGTTTAGGCCCTTCCTCAAAAATTAATTTTTTTTCCCCAATTTCCCCAAAAAACACCCAAAAAACCCCAAAAACCTAAAAAGCACTTTTTTTTAGTCAGATGCCTTAAAACTTAAAAAAATTTTTCTGAACAAAAAAATAAACAAATTTAAAATAAGGAAAAACCCAATTTAAATATTTGGAAAAAAAATTTTTAGTTTTTCAAAAAAATGTAAAATAAAAAAAATCACTATGAATTTTAAAAAAAATTTCATTTTTTTCACGTTATATGGATTTCAAACAAAAAATTTTGGGGGAAAAACACAAAAAAAAAAATCCCTTTTGAATATATATAGTTGGGCGAAGCCGATCTCTTACCCCCATTTGCTAACAGATCCCGCCCTTTTCCCAACAGACGGGGAAAAATTTCCCGACATTCCCCCAATTGCTGGAAAAAAAATCTCGTAACTGAGTGGTCAAAGTTTCGGACCTTTTTTCCCCGGCTGCCGGGCTGTCAAAAAAAATCCATAACATTGTGTTTTTATTTTCCGCGATTCGGTGACGACGGCGCGTCTGAAAACATACAATGTGGGAATACCCTCGGGGCCCAAATTTGGGGGGAGAGATCCCGAAGACAAGACCGACTGGCGGGCAGAGGAAAAGAAATCAAAAAACCGAGACCGACAGGGGGCAAGGGAAAAGAACAAGAGATTCCCGGGAAAGGGTGAAAGGAGATAGAGGATATAAAAAGGGGGGTGAGAGATCCCCCGGACTGGGGAATTTTGAAGGGGGGCCGTTTACGTCCCGGGCCAAAAAGGGGATAACGGCCCGCGAAGAACGGCGGGGCTCCCCAATTGGAATATCCGGGAACGGTCCCGAGTCCCCGATCAACGAAAAAAACGTCTTGAACCCGAAGTAAAGGCGGATTTTTGGGAAAGGTAGAGAGGGAAAACCCGGGGAATTTTGGGGCCAGTGAACCTCACTCATACTGGTGGGGGAATTCCCCCGGGGAGTGAACCCTTTTTCCCCAGATTTGAATAGGGGCTTTTCTTAGCGGGCCAAGTTACGCCATTTTTTATGTGAAAAAAACTCGGGAAAAACCCTTTGGGCCCCTTTTTTCTTTGGGTTTTGAAAAGAATATTCTAATTTTATTTTTTTTATTTTTTTTGTGATTTTCTTGCTGGGAAAAAAATAAATTTTCCAAGAGCTTTTAAATCAATTTCAATAATTAATATCAGTAACATGAGGGGAAAAAAATTTTTTTTTAAAAAATACATTTTTTTCTGACAAAAAGGGGTCCCTTTAGTTTTAAAAAAAATCATTTTTGAGAAAATTCAAATTTTCTAATTTAAAAATTAAATTACTTAAAAAAATAGTGAAATTCAACATGTAATTTTTTCCCATTTTAAAACATTAGCATCTTTCCCAAAAAATTTTGCATAAAATAGTTTAAACGAAAAAGTCCAAATTTTTTCCCGAATACGTTTTCAACTTTTTTTAAAGAAAAATAATTTCTAGTATTACATCAATTTTTTCCCCAAATTTTGATCAATTTTTTAAGAATTAAATACCTTTCATGTTTTCATATATGAAATTTGAACATAAAGTATTAAATATAATGGAAAAAGTATCCAAAAATGGTTTTTGTTTAATTGAGATGGTATTTAAAAATACCTGTTTGACCGGAAAATTTTCCTTTTGGGGTTTTTTTAAAGTTATCAATTTGATTTTTTTTTTTGGGAACCGTTTCTAAGTTTTAAACTTCAAAAGTTACTCTAAACTGGACAAATGATTTCTAAAACAGCCAAAATAAAACTGTTTTTATATTTTTAAACATGAAATTTATGTATTTTTAAGTATGTAACATGCTTCTCGCCAAGACAACAAACATCATATTTGATGAATCATCTCATACCTTTATCTCAGAAACTATTAAACATAAAGACTTAAGATTCTGACTATATGTATCAATTATACACTTATATTTATACTGAAGTGAAATTTTTTAAATATATTAATTAGTTTTTTTCAAAAACAAACTTTTAGTTGAGCGAGCAAATATGATTATTATGAATATATTGAAAATTATCATTTTTTGTTATGATATCTGCTTAAAAATATTTCAAAAATGTCACTTCAGTGTACACAATTTTCATTTAAGAAACATTACATGCATACATTAAATTTACACAATTTAAAAAAAAAAACATTTAGAAAACAATTTTTATAAAAAAATCTTACTTTGTAAAAGTATCATCCTATTTCATTTCCATCACATATTATCTTCATTATGCTTTATGCAGTTATTAAATTAAGATTCATTGTGTATATATTTCTCACCTGGTCACAATCATATATCCTAATTTTTTTCTTTTACCACTTTATTTAAACACCTGAAGATTTAGTAATCAGTAATAATAACTAATTAAAAATGAATTTAAACTAATGAAATACCTAAATTTCAGTTAAAAATTACTACATTTTAAGAATAACATTTACTAAAACACACATGAAAATCTGAAACTTCCTCCAAATGTTTTTAGAAAATCTAACAGTTGCAGTTATACAATTATCTAAAGTTAATTTGGGTATTAAAAAATAAAAATTAATCGAGGATTTGCAACTTTTCCCCAGTTTTAAAAATACAATGTTTACATTTCTATCTCTCAAAATGGGCATGGTAAATCAGCTGATTATTTTTTAAAAATCATGTTAAAATTCTTCTAATTCATATAATGGTTTGTATGTTATATCATTGGAAAAATCTTGATTTGGAGATTTTAGAAATATCAAAAACTCAAAATCTATTTCCGAAAGGGTTTTATCCGACTGACTGCTCTTAATTTCGTATGAATAAATGAAATAATTAGAGGGTTTGCAACTTTTCCCAAGTTTAAAAAAACAATGTTTACTATCTGTCAAAGTGGGCGTGGAACATCCAGTTGATTATTTTTTAAAAAATCATTTTAAATACTTCTAATTCATAAATTGGTTAATATGTTATATAATTGGAATTGAGAATTCCGGAAGGTTTTTACCCGACTGACTGCCCTTTTCGATTTATTACATTATTTATTCTATAGCAACAAAGTTACCTTTCATTGTGCCATATTACAAATGCAACGATAAAATCTAAACTGATAAACATTTTTTTGTATTTATATATTTTTTGCAGTTGCAATTATGATTATTGCAAATATGTATACTGGAACAAATATCTGTCTATTTTCATAGAAAAGTAATTATTGTTTTTAAAGGCGCTGAAATATAACATGAAATTAATGTTTTAAACATTATTTAACAGTTAAAAATATCAGAAATAGATGCACCTAAATATTTGATGCATAGCGTAACAGTTAAAAACTGGAATTATACGGTTTATTAGCATATAAACTAGTATTACCAGTCGTACCGTAGATTAGATTCATAAGTGTTTTAAGAATTATATCGAATTTAGATATTAACTGAATTCTCCAAAACATTTTTTTTTAGTTTTCATTGTCTCCTATCAACTAATATATTTTAGAAAAGATATAACTACTGAGGGTTTAATAATTATTTTCTTCATAACATATATCAAAGTATTTTTTTTCATTTTCACATAAATATTTGCAATAGTATAAATTTTCCTATTTTTTTCCTATATTTTTAACTTACTTAAACAGTATCTGGCACAAATTAATGTGGATTAAAAAACAAAAAGAATCACCTTGTCCAGTTGGTTTCAATATGAAATAATTGTCCTTTTAAACCAACATATTTGATTACATAAATGGCCATTATCATTTTTAAAAAATGTACACCGTGTTATTTGGATTATTCCATGTCTTAAAAACAATGTTTTAAAGAAGATGATTGTTTGCCTCCGTGACTCTCAGACCTCTATAAAATAGTATCTCAAGAGGAAAAATATTCTACTTAAGTTCTCATAAATCTCCACTGCCTTCGCTAATAATAGAGGGAGGAAAACTAATTATTTTTATTTTAAGAACAACCAATTAGAAATTTTAATTCTCTTTTTTCATAAAGGCACCCGACTAGGTTCGGACCAAATTTTTCAAAATTGATTTTCAGAAGAGTTTTATTGTTTTATAGAACATAAATAGGCTTAAAGAGTTATAATAATCAAATAAATACCATGCATCACCTCTGTTTTTGAAAAAAAAAATTATTTTTATAAAATTTTTAAAAAAATTTAAATTTTAGGAAAAACAGCATAAAAAATAAATTGACATAATGTAATTTTAATTGCATCTATATATATTTATTGATACAATCTGAAGTGTCACGCTGTGAAACCGGCAGGTTAAAAATATTTTCAAAAAATAAATATTTAATAATAAGCATTCGAACTCTCACGTTAATGATTTTTTCGTCAAATTTACTGTATATTCTAAGCTAAAAAGTACTATATATAAAATGTGATTAAATGTAAGTATCTTTTAAAGCTGCGGTTTTCACACTCTCAAGGGCTTGCAACATAAGTGTTGCAAATTTCATTGAATTTTATATAATTGTGTTTTGGACATATCCCAGTTTTCGTGCAAAAATTATCGTGAAAAATTTCATTCTTCAAAAACACATTTAAAATATACACTTTCAAGTTACATAAAGTAAATACAACTTAAAAATTCAATTCGTTTTATAAGTAATTCCTTCTTCCTCAATTTTATATTTTTTTTAATGGCTCTAAGTTTCTTTCTGCAAAGTTTTGCTGTTTGGCAATGAGTGACGTTTCTTGAATCTGCAATGCGCTCATTATCGAAGGTTTTTGTCCAAGCAAGGCCGGTATAATAACCCGAAATAATACCCATTTCATTTAATATGGAAATTAATCCCCGAAAGCCATTATTAAACTGCACAACAGCAATATAAGAACCTAAACGCAATGATTGATGCTCAACGAAAACTTCTTTGCAATAATATCTGCTTCAAAATTGCATTAAAACTTTCGTTTGATTTTGAGTTTTGCCGTAAAACATTTTCTTTTAAAAGTTTCTGGCTCACACAACCATATAAACTGGCTTTATCGTGTTAACAACAAGTTTCTGGCAGTCCCAAGGATTTCATCCTGATACACACATAGAAGCTTTAGCCTGCTGAAATTTTTACACCAACTTCTTCAGTCTGACAGGGCACTGTCCATGTTTCATTGATGTTTTGATGAGCAACAATGAAAGAAGGCAAGCAACAGCAGACTGCATTTTGTCCAAGTTCCACATTATTGCTTCGAATAGCCCAAGGGCAATTTGTAGCTTATTAATTAAACCATCAGTCAATTCTACCTTTCCCCCCGATTCCTTTTATTTCTGCTTTCAATTTTCGCTAAAACCTTGTTCCAATTTTAAATATGCCCTCTACATTCCCAGCTTCGTAACAGAATCTTTCCCGTAAATGTCCTTCACGGCATCAAAATTTTTGGAATCTCCATCCCATAATAGTCAGTGTGTATCTGTAATAACACTTATGATCTTCCTGACTTCTCAAAAATACGATAAGCCCCAACCGGTTCCATTACTGAAGATCCTTATGATGATTACAATCGCAATTTCAGCATTTTGTTGATCCGTCTTTGACCTTGCATTTTCTACAAAACTGGAGAGATAAAGTTTCAAAGTCAACACTCTTTCCCAGTATCAACAGATTGCACTAACACAACAATTTAAAGCAAAGAAAACCACGGACACCGTTAGCGTACCATCCACTTCAGTAAACACCACAATTTACAGTATCATGTATAGATTTTTTTAATTGCCTAATACCTTTTGCTGCGTCATCATTCATTAAGTTTTTCCAATGGAAGTAGCAGCACTGAGAGTTTTTTTTTTCTTGTTGGCGGAATGCAAGCTTTTGAGAGAAAGGAAGCGTAGATTCAAAACCGCACAAAGTTTCTTCCTGCTGAAACATCCCTACCTATCAATCTTGTAATATGAACAAAATGAGTGGTTGAGTTCATTCATTTTGTCTTCAACCTCTTTAGAAGTACAAAATGATATGAAACTGCAATTTTTGCAGTGCAGTAAAGTTTGAAGATAATCCAAACCTTGATTCTTCTACCAGATAAAGTTGGCTTCCTGCTGTACACACTTTTGTTAAGCAACACAATAAAAGCAAAATACCACCTTCCAAAATTTCCAGATCAATCAACCTTGTTTCCAGTTAAATGTTCTGAAATATTAATTTCATCATTATTTACCTGATTACATTGTTGCAGCTTTGTAGTGAACTGGCGGTCATAATTTCTTTCCATGCATGAAGCAGTTTCAGTGTATGTATTTGGTTTCCATGCGAAACTTTCTTTTTACGGGGACGAAGATATGAACGACATTTACCCATGATTTCAGGTAAAATAAATCTAAGAATTAAATTAAAATAATTTAAATTCTAAAATGTTAAAAAATATAGAAAACAGAATTAAGATAGGCGTGGCAAAATCTAGCGTCGAATGTGTGTAAACAAACACGGAATAGTGATAGTCTTAAAATTCCGTTGCCAATCGACTGCAACACAAAATTATTTGAAATAATTTGCTGAAAAACTGTGGCTGTAAACAGATAATTAAAATTTTGGTTTTTGAAATTCCATTTTAGGGAAATAATAATTAAACACTGCATATGACGTTCACTTCCGGTCCAGATGACATTACTTCCGGTTTCGTTTTCAACTACTATGACATATTAAAATTGCTATATCTAGAGTTCTAATTTACGCAAAATTAAAATAAATACTGTTTTAGAATCTTAAAGGTTGGGGCTTTGTTTTACAATCATAAAAAAATTCGACATTTTTGTCAAAAAACACTTTTTCAACCTAGTCGGTTATCTTAATATCTGTAGTAAATTTTAAGTACACAAACATGCAACATTAGTATATGCATGCCGCATAAAACACTCATTGCTTTAATCTAGACTTATTACGGCATTCTCCACAAGAATATATCCTTCAAAATTCTTTAATTTCAAAATTTATGCATTTAAGTATTTATCATGTTTGAAGTTAACTATTATGTGTACGTATTTACAACATGCACTTAGAAAGAACATATTACTTGAATGGACCAAAGATTTTATTACTCTGTCTTTTTTAGAAAACATTTTTGGCTGAAAATCTTCAGAATATCCACTTTGAGATTTTGATACTTTTAAAATTTCCAATTCATGACCTTTCCATTGATATAATATATTTGCTATTTTATGAATTAGAAGTGTGACAAAATGATTTTTAAAAAATAATCAGCTATCATGCCATGCCTACTTTGAAAGCTAAAAATTAAACACCGTCATTTTAAACCAGGTAAGCACTTTCAAAGACTCAAATGGTTTTATTTATTCATACGCATTTAACAAAAGATTAACTGCAAGTATAACTGGTCTGTTATCTGTTTTTGTAGCGAAGTTTTCATACTGTCGTAGAACTTATAAAATAGCAAAGAAAGGAAATAAAGCAAAGGAAGAAATAATTATAAAAAAGAAAGGAGCATTCCCAATTTGAATGTGAGTTTTCTTTTTTTAAATGAAAAATGTAAGAATTATTAGAGTCATTTAAATATACTTGCATTTGTTTTAAAAAAAGGAAGCGTGTCCTTTCCTAAAAACCAGAAGAAAAATCTACGACATATGCACAAGCACAGCTCTTAAAAAATGCTACAGAAATACCAGGACAGAGTTATTTCTTAAATCTTGGAAGCCCACGCCATTGGCACACATTTTATTTAAACATACAAAATATGCATCTTCTGCACAATCCAAAAATAAATAAAAGTAAATGACTAAAAATAAAGGAAGAAGATAATATTTTTTAAAAAAAATTAGTCAAAAATAGCGCAGGATATTCGATGTGCTAAGATCTAAATTTATTGCATGAACATACTGAATATATTTACATTATACATTCCTTATGCATACTTGTGCATGCTGAAGTGAAATTTTGGAAATATTACAAAAACATTTAACTTAAGAGCACATGTGACAAAAAGTGACTATTTTGAATAAATTCAGTGATGTTCAGTAAAATTTTGTTTTTGAAAAATCTAAACATTATATTTGAAAAATCTCACTTCAGTATAAATATAAATATTTAATTTTTTAAGCTTAAATATTCAAGTTTCTCCATAAAATGTACATAAAGATAGCTGAAATCCCTTTTGTCGTTGCACGCGAAGCTTGTTATATACATAAAAAAAACATAAATTTCATGTTTAAAAACATAAAAAGTTTTATTTTGAGCTGTTTTAATAATCAATCATCCAGTTTAGAGAAACTTTTGAATTTTAAAAGTTTTTGAAAATGTTAATGCATGTGAACATATAAATCCCTAATGAAACGTTTCGAGTTTGAGTTTGAGTGAATATTAACGTCGCACTCTTCAGCTACACGAGGACTTTTGGCGACGAACCACGTAATTTTGAACCATGGTCAAGTGAGTGAAAAGTTTCGAAATGTCGTTTTATCATGTATTCCCAAATGCAATCACAAATTAATACCAAAACCATATTAATGCATTTTCACATTATATTTATGATGCGTTATAGTCAATCTTGATATTTGTAATGCATCAAAGCAAAAAATTCTTCAAATATTGATACAGAATTTTAGAAAATTGATGCAAATGCTACAAAATAGCTTGTAAGAAAAAAAAACCAAAAAATGCTATTTATATATTATCTGGACACATACTTTAAGACATTTTTGTTTCCTATTTTACTTAAAATAAATTGAGAAGATATTAATGTTTAATAAATTGGGACAAATATACATGATGCAATTCATAATTTTTTGTGATAAAGTCATGTTTTATATTAAAATTGCAATTTTCTCAAAATGATGCAAAAATTGCATATACCTTTTTCACAGAATCTACTGCATAAATGTACCTACAATTTCCCCCTCATATTACTGATCTCTATCCGGATATATAATATCTAGCTAGAGACCAAATACGGTAACAAAATAAAAACGAGTGCTCCTTAGACCACATGACTGAAGTAAAACTTATTTTGCTCCATCTATATGTATGTATATATATGTAAGGATAATTAAATTAGATTAAAAATTAAATTCCCTATCTAGCACTTAACTCATATTTTTCATTTCATCTTCAAATATCAAACTAATCACCCATCTATTTCTTCCGAACATATGGCCTAGCCAATAAACATGTCTAATTCCAGATCGTTATATTTAGTAGCCGTATATATGTCAGCATTAACTTTCAAGTACAATCATAAAATCCACGATACTTACCCCATCGGTGTTTTAACCCACATAAAACACACCGTGTCGTGTTTTTTCCTCCCTGCTCTTAGCGTCAGAAGAGAAAACTAAGTTTTATTCTGGCTCAAAACATGTCATATATATATTGCGTCTATGTATGTAAGAATTTTGACATTAATTTTAGGTCTTTTTAAGATCTTGTAATTATGTAGCTAATTCTCATAGTCAAATATTTTTATCTAACATGTTAAATTTTTGACTATTTTTTCATTTTAATTCTCTTCTTTTTCTCATTTCTATATGTAATTCCAGATTTTTGATTTTGTATTTTAAATATCTTTAATGCACTTAAAAAAAGGGCATTTATTAATTTAATTATTGTTAATCTTTATATATTTATATGCTTTTTAATGTTATTGATGTGTAATTAGAATTTTGATACTTTTATTACTATAGGGGTGAATTTTTATTTCCATTCTTTTTATACTTTTGTTAAGTGCTACATTTCAGCCGTTTCACTTGATTTAAATCTGCATTAGGGTCTAGAATCTGGCAATAACTTATTTATTGCACTCAGATTTAGCACGGACTTTACATTTGTAAGTGCAATTTTTAGGTAAGGTACCTCTATCTTATAATGGATTTAGATATACCTATCCATTATTTTCTATTGGTTTTTGCTCAGTGTTATTTGCATAAACGGGGGAAGGTTGGCTGGCCAAAAAACATGTTCAATCCCACTTTTATATAAATTATTTTATATAATAGCTGTCCTAAGTCAGTAATGTTTATAACACTGCAGAGCATCCATTTTATAATTTTTAATCTCGTTTACTCATATGTCCTTCATTGTGTGATTTTCGTACTGTCTATGTGTTTTTCGAATGTTATTGTTTGGATGTTATCTCTTGTTTGTAGAAAATTAGCCTATATATATATATATAGTAGACTTTGTTCCTAGCTTTAATTACTATCCCCACTATTTAAAATTATTAAAAACTATTTATAATAATGAGTCAGCTAACTTTTTGGACCTTTAATTAAACGATATGAATAATTTGCTATTAAGTAATATTTTTGATAAAAGAGACTCATTTGATTTTAGCATTATAAAAATGCCTTTCTGGGGTAGTAACTTATACCTATCAATATTTAGAAATATTATCTTAAATTTTATAAAAAGAAACAATGATTTAGTTACTGATAACATATTAAAACATAGTAATTTTGTGAAATTTTGCAATAATTGTTTTGTATACAGGTATCCAAGTAAATTTATTTTTAAATATATTTCTATTTCAAATTAAATCAATTTTTATCTTAGTTCAATATTTTATTTAAAATTTCTTCTGTTTAGTTTATTTTTAAAATATTTAAAAATATCTTAAGCGCTTATTTTAATTGCAATATAACTATCTAGTATATAATTATCCAAGAAAATTTTCTTTTAAATATATTCCTATTTGATATTATCTTTTCTTAACTTTGCTCATTATTTTATTTAAAAATTTTTTCTTTAGTTTATTTTAAAATAATCTTAATGATTAGTTTAATTGCAAAATAACTATCCAGGGGGTGCCAAGGTTTTTTTCCTTCTTGTGTTGATGTTCCAATCCTTTACGTCATTTCGCGTGTTATATTAGCGTAGAAGGTTGTTTTTAGGTCTCCAAGGTTTTTATTTTTACCTGTAAGTTTTTATTCTAATTTTTTGCTATAGATTTTTTTTTATTATTATCCCTCTCCTTGAGAGATTCATTATTGTTATCTTTTCATCATTTCATTTTATTATATTGTCAGGTTCATCATCCACGTGTTAGAAATATGCTTAACTTTTCAACATGGCTCTATTTTTTTCTTTTTTTTTCTATTATGTCGAAAATTTCTGCTGTACGGGGAAGGTTGGATCCATAAAGCATTGCTAACCCTAAATCAATGGCCTAATTCAATGACAGCTTTAGAAATCATAATAGATCTCCAGTTTAGTCCAAAGACTTATTTGTATCTACATCTGTTGTGTCCTGTGAACTCCAACTTCTTTCTCCTTTAGCATTGTGGATTCTAGAACTTTTTTACTTTTATTTTATTATACAATATATATATATAAGATAATTAAATTAGATTAAAATTAAATTCTCTATCTAGCACTTAACTCATCTTTTTCCTCACCTCTTGAAGTATCAAACAAATCACCCATTTATTTCTTCCGAACATATGGCCTAGCCAATAAACATGTCTAATTCCAGATCGTTACATTTAATAGCTCTATATGTCAGTATTAACTTTCAAGAGCACTCATGAACGCTGAGATCGGTGTTTTAAGTGTTTAACCCTTTGATGGTTATGAACGAGCTCAGCTCGCAATCGAGTCGTGCTTCTGAATGCGCACAAACGAGTTCAGCTCGTCCTCAAGATTTTGACCAAAATGGGTAGAAATTAGTACTACTCTCGTTGTGAAACTTTTCCCCAAAGCACACTGACGAGCTGGACTCGTCCAGATTCCTTTTTCTGCATTGATTATGTTACAAACGAATCCTACTCGCGAAATTTAGTTAGTTTTAATATCTACAAATGGCAGTACGGGTTCCATGAATTTTTTTTTCATAATAAAGGGGAATTTTTTTCCCTTTATTCTTTTTATCTATTTTGGCTTTTTTGATTTTGAAAAGTAAAATGGCTAAAAAGCGAAAATTTTGGTTATTATGATATGTTTTTTGATTTCATACAGAAAGCTTATCAATTTTTGAGTCGATGAAGATTTTGTTCAACATATCAAGCTCAGAAGAGATTCAAGGATGGGAAGATTTTTGAGTGTTCGACAGTGGTGAAAAATTGTTTCAAGTTCTCCCCTCTTGCCGATATAGTTTTTTTGGGGATGTGGGATAAAAATTTGCGTGACAAATTTTTTGACCCCTAAGTATTCGACTTTTCTTACTGATGAGGTAAATCATTTTTACTGAAACCAACATTTTTGCGAAAATTTAAAAAAATTTAAAAAAAAACATTGAACCTCAGGGAGTGAAACTTGAATGAATTGAAGTTTTTTTAAATAATTTTTGAAAGGGAAAAACGAAACCAACTGAAGAATGTTTTTAAAAAAAAGAATTGTCCAGTTTTCTACCCATGAGTTCGAAAAGGTTTGACCTTATTTCAATTTATTCATTTTGATAGGAATGAAAACACTGATTTTTCCCATCCTAGCCAAAACAAAAAAAGATATGTCCCGTTTAAATAAATACAGAAAAATTTCCGAGGTTTATACACCCGAACAAGACATATTATTGATAAAAGTCTATTTTGTAAAAAGGGGGAGACTTTCTTGGACCCAATACTTACCACTTAAAAGGGCCAGATTTGGGTATCAAAATGTTTATGTTATGTGAATCTCATAGTGGATACGTGTTCATTATATTTATGTCGGAAAAGGAAATTTATCGAAGAAAATAAAAATTTCATTTTCTACCAGGTAGTTTTGAATTGTCCTACCCGCTTTTAAAAACAAAGGATACAGCCTTACTATGGATAATTATACAACTCTCCCGAGTTGGGAAATTTATTGAAATCTAAAACTGTTTTTTTTGGAACATTAAGACCAAACAAAAAAGATCTACCAAGTAACTGAAAACAAAAAAGTTTAAAAAAGGGAAACTTACTTCCCTGTCAAAGAGGTAAGATGATGCCCATGGATGGGGGGAGATAAAAATATGTTCATTTTATAAGCTCAATTCATAACCTGAAATCGAAAGGTCCCAAATAAATTGAAAAATGTGGAGATAGAAAATAAGATTTCTTAGATTATAATAATACGATGGGTGGTGTAGATCGCATGGATCAGCAAATTGGATACTATCCCAACCGATCTCGTCAAAGGAATTATTACAAAAAATATTTCGTTATTTATTGGGCATAACAATTTTAATGCTTTTCAGCTGTAGAAAAAAAAAGGGGAAAAAAAATCAAATTTGGAAATTTAATGAACTAGCTGAAAGAATTTTTGAAAAAAATCACCCCTCCAAAACATTTGAAATTAAAACCTGGAAACAGTTTCGAATATTTTAAAAATTTCACAGCCACTTTTTTTATTATTTCCGCTACAGAAAAAAAGGAACCTACTAGACCTGTGTTGTATGTTGCAGCAAAAATGGCCAATGGAAAAAAAATTTACCGTGAAACACGTACTTATTGCAAAGACTGTTGCCCATTATGTGCAATTCCATGTTTTTTTTAAATATATCACACACAAAAAAAATTTTTAGGTAATACTATATTTAAATGCTTCATAAAGTTTTACATTAGTTGTTTTTTTTTAGTCTTTTCAATTTATATTTCTCTTATATTTATAAATTTAAATATTATTATTTATATTTTTTATAATCATTTATAATTTACTATTTAATAATTATCATTTATTAAAAATTTTAAATCTAAAACTGTTTTTTGTGTACTACAAATACTTTAAAAAACCTTTAAAACCCTGGGGAGCTATCTACGGCATCCCCAGAAGGGAAAATTTTTGGGGAAAAACGGCGTGGGAAAACCCGCCACTTTGACTACCACTGTAATACTGCGAATTAAGTAAACGAAAAATGCTTGTTCCCCAACCCTAAAGGGGTCCCCAAAAAATTTTTCGGTGGGTTCTTTTTCTTTTTACATTTTTGCGTCAGATGATGTCTAACTTTGATCAAATAAAGTTCCCTTTTTTTAAAAATAATCTTTTTTACTTAAATCATTTCAGAAATAAAGCCGGTAAGATATTCTATCTGCGAATAAATTTCGAATATTAAAGTAAAACTAAACTCAATAGTAAAATAATTTTAAATTAAAAAGAAATAACACCCTAATAAAGCTATGGAAATTTTTTGGGATTTCCCTTTTCCTGTGCGTCTGTTTGCTGTAAACGCCAAGTATACCAACCATCGAAAAAAGTGCTCTAAATAACGATTATGGGACTCCGTAAAAGATATTTTTTTACGCTAAAGGGACCGGAGTACCGTGAGTGAAAGAAACAACGTTCTAATGGCGAAGGAAAAAGGGGGAAGCGTGAATCCTATCCCGTGAAGAAGATGAATGCCTTCCGCCAGGGGAAATAAAAAAAATCTTCTTTGCATCAAAGTCTGCATGGTAATACCGTGAATTTTACCACTATCGATTTACAATAGTGGAATACCAACATCGAAGAAAATAAATAAATAAAATTTTACTAGTGCAAATCCCTGACAACAACTTCTGGATTACCACTCACCAAGGGTTTCTGCCGCTACGAAGTGGAGGTCAGTTAAATTATATATTTCCAATTCTAACATTGAAATGATTGAGTTTTGCTGAACAGAACTTTAAGAAGAAGAATAAGATATGATATGATATTTAATTTTTATAATATAGTTGTGTTAAATGAGATATTCTTTATATTTTTTAATTGAGAAAACAAAGTGTATAAGTTTCGTCATACAAAATTTTGAGAAATTTTAATATACTTCTCATATCAATCATATATACTTCTCATTCAAGTATCAAACTAATCACCCATTTATTTCTTCCTAACATATGGCCTAGCCAATAAACATGTCTAATTCCAGATCGTTACATTTAATAGCCCTATATGTCAGCATTAACTTTCAAGAGCACTCATGAACGTCTCGATCGGTGTTTAAAGTGTTTAACCCACTTAAGATTTTTCGGTGGCGTTCTTTTTCTCTCTACATTTTTGCGTCAGATGATGTCTAACTTTGATCAAATAAAGTTCCTTTTTTTAAAAACTAAGTCTGTTTCTGACTTCAAATCATGTCATATATATAAAATATTAATACATGTATATTCATAAACATATAGTTATTTCCTACAAATATTTAAAATTATTATGGGTTTTCATCGACAAATTTATATATATATTGCTGAATAGATTTTTTATTTTTATTCATTATTTTCAGTATTGGATACATTAGTAATTACTGTGGTTGATTGTAAGACCGAGACAACAGGCTTACGGTATGAGAAATAAGAAACATATGTTTTCGAATGAAAATTAGAAAGATATCTAGAGAAAACTGCAACCATTGTTGTTCCTTGTCTGGAGGTAGGCTCTTTTCGGTTGTTATTCATTTTATTCTTTTGTAGTTTTAATTTATCTTGTACAAAGTTTACAAAGAGTTGTCCATCTTCATACGCGAAATTAACATTGAAATGTCCTGCTAAAATTAGTGGCAAAGTATTATAGATTTCTCATAATTCGTCAGAGCCTACTCGACCGTAAATCAAAAAGTTTTATATAAAAACTTTATAATATTATTAACTGTGTTATTGGGTGAAATGTAAACAACTACCATTATGATGTTTATCCCATCGTCCAACCCCAATTAAAAAGAAAAAATAGACAGGAAAAGGAACGTGAACATACCTACATCCGAACTAGTATGAAATACGCACTGACCTTCGTGATTCATTATCAGTTGATTGCGTCTCACTAGGTTTAAAATCTTGCTTGGAATGTGTTGTCACACACTTTTTTGCTTTTTCGGGGAAATTTCTTCTTAGCTGATGTTTTCAGCCCCCTTTCATTTCCCTCTGTGTCACTTCCCCCCAATTTTGTTTTTTTCACCCGAAAATTCAAAAATATAAATTTTTAAAAAGGGACAATTTTATGCATTTTAAAACGTTTTTTTAAGTATTGAAAAAAAATATTAATTTTAAAACTGTTAAAGAAAAAGAAATTACGAAATAATCAAAAAATCACCTTTCCCTGCGCTAAAACTCGAAAATCCTTTTCTATCTTCAAAACACATCCCCCTCCCTTCCGTTGGCCTCCCCATCCACTTTTCAAAAGCCTCGCGCGCATTCACCAGCGTCACCCGTCAAGCATGTTTACGTCATAGCGCACGAGCCATCTGGAAAAAATTTAAAATAGATATATCGGACCCCGAAAAGGCGGGGCAAATAAATAGGCTTAGCGTTGGAAATCTGTTTTTATTCTTTAAATTTACGTCCACTCAAATATTGACGAAACATTGGCCCGAGGGAGAAAATGGGTAAAAATCGGAAAATAAAAAAAACCCAAGGTTTTCTGAAGGTTGAATCACTTAAAAAATTCAATTAAATGAACTTTTAAATAGGTTAGGCTTTTTCCTCGGGAAGACAGTGTCAAAAACAGGGCATTGAAACGAAAAAAGCTGAAAAAAAATTTAGCAATTTCAGATCAATCTAGATAAAATAGCGAGGATTATTGTGAAATAAAACTTGAAAGTAAATCATTCATCTGGGCAGAAGATATAAATCAAGGGTCGGGGCTAGATTTTGGGCTAAACTTTTTAAAGTATTCTTTAAAAAAAAACAAGATGTAAACATATTAATTTAAATGACAATGGTAAACAAGTATCCGCACCCAAACCATTCCGTTTTCTGGTGGCAGAACTTTCTTTTAAAATCAATTTTTTGATTTTAAAAATAGTTGCAATTGAATGATTTCCCAAAAAATTTTACTATCTTTGAGCATTTTAAAAAGGGGAAGCAAAGCCGGTCCCACGTAGTTTCGATTTCCCCTTTGAAGATCGTTACGAAAACAAACGGCAATTGATAGATTCTCATGTCCTTGAGATAATAAATTATGAAAAATTTATAGCGAATCACCTAAGAACTGCGCGCTTTAATGGATTGTATCAATAAAACATTAGAGCCCTTTAAAGTTTTGAAATATGAGCAGAATGATCTATCAAGATATAATTTTAATAAATATAATTTTTTTCAAAAAATTGACAAAGAATCTAGAAAACAATTTGAACTTTCGCTGAAAACAACAGAAATTCAACATTTGATTCTATTATGAAATTTTAGAAAAAAAAGTGCCGTGTTAGAAAACATTTATCGCATTCCCAGTGCTAAAATGATCCATAAAAAAACTACAATGTCAACTAAAGCCAAATCTCTGGTAGTTAATTTGTAAAAAAATAACTGTTTTAAACCTTGTATTCTCTGTCAAATTCTCATCCCCTTTATAAATGTATTGCATTTCAAAATATGTCTATGGAGTGCAGAAAAAAAATTTTGTTAGCAAAACAAACTTTGTATAATTTCCTCAGACTTCATTCCCGGTGCCTGCATGTCTAAATACAAATGTGTTAGTGGTTGCAAAGGATTACATAATTCATTGCTTCACATTCTAACGAACTTTGCTCTGCAGTTAAAAATCACACTGTAGGGGAAAGGGGGATGGAGACCAATTAGAATCCTACTCGGTTTGAAGGTCAGCGAAGTTGCTGTTTTGACTTAGGGGGTCATAGGACACTTAACTTCATCGAGGAATGCAAGAAAAACATTCTTTTTCGAATCCATATAATTTTCTATAAAAACAACATGGAAGCTTGAAACTTTCTCCACTTCATAATCATACTTATATACAATTTAATCAAAATTTAAGATTGTTTCTTAAAAATTAAAAAAATTAAAAGGGAAATTTTTAAAATTTAGACAACTTTTAGAAATTTCAAAAACTAGTATGCTACTGCGCGTAAAAATCTGAAGTTAAAAATTGACCAAACTTAACAAAATTAGATTTAAATTGTAGAAAAATGCTGATTCCTGAAGTTATACACACTTTTTTTAGTTTTTAAGTAATTAAGTATTTTTAAAATTTAAAAAAATAATAGTTTAAAAAAACTTTTGGAAAAATTTTATTTAAGTAAACATATAACGTGTACTCAAAAATAACACCGGCGGCTAGTTCAAATAATTTTAATTGGTTATACTTTCTAATTGAGCACACAGTTACAAATACATAAAATAAAACCCACTTAATCTTTATACAAATACTAAGGGGTTGACGAGGGCGGACATTGGCATGTCCTTTCTTCACCGAGGTAGCAGTCAGACTGGTTACTTGTTCATACGGCAAGGAGAGGCGCTCTATTACCATTCGTTACATTCCCCCTCTGGCTCCTAGGTATCGTCCTCGATGAGGAACCAGCAGAGTTGTCTTACCTGGGTCTTCCTCTTTTTCTGAGAGGCATCACTGGAGTGACTTCCTTGTCTAGGCACGGACGAAGAGCAGATGAATGATAAGGTCCGAGAACCTCAAGTGAGTTGTTTGGGTTTGCCACTTCGTAAGTCTCGGAGGGATTGAGGGCACACAAAAATAAGGCCCATCTCTTTTGGGCATGAATTTAGATGTCTTCTGTGGGCAGCATTGCTGAGGGATGAAGGGTTACCCAACTTTATCACCTGGATGATACAAGGACCCGGACGGTGTCTTTTATCATAGAAGGTCTTTCGCTTTACTTGTTTCTCTTCAATTCTTTCACGGACTTCAGAAGAAATTCTTGCTAATCTTTTCAAATATGGGATAATTAATCTCTGGGACGAAATTTTCATTATCTATATGGCTCGAAAGTCTTGGTTACACATCTATAGTTCTCATCTCTCGTCCAAACTGCAGATAAGCAGCAGTTTTACGGTGGTATCACACTTGGCACCCGTTCAGAGCAAAACGGATAGACGGCAACTTATCTTCCCATTCATCGTGTCGATTTTGAACTAAGATAGCAATTTTGGTTTTAGGTCACGGTTTTTCTTTTTCAACAGGATTTGCTTGGGATGATAAACAGGAATAATGTCTTGATCTACGTTCAGTATGAAACAAAGTTGTTGCATGACGGCACCCACAAACTGAGAGCCATGGCGCTAAGTTTAAACTTCTGGGTAAGCCGTATCGTAAATAACTTCTTCCCTTAAGTTGTAGCACATTCTCTAGCAGTGGCTTGAGGGAGAAAAGCTCAACCCCTTTGTGCAACAGTCCTCAAAATTAATATACTTTTCCCGGGTG
>BMAV01011321.1:48227-62459 GCA_019973955.1 Trichonephila inaurata madagascariensis | reverse complement strand
AATGGTATAATGAATTAGTCGCCAAATATGAAAATGGTATAATGAATGAGTCGCCAAATATGAAAATAGTATAATGGATTAGTCACCAAGTTTGTATTATTCTGTCACCTCATTATACTGTCAGGACATTGAAAAAAAATTATGAACTCATTGTTATCCTCGTCACTTGACCATGGTCCAAATGATGAGGTCCGTCGCCAAAAGCCCTCGTGAGGCTGAACAGTGTGACGTTAAAATTCACTCACTCAAGTATGGAAACATAGAAACATAACTAAATCTACATTTCACCTCAATTTGAGATTTCTACTTTTAAAATTCTTTATTAAATACATACAAAATATATAATTAATAAAGAGCTGAATCAATAAGAAGTTTTAAGTTGAAAATTTAAGCAACCGATTCTTGATTTTAAAATTTTTTTAATTATTTATATTATATTACCCGTTCTTTATACACGGATGAATTAAAAAAATAAACACTACAGATTGAAGGATAAAGAAGCTTTTAATGAGTAAATTTTAAGCGAATTGCAAATTAAACAAAACAAGTAATATAAAAAAAAATAAGTCAATTTCTACTTAGATCAATAAAGAAATTTTTTATTTTAGCTACTTTTTATTAAATAGTTACAATTATTATAAATATGTACATACATAGGATAGAATCACAGCATTAAGTGGTAATTAATTTTTATTAAATATCATTAAAGTAACGTATTGTCATCCAAAACAATCGCGTATATAAAATTTCAGTTCAACTGGATGCTTTAAAACGTGAGAAAAAAACCTTTTCACAAGTTTTGACATAAGTCAACAAAATGGCCGCTAAGTCACCAAAAATGATGTCAACGTAGCTGTGTATTTGTAATTATTTGAATAATTAGTTTTAATCAAATAAATTTATTAATTATAATTAAATTATTGTATTGTCATCCAAAATAATCATGTATATAAAATTTCAGCTCAATTGAGTGTTTTAAAATTTATTTTATTAACGATTGAAAATTCCACCAAGATAAATAAATAAATCTATAGAGAGTGCGAAATAATAGTAGGAATTAAAAAAGAGATTTTGCATATCTCAGTTGAACAAAAACCCCTTATTTGTTTAATTTTGTCTATAGATATAATAGATGATAAAAATGATTTATTTTATTTTATTTTTAACGCCTCATAATTCTCTTTTGGGTAGATTTTTGAAAACACCTCTCTCTCTCTTTCTAAGCAGATCTCATCTCAGCAAAAGTAACACATTGTTAAACATTTTGTGTAATGAACGCTTAAAATATTTTAAATAATTTATATTTGGATAAGTGCATTAATATTATTTTCTACTGCATTTATTTTATGTTAAAGTTGTAATATTCGCAAGCAACACCGTTCCTTACATTATAATGACGATTCAATAGAAGCATAGCGAAATATTGGCGATAGAGCCAAATTGAGATCATTTTTGGCGACCCTGTTGGCAAATTGACGATTGATTGAACGGTGCAAAATGTGAAATGCTTTAGCACTACCTCGTGGGGAGCTGGAACAAAGAAGGTAGCACAGAAATATTTTTAAAAAGAAATAGATAGACATTCCAGTTTTCATAGTCATTGGTTGAACGCTGTTGGATTGATGTGATTTCGTATATACAAATATCCATTTGTATATATATGTAAGGATAATTAAATTAGATTGAAAATTAAATTCCCTATCTAGAACTTAACTCATCTTTATCATTTCATCTTCAAGTATCAAACTAAGTACCCATTTATTTCTTCCGAACATATAGCCTAGCCAATAAACATGTCTAATTCCAGATCGTTATATTTAATAGCCCTATATGTCAGCATTAACTTTCAAGTGCTCTCATGAAATTCGCGATCGGTGTCTTAAGTGTTAACCCACTTAAGATTTTCGGTTTGGCGTTCGTTTCTCTCTCTGCCTCTTTGCGTCAGATGATGTCTAATTTTAATCAAATAAAGTTTTTTTGAAAAACTAAGTCTGTTTCTAACTCACAAATCATGTCAGAAATAAAACCGGTAGTATTTACCTGAAAACGCATTTCAGAATTTAAACTTAAATGTATTCTTAAAATCATCTTAAAATTAAAACGAACGCCAACGCGATCGCAATAAATGCTATGGAGAATTTGATGGAACTCCGACGGCGCTATACCTCTTTGTTGAAGACATCAGGTTGCCGAAACTGAAAAGGAATCCTCTATGGTAAGAAAGGAAAAGAAACGCGATTTTGACCCCGAAAAGAAACCGTTTTTATCGCTGAATATTTCTGTCTTTGCTGAAGAGGCCAGCCAGTTTGGCGTGAGTGGGAGAAAATTTCCAATGAATAAAAGAAGAAAAGAAAAGTAGCGTGGGTCCCCTATATCCCCGTGATGAAAGATGAAACTCTTGCTGCCAAAGGAATAAAAAAAAATTTTTTTTCTTCGCCAGAAAGTCTGTACAATAACACCGTGAATTTTACCACCATCGATATACAATAGTGAAGTACCAAAATCGAAAAAAATTAAATAAATAAAATTTTACTAGTGCAAATCGAATGATAACAACATCTGGATTACCGTTCACCAAGAATTTCTGCCGCCACGAAGTAAAGTTAAATTATATATTTTCAATTTTATTAACATTGAAATGACTGAGTTTTGCTGAACAGAACTTTAAGAAAAAAAAAGATGATATGATATTTAATTTTTATAATATATTTGTTTTAAATGTGATATTCTTTATATTTTAATTGAGAAAACAAAGTGTATAGGTTTTGTCATACAAAATTTTGAGAAACTTTAATATACTTCTCATAATTGTATCTTAAGATGTCGAATGAGTTAACATTTATGATAGAAATTGGTGTTTTAATGTTGAAAGATATACATTAAGTTTTTAGAAAATTGACTAAAGTACTTATACTATTGATATTGATTTTTATATATAAGAAACAAAAGTAAAGTCACGTTGCATTATTATTTCTCCACTGAATTCTAATGTTTTGTTAATTATTTTATTCAACAGCAACCTTATTGCATGTCATTTTTTTTTTTTTTCATTTTGAAATTTTGTGTTCTGATATACCAGCCATTTATCAAGATTCACTATTTCTCGAAATTTTCTCATTATCTAAATTTTAAATTAATTTAATAATTTGAAGCTTATTTTTGGATATTGTACAGTGGATAAGGGAGAATACAATCATTATAATTTTGTATATGTCTTGAAACATTAAGAGGACAAACGTGTTTAGTTTGATATGTACACCTCTTATTGTTTTCTTATTAGCATCCCTGAACATCTGTGATTTGATCACGCAGATTTCTCAGAGAAATGTGTTCAAAAATAAGTAGTGTGATAAAATTTACATTAGTGAATGTGTGATGTAAAAAAAAAAAAATCAGGAATTTTGTCTATGAAACGAATACTTAGAAGGTTATGGAGAGATTCAAAAACTATATGCAATTCCGTTAAGTTACAGTGAATAGTGTGAAAATTTTACATAAATACTAAAGATGATGATAAAAAAGAGTCCACATTTCCGACTCACAATTATTTAAAGAGCCCTTTTATTCTTATAACTCTTATATTTTTTTATTCCTATATTCTTATAATTTTTTTTATATATACTTATATTTCATAACTCATAGGAAATAAAATATTGTTTATTGTGTTGAACAGTGCATTTAAGTTGTTTCACACCGTTTTTATATTATTAATAATTTCATTTTATTACTGGCTATATATTTTTTATCTTTTTAAAAATGTATTTCATATATGAAAAATGTTGTGTAGTACTATAAGTTATTACTACGATGGTGCCAGAGTAGATTTTTATACAAAATTTGATTTTTAATATTTTTATGATACCATGTATTTTTATATCTACTATCTTATTGTTCAATATGATATTATTTTCCAATATGATATTATTTTCCGAATTTTTTTTTTGAAACACTATCTGCTAGCTATAATACGAATTATTATTATGAAGGAATAGGAAGAAACGTGAGCTCTTATTCTGGATGTCGAATAGACTTAAACAATCTAATCTTCAGTTATATGTTCGAAAATTCATTTTTATCACTTAATTTTTTTGTAAGTGTCATTACTGAGTTTATTGTTATAGTTTCGTTTATTTTAGAGCATTTTGATTTTAGTATTCCTTTTACATATAAATATTTCTACTGTGTGTAATATGTGATTCCAAATGTTGTTATGTATTGTTTTGTAAATGTTGAAAATTGATTAAGTTTGTAAAGAGAGAAAAAACCGCGCCATGACTCCCTTTTTAAATCGGAGGTAAATGTAAGGATAATTAAATTAGATTAAAATTTAAATTCCGTATCTAGCACTTAACTCATCTTTTTCATTTCATCTTCCAGTATCAAACTTAACACCCGTTTATTTCTTCCAAACATATGGCCTAGACAATAAACATGTCTTATTCCAGATCATTATATTAAATAGCCCTATATGTCAGTATTAACTTTCAAGTGCTCTCATGAAATCCGCGATCTGTGTCTTAAGTGTTAACCCACTTAAGATTTTCGGTTGCGTTCGCGCGTTTCTCTCCCTGCCTCTTTGCTTCAAATAATGTCTAACTTTGATCAAATAAAGTTCCTTTTTTAAAAACTAAGTTGTTTCTGACTCACAAATCATGTCATATATATATATAGATAGATAGATAGATAGATATATAGATATAGATAATTATATCTTATAATAGAAAATAACAATTGCCATTGAACAATTGATACATTTGAACAAAAATGACAAATGGTATAATTTCAGTAGAGTGGATTGTGTGATGGGTCTTTACGCGATCTTCACCAACTAATCCTTTTTGGGGAATCTTAGGGGTAGCATTCGCGTTTATTTCCCAGCCATCCATCTCAAGAAGATACCCTGAGATGCGAATGCAAGTATATAAAGCTAGAGTTTAATAATCGTAGGACAGAAGGAGCGTAGCATCTGAATGCAGTATTACTATGGTAAGAATTAGAATTGAGCTTTTTGACTACAGGACAGATTTTGGCTTCTAGACTAAATTAGGGAATCTAGAATTAATAGGATAGGATTCATTAAAGCTAAACTAATCTGATTTCATACGCTTATTCACTTAAGGTAGCTGCTCTCTTTATATGACTTCTAGGGCTTCCTATTATATATTACCTTGTTGTGGAATATAATTGATAATAATAAGTTAGATTTATCATGGAGAGTCTTGGTCATACATTCTCCCTCCCAAAGCTTTAGATGGACAAGATAATGCGGAAGCTACTTCAGGGGCAAGATCATTATAGAATGTTTTGTGAATTAGCTTACTAACTTGTGTATAAATGGTTTTACTTGTATAAATAAAAATAAATAAAGTCATTTGAGTTTATATTGACTCTTTCTGAATGCAAATTCATAGAATTATATATATTAATAAAGATCTTAATTTTTATTTCATAAGTACATGTATTACAAAACCAATAATATACTCGACAAATCCTTTCAACTCTTAAATTTCAACGTTTTATTCCAAACTGATTTATGAAAGAATCTAATTGTTATTAATGTAATTTAGCTTACTGCTGACATATATAAACTCCTTGATAATTCAATAATTTACAACCGACATTTATCAACAATTTCACTCTAACTAATTGGGTCCAACGACAATTTGTCATACTGAATGTTGACTCGTAGGATATCAAATTCATTATAATTTAAATTAATAGAACTATCAAACATGCATTAGCCTTGAGCCTGGAAATTGCAGAAGTGGAATTATGATTTTTGATGAAGCTGTATGTGTATTAGTAATTCAATATATACTCATATATTTTCTAAATAGACTAGTAAAATTATATCCGATGACTATTCATTCAGTAAAACAGCATTAAATTCCCCGTTTATGATTTATAAACCACAAAATTAACCGCAAAAACAACTCATCTGATATAGTTGTTAGTGAATCTCAATTCTTTGCCGTGGAGCCTAGGTTCGAATCCCGCGAAAAGCATGAATATTTGCAGTTTGCAAATGTATAGTGTCTGTGATAATAGCATTAAGTACTTTAGTGCTTCTCAAACTTTCAATATTTGCGACACAATATTCAATCAGAATTTCATAATTTTCATCCCCTCCATACAATAACAATGTAGATGAATTCAGTAATACTATACTTTTACCCTAAGGCTACAATACTATTTTTAAATGCCACCGGTTGATACAAACGTCTCGCTCAGCCAAAGTGTTACGTGCCTCGACGTATATATATACGTCTTTCCGAAGTACGATCTTTTCTGCGCACTGCTATCCATAAATATATTCCGATGGCTTTGGAATGCTTTAAAAAGACCTTTACAACCTTTGCGAAGGATTTACTTATTTAAGCCGATTCGCCCCCCCCCCCCATCAATACATCACATACGCATGCATACGTTGAAAACGGTGACCTTTTGGCATTGGGATGCGAATCGATTAACTTTTGATAGGCAGTTAAGGGATTAGTTATAAACTGTGTAAATCATCTAGAAGAGTATTAATTTTTGTATATAATTTTACATATAACAAGCCGCGCCCATGGGATTTTTGATAATTATTAAACTTGTTCTTAACTTACAATTGTTAAATTATTTTTAAAATACATTGTGCAGTATACTGATAGTTATAAGCGTAAATGGGTATTTTATTCTTTATTATGTCAGAATGTATTTTGTTTGATTACTTTCAATAAATTAGTATTTTTTAAAAATAATCTTTTGTTTTCGACTTTTTGATATTCTCGCGTCTTCCTCATAGAATTATCACTGTGCCCTAAGGGGGTGCGCCCCACAGTTTGAGAGACGTTGCAGTACTCTAGTTCTTCATTGATCAAATTCACTCAAGAGAATTGTTGTGGAACCGAACCAATTCGTAATATCACCTGCAAGATGCTCAAAGTTACGGCTAGTGACAGGCGTAAGTAATCAGTTTCTTTCAACGACGAATTTCATAGGCCTCGATATGGCACTGCCAATCAGGTAGTGCTAGAAACAACAAAATGATTTATAAAGACTAAAATAACACCAACAAATAATTTTTGAATTTTATATAAATATTTTAGTTTAAAAGAGATTTTGGCACTACGTATTTACTTGTCAGTAAATAAACTGGAATATCTAAGAATTAGAGCCAATGTTTATTTACATAAATAACAACTTTTAAATTGCATTTAATAAATTAAATTCTACTGTTATTCAATTACTAAAATATTTTTTACAACACTCAAAGTTGCGACAAATGAATCATGTCTTTTAACGTATTCGAATACGTTGAAATGACCAGATTTGGTCAAAACACATACTTTTTTTTTATATATATTTATAATACAGCTACCTTTCTCGGCTCTACAAAACATACTTTGATTTGTTTCTACGTTGCCAAGAGACCAAGTTACAACCAACTTTATAAAATTTAAAAACCGGAAATGAGCCTTTAAGCTACCGGAAGTGGACATTTAGATTGTTTAAAATCTATCATGTCGAGTCTGATAACTGAAAAGATTGTAAATGTATTTCTGTTAAACTTTTGGAACTTGATATATATTGTTACGAATTTTGTGTAAAATGGTGTGAATAATTTGTATTTGGATGCGTAATGCCTTTACATATATTGCTCTAAATTATATTTAACTTACTTTAAGACTGTAATATTCACAAGCATTGCTGTCTCTTACGTTATAGTTGCGATTCAATGAGAACTTGATGAAATCTCGGAAATAGAGCCAAGTTGTCATCATTTTTGGCGACCAAGTTAGCGGGCATTTTGGCGACTAGGTGATCATGTTGGCTACCATTTTTGGTGAGTTTGGGACCCTCTGTGGATTCTTCTGAAAATTAGTGGAGAAAACCGCTAATTTCACGATTTATGACACAAGTGGATTTTTCTAGAAAAGTACCTTAGAGCTATAAATGGGGAGACGCTCGCCGAACTGAGTCAGTCTGGTTTTGACAAGCAATCAGTTACTATTGCTTTGACTGTTGAAGCGATTAGTGATTACTCCGGCTGTTGAAAGAGCCATTGCTTGTGAATAATCTTTTTATATAAATGTATTTTAGACACCGGTAATTGTTTCTGAATGGCATTGAAGATGTGAAGACCTTCTGAGATTTATTCTGCGAATATTGCTACTGAATCTTGTATTTCAAGGATTGGATTTTCGACAATAAATTCTCATCGCTCTTAAAGAACTGTCTTGTTCTTTGCGACTGATTTGCATAAAATTCTCGGACTCCGATCAACGTAACAATATTTATTATATTTTCTATAGAACATAGTAAAATATATCTTATTGTATGAATACTTTTTGAGTTTAGTCTATTATTTAAATAATAGTCTCATAAAGGATGACACATTTCTTATATTTGCTCTCGATCAGCTCTAAAATTTTTAAATTTTAATAAAACATAAACATTTTAGTAAATTTTCTAGATAAATGCATTTAATTTATTTTACTAATACTTTTACTGGCATGTTTATTACTTTTTGTCTTATTGCTTTGAAGTTTTTCAAAAATATTGCAAACATTTCACTTACGTTTGTGATATTTGTAAAATTTAGATAATTTATTTTAAAAAAATATTGTTAGCTAAATATTAGTATTGATTGGTATAGATTCCTAAGATAGCATTTGTAATGTTTTAGTAAGCTATATTTTAAAAAAAAAATACTCAGAACGTATTCGGATACCTTAAGAATACGACACCATTTTAATTCATATAAACACGAATATAGGTGTTGTTGGGCTGTACTATAATGTTTTCTGATTAACCATTTTGCCGAAACGTATAGTTAATTGTATAAACGCACCAGTATCAGAGGCAACAAATTATATCATTGATTCAAATTTAAATGATAGAAGTTTGCTGTACTCAGTTGGCATATTTTGTACACTTGTACGAAATTCAGAAATCATGAATTTTTCTATCTTTTTTGTTGTATCTTTTCCAAGATAAGTTGCTTGTATATTCGCGAATTCCGTCCTCGTTCATCTTCCAAAAAATTCCACCGATGATCCATTGTTCCAGAAGCAATCTATCAACATGATTTTCACATTCCGAGAAAACGTTTTCACCAAATTCCTAATCTTTGCTTGTTCTTCAGATATTTTCTTCTTTTATTTATATAAAAGATTATGCTCACATGCTTTTCTCAAGTAATTGTTGCAATTCATTATTGATTTATTTCGTACATGCAATGGATATCTTCCCCAATCAATCAATTATAACACTTTAGACCAGTGGTCTTCCTACTGTGTTCTACGAGGCATACTCAGGAGTTCCACGAGGCACAATAAAAAATCGAAAAGAAAATTACAAATGTGCATCAAAATAGTTTTACGTTCTCTATGAAGCTCGTCTTACAACAATTATCTAAATCTCATTCCAGTCATTAAGAATGGAAGTGTTATTCATACATAGTAACACACTTTAATTTGAAATATCGTTTCAGCTTAATGAAAGATTCTTGTATACTTAATAATAAATTAATATTTTTAATGAATAAATTATGTTTAAATTACATTAAATTCTTTTAAAAACAAATACAATGCTTTATTTGTTTTAAAAATTCTTTAAACATGTTGATCTACATTAAATACTATTTTAAGATATATTATTCTAAATGTGGAATGGGGTTCCATGAAAACACCTTGTACCACCAAAAACAATGCTTTATATTTATATATATATATATATAGAGAGAGAGAGAGACCAACCGTAAATATATAATAAATATGAAAAATTTTCCATCTTTTCTTAGTTATTACAAGAGTAATTGCAAATAAGCAAATATATTCACTTATAACTTTGCGCTTAACGATAAATGAAACCTATTTATATTTATGCTATTAATATTTTATAATGATTATTTTCTATCACTTCATTGTGTAATATATGTTTCAAAAAACCACTTATAAATACCTATTTTGCAGTTTATTTTTAAAAAAATGAGGAATTAGTTGAAAGATAAAAGAAACAAAGTCCATCAAAGGAATATATGTTGTGTATATCCTGAATCTGCATAATTAAGATGTGAGGATAACATTTAGTTAATTTTAAGGTATTGCTTCGATAGTTTTAAGAGATATTTGCAGTCTTAACTTCTTCGCTCACATGATGTTTATGATTCCTGTTGCTACTGAAAATCTGCCAAGTAGATGAACTCATGTATGTTAAATCTGACAGTGCTGTATATTAGTGGTTCCAAAAATTTTTTAAACCATGGACCCTTTTTTTTAGTCAAAACTTGCCCATGTACCCCTTTTTATGGTCAAAACTTTTCCAATTGAAAAAGCTACATAAATGCATAGTATAAAAATTACAAATTTATAAAAAAAAACATTTTGTTGTAGAATTATTTATTGAAATTATAGCTTTTGTGTTTAAAATAAAATTAAAAAAATAATTACTTGGATGAATTTGATGAGATATTATGAGTGCACTTATGTCCTTCTCAATGTTTGTTAGTAGCTACCACAAATCCCCACAAACATTAGTTCTTAGTCGGCTTAGTTTTCTGTGTGATGAAGATTTTTACGGCACTGAATCCACGTTCTACTAAATTAAAAGATGGGAAAATAGTTAACCACTTCTGTACAATAACCCATAATGTAGGATATAAAATTGGTGATATAGAATTTGTGGTATCCATGTTCCAACATTGGTTCCTCATTTGTGGATATTTCAATAAGAAGCTCATGTATTAATATCGATTCATATGTGTTTGGATCTAAGATAGTCCACGCGCAAAAGGGTTCAATACCAAGTCGGGGAATTATTGCCAAGTGAATTATATTGCTATTTATTTAACTTTCCATAAAATTAAAAGTGGATCAATTTCTTTAACACGTTTTTATAAGCTTCACTTCTGTAAAACGGAATCTTTGAGCACGATCTTTACCCTCTTTAAAAGTTCAGGTTAATTCGAAATTTTACAAACTTGTCAAGGACCGATGATAACACAATGATTTCATAATTTTGTTCCATTATCCTGAACAGGATAATCGTGAATAACGATTACCAGATTTGGCACCTAATTCATTATACCTTTTCCAGATTTGGTGACTAATTCCATGTACCATTGCCAGATTTGACGACTAATTTTATATACCATTTTAAGATTTGGTGATTAAAAGATTAAAAGCAATCCTAAAAGTAAAAACTTGTTTTTGCGTCAGCAATTTCTTATTATAATATAAGCAATTATCCAGTCTTTATGAAAAGGGGAGAAAAGAGACTCGGGCAGGTGAAAAACCTAATTTGTTCTAACACAGGGAAAGGCAAAATTTTTCGGTCGTGAGCCAAAAATTTAAAAGAAGAAAAGATATGAATAAATGATAGTTAAAAAAACACTAATTATATGTGCTTTTATGGTCAGTATCGTGTTTTTTAGTTCGATTAATAGTAAAAGAGTGTTTTTTAGTTTTTTTTAAAGAATACTTTATACATTTTATATTAAACCTTCCATGGACACCCTGACATTGTTCAGGGACCCCCAAATCAATTTTAATTGTCCATGAGCCCCTTAAATAATACCGGGAACACTTGGGATTCCGTAGGGACCACTTTGAGAACCACTGCTCTTACTGTAGTGGTGCGGAAATTAAGAGTCATCCTCATCACTTGAACTTGGAACAAAATTCTGAGATCAATAGTCAATAACTCTTATTTTGCTTTTGAGATTGGTGTTAATAAACTATCAATCGATCAACCCACCAAAAATTTTTCGAATCACATTTGACATCACTTGGAAAAAAGTTTTACTTTAAGCAGACCAATTGCGTAGTCTTGAATAAATGTTATATTTTTACTTCCTCAAGGCACCTCATTCTCATTTTGATAGAGAAGATCTTGTTCATTGCTAAGTTCTGGGAGATCCGAACGCCGCGTGGGTGGAGAAGATATTAAATCCAACTGAAAATAATGACAATCAAGAAATTTGAACAATTTATTTTAATAGATTAATGTCTTAACTACCACAGATGCATATATCAGCTTAGCTCAACTTGTGCATTAAGTGCCGCGGGCGTATATATGTCTTTCCGAAATACAATTATTTTCTTTGTGATGCTATCATGGGTGATAACGCCCCTTTGTGGGTGTTGGAGACTTTTGGGGGAAGTAAAAGACCCAGAGAAAATTAGGGGGCGTTGAGATGGTCCGAGGGGGCTTCAGCGGATTAACCAAATATAGTCTGAAAAAAACTAAAAAAAAAATCTGCTGATTATGTACCAATAAAAGTTAACTTTGATACTGGTTACCTTATGTTGATTGTATTTTTTGAAATCATTTCTATCACGTGTACGAAAATTCACATAGTTAGAGGATGAAAAAACTTTAAGATTGCATTACATTCAGACCTACATTAAATTTATATAGTAAATATTATTTTCTGTCCTATACGTGCTGTGTTGTTGTCTGTGAGCAGTAGGAAAAATGTTTCGTTCACTGCATTTCATTACGTATATTATCCAAGAAATATAATTAAATACGTTAACCAGGAATTAACGTGGAATTCTTTTAAAAATTGAAACTGTCAATTTTTATTTATTTATTTATTTTTTGGAAAGCAATAATTTATTCCGAATTACTGCACATGAAAACCATCTTTCAAAAGCGTCTTTACAATAGGTAAGCTAAAAGTTTTATTCCCCTCTTTTAAATAAAGAAAAAAATCAATAGCATTTCAATTCCAATACGTTCCTATCTAAATCTAAAATATATAATATTACACATTTAAATATATTTCTGGCAATAGCTATTTACAAGTAAAAAAAAATAATTGTGGGCCTTAGAAAAAAATTAAATTAAAAAAAATTATTCCATTAGTAATAGAATATTTTTTTAAAAAAATTAATTCTTGTTTTCACAATTATTATGTACGTTGTGGTGGTATCGAAATATTCATTAGAAAAGGAGGTGCCAGTTCAAAAAAATGTAGGAAACCTATGAGTTATAATATTCCAAAGACTTTAGAATGCAATAAAATTACCTTGATACTGATCGCGAAGCATTTAATTGTTTCAGAGGAAATTTTTTCTTTGTGCCTTTTCTTCCCTCCCCCTCCCAGTACAACCTATACCACCATACCAAAGGTGGGGAATATTTCTTACCATTAAAGACCACTAGTAAATTAGGTAGTAGTTAAGGAGACCGCATAGGTTAATGCACCTATAAATGCGACTTTTATGAAATCGTAATAGTTTCTGTACAGTTTCAAGAATTTTGTGCAATATATAGAAATATTACAAAAAAACTGAATCGTTATTTGTTTTTTATTTGACAGAAGCAGTTACAATATAGAATATTTTTGTATTTACATAAGGAATGAATACTAAATAATTTCTCTATCAAAGCGTATACTTGCTAGAGGTACAATAACACAAAAGTACTAGTAAATATCTTGAATACATCATTGAGAAAGTTGCGCAATATGTGAAAGAGCCTCGCTGATAAATGGCTCCTCGGTGACTTGATAGGCAGTGAACTGGCGTTAAAATCTCGTCCATATAACTGCGTGTCTTCAAAGTGCGTTGAAGGATGACTAAAAGTATTCGTGTATCCCAGCATATTGCTGCCCACACCGTCACACCTTATGTATGGATTTTGACAACAACTAATGAATTCTATCGGTGGCCTGGCCTCCAACACACGCGTATGTATTGCTCATCTGCATGGATCAGGATTCATGCTGAAGAACATACGTCTCTATATAGCAGTCACATTCCATGGTCGGAAAATTCCAATCGACCCTGCCTATGATGCAGAATAAGTCTTAGGCGTCTTAATGGTCGTCGGCTCCTTATATCTGCGTCGGACACTTGTACCTGAATCAGGGCTATTCAAACTTTCAAAGCTTGCGACCCAATTTTCAATCATATTTCCATCACCCCCCACCCATCGTACAATAACAATATGTAGAATGTAATAATAATGTACTATGATCTAAGGCTACAATACGACTCTAATTATAAACCGCACAAATTAACAAGATAGTATTAAATTGTGCATATAGTTTTGCATATGACAAGCCCATGGAAGTCACTATTAGGTTTTAAACCTGTTCTTCAAATACATTGTGCAGTACTGGTGCATTTATAAGTGTATTATATCAATATAAATGTGTCAGAATGCCTTTTGCTTTGCTTCTTTTAAGTAAATTGGTAATTTTTTTAAAATAATCTTCTATTTTCAACTATTTGATAT
>BMAV01011321.1:11711-43227 GCA_019973955.1 Trichonephila inaurata madagascariensis | reverse complement strand
ACAATAGCGATCCCCGGTTACAGACCCTCTGTCGAAAATGTGAAGCTCAGTTCCGCCGTTCAGCATAATGCCTACCCAGACAAGAACTCCAGGACCACCGTAACGATATCTTTCCTTGATGTTACTGGGATAAAACCGGTTCCCGATCTCTCTCCAAATCAAAACGCGTTGAGAATCGCTTCTGGTACTGAACCGACTCTCATCCGTAAAGAGAACACGACTCCATTGATCAGTTGTAAAGTTTTTGTGCTCTTTGTCCCACTGTAAGCTGTGGCTACGGTGGCCATCTTTCAACGGGAGGCAGCGTTCAGGACGGCGGGTGAACAGGCCCCCTTTGTGAAGGCGTCTGGCCACAGTAAACCGGTACACTTGTCGACCTGTTGCTGTACAGAGTTTCTGAGCAATGGCGCTTGTTGACTGCTGTCAAACTTTTTCGCCTGCAGGATGATATATCGGTCATCCCCTGCAGTTGTCGTCCTCGGGCGGCCACACCAACCTTTCTAACAGCTGTACCTGTGGTTTGGAACGCTTTCCAAGCGCGCGAAACGACACTTTTGTTGATTCCGAACTCTGCAGCTACACTGGTGACAGTACGCCCGTCCTCCAGCTTTCCGATCATTCTTCCACGTGTGAAGTCATCCAGGTGATTTCTTCTAGCCATATTTCACGAACTGACTCACTGGCACTTGCAGAGAATATGGTGAATTGCGTCTCCATCCTTCATTTCATTCTACTGTTGAGCAGCGCGCGCCGACATCACGCGTTTTGCGTACGCTTACATCGCTTCTGACGTTTTGTTCCTGATGTTTGCATATGCATGATGTTTCTACTGACTTACGTGTTCACTGTACTGATCTCCAGACCTTCTTTTCTGCAATTTCATGGCTATCTGCTAAATTTTTACATTGTTGCTTACGTTTTGCACACCAGTGTATTACCTCAGGAAAAGGATCGAAATTTATGATTTTCAGCAATATCTGTTTACACGAAACTTTCGATTCAAGTCCCACTACCTCAAGACTTCCCGGGAGAATGTTGCAGAATGTAAGGAGTTTAAAGCAGTACAGTTGTGAGGCTTTCCGGACGACTTCTGATCATAATTGTGAACATCTGTTGCAATACAATCTTTCAATAAAAAGGTTTTCTATCCATTTGATTTGTTGCTCTTTCTATTCTTTTTCTCTACTTCTTTGCATCATATCTCGCAACTATGTCATTTGCGACCCTGTATTCATACAGGATTCCGAGTTGCCTTTGTACCTCGTACACCAGCTTTTTTAAAACTGTGGAGCATGATAATCCTACGTGGGGTGGATGAAAGAATATCGAAAGCAAAAGAATATTTTTTTAAAAAATTATTAATTTACTGAATGAAAGAAAAAAAAAAAAAAAAACTTGAGAAAAGAAAAAGTATAAATACACATTTCCACTGATATACAGTAGAACACCGTTTATCTGAACGTTTATTATTCGGACCAGTTTTGTCTGGTCAACTACATGTACTGTATATGAATACATTTTCGAATACTGCAAAATTCAACAATTGTTTCGCGTGAGGACCAAAGTGACGAGAAATCCCAAGGTCAGGGATATTTCGGGAATTTCAGTTGTGTAATTTGGTAAATATCTGCTCCGGATATTAGGTCATTTTGTTTTAAAGTTAGGGGATGTATCACAGGAAAGGGGATTATCGACTTCGTCCAATCAATCCCGGGATTTCAAGAATGCGATGAAGAAGATGTAGAAACATGGATGGCACGCGATGCAGAAGACTGTGGATTTGAAATACTATTGATGATAAGATTGTGACTTCCAAGCCAGAAGAATCCGACCCTGTCGACGATGAAACGGATAAAGACGAGGACAACAACAATGAAAGTAGCAAGGGTCCATCAAATGTTGAAGCGTTTTTTGAGTTAAACACAACAATGGAGTGGTAAGAATAACAATCGGAGGGCTATCCTACTCGACTACTTCTGCTCAAGAGAATCAGAGACCTTGCAACGAAAAAACGAAGGTATACAATGATATAGCAAAAGAAGTGATTATTTTACACAACAAAGGAAAAATTGCGATATTTTGCATTTTCGTCAAGCACGTTTGACGTATGTGATGATTTTCAATATTCGTATAGTATCCGGTTTCATATACTGCATGGATATCAATCGGTTTTCGGTTATCCGAACAATCGCGTATCCGAAAGGTGTCCGGTCCCAATTGATTCGGAAAAACGACGTTCTACTATAATACACTCACAAATGTATCAGTACTGGACAATGTGTAATGCCAATTTAACAGTACTAAGTTAATTACAAGTTTAATTATTATTAGTGAACACATGGGCTTGTGTCATATATATATATAATACACAATGAATACCTATTTTGATAATTTGTACGGTTTATAATTAAAATCATATTATAGCTTTACTGCCAAAATATGTTATTACTGAACTGAATACATTGTGATTATATGAATGAGGAGGGGGGGGGCATGACGAAAATTATGCTTAAAATTTGGGCTGCAAATCTTGGAAGTTGAGAAGCATTGCCGTACACACCCTGCAGGTTTGTCGGTCTGGTGGCGAATCTCTCTATATGTTTAAATACAATACAATGCGTGTCTAAAAAAAATTAAATTAAAAACTGACTTGAACTTATACTTTTTTTTTGGTTTTATAAAGATGTGTGTGTGTGTTTTTAATAAATTTCAAAATCTAAAATTCCATTTGCAATTCTTTTTTTAAAAAATTCAGAAAACATTTAAAAATTAATCAGCAGTATTCTTATTTAAAATGCAATACAAGGTATCTTTGAAAGAGCAAAATATGATATTAATTAGGATTTACTTGGGATTAAGTATTTTTTCCATGTTTTAAGACTCATACGAATTCAAAACGGCTGTTAAATTGGAGCGTTAAAGCTCAAGTATTTCAGCCATTTTGAATTTATGAGTGCAATGTTAAACCTATGGTAATTATACTTTTCTCCTTGCATTTGAGCTCGGGCACCTATTTGAATGCAATGCAATGTATTAGAAAAGAAAAATGTACTGAATATATTTCTTAGATATTAAATTTTACTTCTAATGGACTAAATTCATCTAACGTCATAGTCATATGATAATTACAAATACGTGTTTCTAGCTCTTTTGACTAGAAACACGTGTTTATAATTATCTTGTGCCGATGATATCAGTTTATAAGTTAAGTTAATAACCAGTTCATAAATTTAGTTCATTATTTGTTCATAGATTATCACTTCATAAATTTATGTGATGGCATAGCCACTTGATATAAATGCCATCACATGCTTCCAGCCAATTAGTTTTTATGCGTTTCTCTGTTGCCACCTTTTGCTGATTCTTTAAAAAAGCATGTACTTTTAAGCAATTATAATGCCCATAGGTAAATAAAATCCCCTTTATTTAAAAGTACACGTTTAACGAATGGTAAATAGTTGGATAATAGTGTGCACACTTTTGGCCATGTGAACACTTAATTAGTCAGCCGGCCAGCTCGGTGAAGAAAGCAGATGCAAATAGATACGCTCGAAAACCTCTCGTTATTGTTTATTTATTAACTGTTTGATGTATTGTAACTGTACTCAATTTGAATGTGAATGAGTTGGAATTTAGAAAGGGAGAAAATAAAATGATTTGAGCTAACCGCCTTAATAATTCTTTGTGTGCAGGTTATAAATGACACCCAACGTGGGGCTGATGATCCATTGAATCATTTTTAAATTACAAAATTAAATTACGATATTGCTTGGCTTGGTTGCAAATGGCAACAATGAATGCCAAAAGGTTATAAATGGCGCCCAACGTTTGTAAGAAGTCTGTCTGTCTGCGTCTCTATCAGTTCTGAGAACAGGAGAATCCATTTCCAATGGGGAAGAGATCATAGAGATCGAAGCATGGATAAACAGGTGACTGTTCTCTTCACTGATGAATATTTTCTACCGGTTAAGTTGAACCCCTTTACCCTATTATGAAATTTGAGATTTTATCGAAGTTCTACGAATAGAATAAAAAGTATAAGTTAGTTTAAAGTCAGTTTTGAATTCAATGTTGAAAACGTGTGTGACGTTATCATGTGACTGTCATGGATTTAGTCCATTGTAACTGTACTCACTTAGAATGTGAATGAGTTGAAACTTCGAAGTGGCGAATTAAAGTTGATTTGAGCTAACCCTCTTAATCTTTTTTTGAGTGCAGTTTATACACGTATAATAAAAATAACTTTTTCATTAAAGAAAAGTTTTTGAAGAATCTTAATGTTTGAGATTCTTTACCAACTAACCCAATTTGAAATTTTATCTAAATTTGACAAGTAAAACAAGTAATAACTCTAATGTCAGTTTAGAATTTCACAAGGAACACGTGTTTGTTCTTCTCATGTGACCGTCATGCATTTAGTTGATTTCCTAAAGTATTTTTGTTCATTTCAGTAGTTGATTTGTCTACTTCTCTATACATTTGCGAAATATTTAAAACTATGTTCATACAATTTGAGTTGGAAAATATAACTCTAGGTAAGCCGTTAATTTTGTCCTTTCAGATGCAATGGATCGCATTATAACCATTGTCTGTCTAGGTTTGAAAGAGAAAGAGTTTCTAATGGATTGACAGTGATTTCCCGACTCCAAAATGGCTGGTGAGTGAGTGAATATGAACGTCGTTCTATTCAGCTACACGCGGGCTTTTGGCGACTGATTTCATAGCTTTCAACCATGATCAAGTGACGAGGACAACATTTGGGCTCACACACCAATCTCGTAACTTCCACACCACACCAATAGGAGAACTTGAGCCACGGCATATTTAAAGGGTGTTAGCCTTCTCTGCAAGGCGGGTCTGCAACGGTACTAGACTCCAACTCACGACATGCCTGCTACAAGTCCGTTACCTGGACCACTGGGCTATCGCGGCCACAATAGCCGGTAGAAGGGAGCCTTGAGGTTGAATTGAAAAGCAAATATCACGGTAAGAGTAAAAAGGCACAACATGGGGATTGTGTTTATTCAGTATGTCTAGTTAATTTGTTTGAATTAGTTAATGTTTAGCTTTTAATCCTAGAATATGTATTCAATTTAAGAGTATTTGAAATATTTAATAAATATTAGAAATATGAATAAATTTCGTTTTCTTAGTTAAATTACTTTCCTTTTTTTAAAAAAAAGATTTAATTAAATTTGCAATTATTTGAAATTATTGCATAAAAAAAGGTTCAATTGATTTCTTTTTTTAAAAAAAAACTCCATTGACTTTTAAAACGACACTTTTTCAAAATTATTTAATTTTAGTATAAAAAAATTAGTAAATTCTTAAGTACGTATGAGAGAGAAATGTATGCATTAAAATTAAAGGAATAACCCTGTGATAATTAACAAAAAAAAATCTAATAACAAATGACTGACTCTTTGATATTACCGCAATTTAATACCGCAAATTAATTTAAATGAAAATTTGACACTAATTTCTGTACAATTGAGTTAAAAAGTAACAGCATTATTTAACAAGATAAATATAAATCAGATATATCTAAGAGTAAAAATAGCCTTATATAAACCGCGATCACTCGCGGGGGGTTTCTGTACACCCCAGCAACAAGAAAATCCTCCCAGGATTCTAAAAAGAATGCGCAGAACGCCGAATTTTTCTGTAGTTGCACATTTTAGGTCATTGAACTTTCGGGCCTGATGCAATCCCTCTTTCTCGAACGATTGGAATGTAATGACCTTCAAAAGTGTATCTGGGGGTTTGAGAACTCCCGCGAGAAGTTGAGTATTTGTATACAGTCTGCTCTGATTGTTTGGAAAATGATTAAAATATTACTTTTCTACTTTCTACTATCATTATCTCATTAATTATAAAGTATATTTATTACTGGTATATATGGTTTATATATACTGGTTTATGAAAAAATATAAAATTATGTGTTTTAAAATGAAAATTTTGTATGTTTAGTTTAAATGAATGTTTTAGTCTCATTTGTATGCAATAAATTTAATAATTTTATTTGTATAACACACAAAACACCTTGTACTTTATAAATATGTATAATAATGACTTAATTTTATTTTCATAATTAAATACACTTGTTGAAAAAAAGTTTGGGGGGTGTTCTCTACACCCCGCGAGTGACGACGGTAGCAAAAACAGGCGCGAGTGACCGCGGGTTATTAAAATATAACTAAAACACAGACTTTTAATACAAAATATTTACAGTCTTAATTTAAAATAAATCTTACACATCATCCTACATATAAATTTTATTTTTAATCACAACTCATTTCATTTTTAATTGCCTTTACTCCTTCAAGAAAAAAGAAAGAGGAAACATACATTTGAAAAAATTTAAAATATAGTTGTCTATGGTATACGAATATAAATGTGTGTGTCTGAATTAATGACTCAGCAGTATTCAATTTACTGAAATAAGAAATTGAAATCTATGAATCATAACTTCAAATAAAATTAAACGATTTTTCTTATCTCGTGCAATCTGTGCATTAACCGCGAATAACTCTTGTCTAGACAAATCAAATAATAGAATCAAATTTCTACACTCAGCTACATGGGAAATAGTTTACATTAAAATTAAAATAGAGTGCATGAAAAGTTGGAAAATCTTTTTATTGCAAAATTTCTTCTTGGCTAATACTTAAAGTTACTTCTTCATATTCGTTGTATAATATTAGCAAAGGTAATTAATGATCTGCTTTATATTTTTTTAATGTAATAAAACTTTAAAATATCTGAATTCTGGAACGATAGAGGAAGAATACATATATGCAAATTCGATACATATAGTGCTCGTAATATATATACGTATATATAATTACTTAAACTACATATATATCTATATATAAAAATGGATGTTTGTATATATAAAATCACATCACTCCATACTATTCAACTGATCACTATGAAAAATGGCATGCATATGTATTTTTTTTGTTGAGAAGGTTTTTGTGCTATTCTCTTTGTTGCAGCTCTCCACCAGGTGGTGCTAAGAGATATAAACTTCTGAACCATTCAATCAATTGCAAAGTTGTCAGCATGGTCACCAAAAATGATGCCAACGTAGCTTTATAGCCAACATTTTGCTATGTTTCTATTGAATCGCTATTATAATGCAAGGAATGGTGTTGCTTGTGAATATTACAAATTTAACAAAAATTAAATACAAAAGAAAGCAATATTAATATATTAGACATCCAGATATAAATTATTTACACTATTATAAGCGTTTATGACGCAGAATGTGTAACAATGTGTTACTTTTGCTGATCAGAGGTCAGCTTAGGAAGGTGTGTCCACAAATCGACTCAAAAGAGTGTTACGGGGTGTTATAAATTAGAAAAAATCCGTTTTGTCAGCTATTAGATCTACAGTCTTAAAATTTAATAAATATGGTTTTTTTGTTCAACTGAGATACTCTACAAAAGCTTTTATTTTTCTTTAATCTGCAATTTACGTAAACTTTGTGACGGGCTCTAGCGTCTTTTCTTTAACATAAACCCTGGGTTCTTTGACGGCCAAGATTAATGGCAACTCTTTTCCAACCTAAATCCAACAAGCGAAATGCGATTATGAAATGCAAATAAGATAGCTTTTAAAAGAGCAGAAGTTTCAGTAAGCAGTATAGCAATTTAAGGAAAGTTAAGTTTGGAAGAGATACGAACGTGATTTGACAGCCTATCATAAAGTTAACGGGATATCCAGCCATTACTACAAGGTGCATACCATTGCATGAGCGCCCAGAAGTCTCAGTACAGTGATTGAATCTTAGTTTGGATTAAGGTAGGACTGATTATTTGATATTAGTACTTGTAATATTATCAGAATTGAGAGTAGGCAGATAATATAATTATTTAAATAAAGTAGTCTAAATTACACGATTCGGTTTGACTATCTCTGTGTGTTTGGTTTATTAGATTTTCACTTATATAAATTTATCTAATTTATTAGAGGTTTAAGTTATATTCTTAATAAAGCCATATTAAGAATTTAAAATGTATATTCATTTTGAGAATCCCACACCTCTAATTCACGCTAATAATCAAAGATACGGTCACCCAAGAGTGGCCATATCACTACTTAACTCATTAAAAACTTCTTTATCCTTCAATATATAATGTTTATTTGTTTAATGCACCCGTGCGAAGATCGGGTATATCAGCTAATATCTATATATTTAAAAAAAATCTACAAATGGAATATTTAAGTTTTAAAATTTCACTTCTCAATTTATTATTTATAAAAATAATACGACTATAAGGATATTTAACATTATTTTAGTTTCTTAAGGCAATAATTTGAATATTGAAATAATTTTATAAGCAATTAGTCGATACATGCACATGTTTAGTTTTTTATTTTACTTCTAGGAATATGAGGCCTAGTATATTACTATATTCAAGTTATAAAAATTTCTAAACAATATCTAAACATAATTTTTTATGACATGGATTTTCATAATTATATTTTTATCACATAAATTTTTAATAAAAGTAGCACACGAGGCAGAAAGCAAGCTGCAACCACAGAACTACGCAACGAAGTTGAGTGATACAGAAATCACTGAATTTGGGGTAAATGCGGGTATGTATTATTTATCTAATTGACTAGTTAACATATTTAGTATACATCTAATTGTGTAGTTAACATATATATTATTTATCTAATGGTCTTATTAACATTTCTATTATGTATCTAATTCTCATGTTAACATATCTATTACTTTTCATGTCTTCTTAATTGTCTTGTGTAAGTAACTAGATGAGATTTTATTTCAATTCAAAGTTATCTTTTTGATACATATATGTTATTAATAAGATGATTTTTTGGATAAGACATTTATTGTGTGTGTGTGATGTATCGAAATTTGAATGGACTTAAATGGCGTATAATAGCTTCAAATAATCAACTTAAACCTAAACATATCCTAATTCAATGAAATAATACAAACTGAAACGTGAAACATATAATGCTAATTTAAGGTTTCATTTCTTGGAATAAAAATTGATAGTAATTGCTGAAAAGAATTGTTTTTAACATTTATAAAAATATAAAACATTTAATCATAATTTTGCATTTACTATCTAATTAAGCATTACAAATCTTATCCTATTTAAGTTAACGCCTTGTTTCTAAAGTTATTAAATTATTATACGGATATTCCACACTTATTGAAATCCTTGTAGTTAAGCACATAACCCATTTCAAAATAAATTTATCAACGACAAATGCATTTTATATTTAGATCATGTATTCAAATTCTCATTTCTAGAAAGTCCGTTTGGAATGTACCGTACATTCTTTGGTGACGGAATTATGTGGAAAATGCAATTACCTCTGAATGTTTTGATGTATATATATATCCTGCTTCAAATTCAGAAATTCTTTTCGTGAAATCTGATTTGTAACCAAGACTAGTTAGACGAGTATGCCGCTATGTTGATTTTATTAAAATGGTTCCAATTAATTTTAGAAACAAATTATGGGTGTTTCGCTTAAAGTTAAAAGCCATTTTCTTAATCATTCTGCTCATGTATTAATTTGTAAAATACAATACTAAAACTTGGTATATACATTAAATCGAAGGATGAAGTCTGGCCTAAATATTAAATTCAGTATAAAATAATGATTTAATTATGTGACGGGGTTTTATCGCGCCTTCTAACTAATCCTCTTGGGGAGTCTTTGAGGCCAGAATGGCACTTCAGAATGGCAACCTTCTCAAGAATAAAACGCGATATGCAGATTAGTGAATAGCTATATAAGGGAGCTTTAGCGTTCACCAGAGAGTCATACAGAAGTCGGCTAGAAGCCTGAAAGTGGAATAGAAGCTGGATAAAGTTGGACAGTAATATATATAGAAGATTAATAATAAAAGAATAGAGAGAGAATACAAGAGAAAGACATAAAGCTTGGGCGCTGTTCACCGTGTGATATTCGTAAGAAGATTAATTATTAATGAGACATGGTACACACGATTTACACAACATTTTTTAATTTAGAGATTTTCAAATTTTTTTTGGTTGCCTCCTATGTGTGTATTATACTATGTAAAACAGATTTTGTGCTCAAAATTTCATAAAAAAATAGACTTTTAATTTTTTAAAGGAAAAACTTAAAATTTTTGTGAAGTGATTTTAAAATGCTACTCCTCCTACAAAAATTTAAGTACACGCATGAAATTTAAATTACAAGTAGGTTAAACTATGTATAATAAAAGATGGTATGGGTTTTGCGTTAACATGATTGGTATTCATACAATACTTCTTTTTATGAATGCTTATTGAAAATTCCTTAAAAAATGTATAAATTCTGAGTTCAAATATTTTTAAAAAAATAAATATTGCTTTGATTCAAAAATGCATACCAACTTTTGTTACATGTACTATCAGCAATAGGTAAAAAAAATTCAAAGCATTAGGCACAATAGAAAAAAAGCCTTAGCATTTTATATGAAGACAAACTAGTTATTTTATCTTTCTGAGATAAGTAGGTTTAAAGTTTTAATTTGCCATAGGGATGTGAATAAAAACGAACGTAAAAGCTCTCGTAATTATGCGTTTTTTAAGTTTAGAGCTTTCAAATTTTTTGAGATTATATAAAAGTATATACAAAATAATTTAGGCTAAAAAAATTATATTTAATTTTTTGACCGATTTTTGACAATTGAATCGTACTGTGTCCCCTTAAAGTTTAACGGAGAATCAAGAATGGACCCTAGCTTGTTAAAGAATCTACTATAGATAAAGTTCCGGAGTTTAATTTCTCATAAAGATAGTGAGTAGGATTTCAGGCACTATTTTAACTTAGAATTGATTATTACGTAGTATCACTCCTGATATGATTCCTCTAGTAAGACTTGTGTTGCATTTATTAATATATATTGAGACAATAATAAATTAGATTTATTATGGGGAGTTCCAGTGTTCAATCATTTATTCCTAGAAATCTAAGTCGCGTAGATGAAGAGATAATACCCCAGGGTAGGAGGGGGGGGGGTATCACAATAGCTCTCAACTAATTTTGCTCAAGGGCAGTTAAATTTCCCTAACCTGAAGTAGGAGTTGGTTCAGATGTATTTTTTTCTGCATCCGGGAATGTGGATCAGTTTCTTGAAGGTATTGAAAGTAATCTCATATTTTATCAGATGCACATAAGCCTAGCCTGTGCATATTTGAGGGGTGACCTCACGGGACACGCTAAATATTGGCACAAGGTAATAGGCTATGCCCTGGTGCGGGTTGAGGAAACTGATTTCGATCAGTTAAAATAAGCGTTGTACGAAATAAGGTTGTTGTTCCAGTTGTACGAAATAAGGCAGAATTAGAGGCCCGGTTTTTCATGTCGTACCAAACCAAAAATAAAACTCCGGTGAGGTTATAAACCCTAACACGAGAGCTCAGTTGATACAAGTGATATCAAAGTTTGAAAAAAGGTATTCGTCCAGGGCAACTCAGGGTTCGAGAATGAATTATAATAGGGAAAGACGAGATTGGAATGTGCGTCGAATGTCCATCGATGAGCGCAGAAATAGAAATTGGAGGGATACATAAGTTGTGGAATCGACCAAATGATGGGAGGAATAATTATAGAAGTGCTTACGGGAATGGACATCAGAGAAACCATGGATTCCAGAACAGGAATCGGTTTGACAGGAGTAATCATGGATTCAATAGTAATAACAGACGGTATCAGTCTAGAAATAGGGGTCCGAGTGAAAATTTTCATCGAGGGGGCCAAAAACATGGTGATCGTTTAAATTCCTTACGGGTTTGAGTTGATCAGAATTATCAATCACAAACTGTAAGGAATCATCCTATTAGACTTTCAGCTATATGCATGTTTCCAGTACAACTTCCGTATGTGCCTATTCTTTTGAATGAAACATTTACGAAAGCACTATGGGATCCTGGGGCAGAAAAGTTATTTATATCGGAGGATGTTTATAAAAAGTATTTTTTTTTATAAACCAGTTAGAAAGTCTCGTGATGAAGTGGTGACGGCACAAGGTGCCAAATGTCGAAATATAAGGGTAGTTAAATTGCAAATAAGAATACGGGAATTTCTTAAAAACTGGCAGTTTCATATTTTGGTGGATTTGGAATATACTTGTATTTTAATAGTGGATTTCATAAGGGTATCGAAAGTTGTTTTGGATTTTGATAGACAATAATTAGCGATTCTGGATTCCCAGATTGAAGAAGTTTTTCCATCAACAGATGAGGGAAATTAGGAAATTGATCTTACAAAGACGATATTGGACGAAGGTCAAAAACAGGAGTTACAAAGTTTATGGAATAGTTATAAGGTGCTGTTTTCAGACAAACCGGGGCTCACTCATGTGTTACTTCATGAGATCGACACTGGTGATAAGCCGCCAGTTGTTTCGAGACAATATCGGTATGATAGAGTGAAACAGAGTATTATGGATTATCATGTCGAAAAGATGTTAAAGTACGGTACAATAATACCGATCCAATCCCCGTAAGCGTCCCCTGTCGTTTTATGTCGTAAGAATAACGGATTACCTCCGGATAATCCGGAAGCTAATAGATTTGCAGTCGATTATCGCAAGTTAAATGCGATAACAAAATATCCAAGATATCCCTTACCACTGATTGAAGATTTAATTACCAATATTCCCCATACTAAGATACTAAGTTCACTGGACCTGTGCTCAGGCTATTTTCAGTAGAGGTAAGGCCTAGTGATGTGGTTAAAACCACATTTGTGACCAAAAAGGACACTTTTGCGTTCACACGCATGTCATTTGGTCTGTCGGTTGTAGCTCCGAATTTTAGAAAAGCAATTGATATTATTTTAAAACCGATGCTGGGGCGTTTTGTGAGTGTTTATATGGACGATTTCCTCATTTCGTCGCCCTTTGCACACCACGTTAAGCATTTAAGAAAAGTGTTTCGGTTGTTGCAGGAAGTGGGGTTGACGATAAACAAGGATAAATGTAAGTTTGTTTGCGGCAACTTGACATATTTAGGTTTGGTAATCAGCAAGGAAGGGAATACGACGGATGAATTTAAGGTCAAGGCAACAGTTGAGATGAAGCCTCCTAAGAATTTCAGGGAAGTGTCGTATTTTTTTGGGAATGATCCAGTGGTACAGTAAGTTTATTAAAAATTATACAGATATCTGCACGCCCCTTTATGAATTAAAGAAGTTTCCTAAATTCTGTTGGTCAGAGGAGACGCAGGGGGCAATTAAAGCCATTAAAAAGGGGGTAGGGCTGCATAGAGGCTGTATTTAACCAGGAGCAGAGACCAATAGCGTTTGCCTCCAACACGCTCAGTAGTGCGGAAAGGAATTACACTGTTTCGGAAAGGGAATGTTTAGTAGTGATTTGGGCTCTGAATAAGTTTCGGACCTACCTAGGTCCACTACCAGTAAAAGTGATAACGGATCATGTGGCACTGACCCGTTTGACACATGGTAAAAATTTATCCAGCAGAATGATCAGGTGGGTGTTAAAACTAGCTGAGTTTAATGTCGAATGGGAACATGGTCCAGAAACTCAAAATGCGGTGGCAGACATTTTCTCTAGAAATCCGTTAGAAAGTATAGTAGGGGAAAATGTTGCTTTTACAGTGATTAGAGATGTGGTACTTTCATCCCAGAAGCAAATTATCGAGGAGCAACGAAGGGACCCATAGTTAGGTCATATATATAGATACATGGAGAACCTTAAACACAGCTCGATTAATGCGACAACCTGTGAGAACTGGTCTTGCAACTTTAAAATTGTTGAGGGCTTGTTATTTTATGCGAAATACGCAACCACTCTTGGAGAAATGAAAGTGTATATTCCGCAATCATTGCGAAGTGGAATAATGCGCGAATTTCATGACAAGCCCATAGCAGGTCATTTAGGAAAGAAAAAGACTTGTTCAAAACTCATCGATGTTCGTTATGTTCCTTATATGCGCAAATATTTTAATCAACATTTGTTGACTGCCACGTGTGCCAGGCGGTTAATTATAAAAATGCTCAACCAGCTGGTCGTTTAATAGCGATTGTAACTAATTATCCGAATGAGATAGTGACATTAGATTTGTTCAGACCCTAACCTACATCACGATTAAAAAGAAATCGCTATATATAAGTAATCATTGATCTTATTTTAGAAGTGGTTAGAGTTAGTACCCCTCAAAAAGGCTTCAGCCAAAATAATTGTAAAAACCTTATTTGATAATTATATATCATGTTATAGAGCTCCTGTAAAAATGATAAGTGACAACGGTCCCCAATTCATATCTAAATTTTTTTAGCATTTGAGTAATTGATTGAGCATACAGCATGTCAAAACAGTTGTATATAGACCTCAGTCTAATAGAACTGAACGTGTGAATCGCAATCTTTTGCTAATGATTGCAAGTTATATAAATGATAATCATGAGACTTAGGCCCAGTTCTTAAAAGATTTCGCGTAAGCCTTGCGAATGGCAGGGAATGAGACCACATGATTTCAAGCTCAATAGTAACTTACATTTGATAAGTACGTAGTATCACTCATGATCTGATTCCTCTAGTAAGACTTGTGTTGCATTGATTAATATATATGGAGACATAATAAATTAGATTTATTATGGTGAGCTCGAGTGGTCAATCATTTTTTCCTACAAATCTTGGTCGTGTGGATGAAGAGATGATACCCTCGCTCTTTCTCTCTCGATATATAAGTTTTTCGCGATGATGTATAAATATAATTATACATAAAGTATAGTTAGTAAAATTGGGTCATAAAATGTCGGATTTGAGGTATCCGACTGGTTTAAAATCAGCATTTTCATCAAAAAAATTGAAATTTCCTTTATAGTCTATTCTTGTAGCTTGTTTAATAAGCTTTCTAAAAATATCATACTTTTAATTCTGAGTCAGTTAGAAAAAGAGATATAGCTGTTTCTGTTTTAGGTAGTAAGCCAAAATCGAAACCGGAAGTGTGAGTTTTCGGTTGATTTTCACCGGCAAATGAAGATTTTTATTCTTTTAAAATATTTTAACGAATTATTTTTATGTTTAGTAAACTTTACTTCACTTTATAAATATTTTAATAGATATATTTGACCTTCAAATAGGCAACAGTTAACTGATTGCAATGTTTATTTTGATTAAAAAGAGTCGCTCTCTTTCTATCATTTGTGTTCAAAATTAGATGTCTTTTTAACTTTTTTATTAGTACTTTTATATAGAGTTATAATTATTTTTAATTAAATTAAAGTTGTCATGCCAAAAATAAGATCAATGAGGTAAAAAAAGAAGAGATTTCCAGAGAGTAGAATTTATTGGAGAAACGTTGAAAGAAAAACCAACTGATCTTCCAAATTCGGTTATTAATTCTATTAAAAAGAATTATAATTAACTCTGCGATCAAATTCTACTAAGAAAATGTCTTCATGGGGAAGCTCAGAACTTCAACGAGAGTCTTAATAATGTCGTGTGGTGTATAGTCCCGAAAGACCATTTTGTTGAGCTACAAACACTGTTTAAGAAATTATATCGCATTAATACCTTTTAAGTCTGGATTTGCTGGTTTTTTACCTCTACTTCAAAAGTTAGGAATGAAATTATGTTCTGAAATGAAAGGATATTCTTGGTACCTCGACAAAACGAGAATTGTTGATTCTACGAGGCATTTTAAACCAGATAAGAAAAGGTCTTGTAAAAAAAGAAAAGCCCTTCAAAAATGCAAACGTTTGAAGTATGAGGTTCAGGAAGGCACAACATATACAAATCTGGAGAGTTTTAATACCTTCCTAAATCTTTAAAACGTTTTATTGCAAATATAAACTTTATTTTGAATTTTCTGAAGAAAGTTATTTTTTTGTATATAATGGTTAACGGTAAGAGTAATATTTCTTAAAGTAAATGAAATATTCTTATGAAATTTTTTGAGTTTGTTCTTTGTATTATAATGAATGCTTTCTGATAAAAGCTAAGTGCAAATTTTTCAAGAAAGTTACTTTAATGTAAATTTATGTGAAAAAAAAAGTCTCTTAAGAAAATTTTGGGTTTTTTCATTTCGAACACCCGTACTTCATAAATTTACAGTAGAAATTGAGTATTTTTTAATATAAAGCAGAGTTAAGCGTTAACTAACTGTATTTCTTCAAAAATTTTATTTATTTTTGTGATATATATTTTTTTAGAGTTGTTAGCAAAAGAGCAATATTTTGTAATATTGTGTTACAAATTTCTCAATATTTTGAAAAATAAGCTTTGAAAAAATTCTTCCTGCTGTTTTTTCATAGTTTTGCAACATACTTAATTAAAAAATAACAATTAAGTAATTATTTAAATTATATTTTAAAAAATTGTCTCCGAACCCAGTCGGATACCTTAAAGGGACATGGTACGATTTACACAGCCTTTTTTTAATCTAATGACTTTCATAATATTTTTGGTTGCCTTCTATGTGTATATATGATGTAAAACATATTTTGCGTTCAAAATTTCATAAAAAGCAAACCATTTAATTTTTTAAGAGAAAAACTTGAATCGTATGAAATGATTTTAAAATGCTACTTCTACAAGAAATGACGTACATATATGGAATTTGCTTTACAAGAACGTCAATCTATGTATAACAAAAGTTAGTACGGGTTTTGTGATAACATGATTGGTTTTTGCACAATATTTCTTTATATGAATGCTTATTGAAAATTCCTTAAGAAATGTGTAAATTTAAAATCCAATTATTGGTTCAGTCCTAGGAGAACCCACACCCTTGGCGCGAGTTATTTTGGGTTGGCGATAATTGAGCCATCTTTGTAACCCTACTTTGATACACTAGATATGGTAAATGTAACTATTTCTAGAAATTTCGTATTTTGTCGGCGGGCATTTCGAATTTCATTTTGTTTTGGGGAATCAGGCTGGAATGGTTGCGTATGTGAAGGAATATATCTTAGAATTTTTTACTTTGTTGAATGTGAAAGGTTAGAAATAATTGATTGAATAGTGTATGAAGGAAGGATTGATTGCTTAGAGTTATGAATGTCCAAATTTAACGATCGTCATGATGTAACATGGTCGACAATAAAACGCTTTCCTCGAAATTGCACCAGCCACGCCAAAGGTATGTTCGACCATTACCGCGCAGAATAAAAATGGCGGCGCTCACACGATCATTCACTTAGCGATGAGACCTTCAACACTTTTTTTAAAATCTGTTATGCTGTACCCTCCACTCGGAAACAATCAGCAGTAAGAAAGTAAGTGCTGTTTTTATATTTTTTTACCTTAAATGCTTAATTTCTGTATTGTTTACATATATTTTCATTACGCATCCACCTTATCTCTCTGTAATCACTTGCCACCATTGTTGGTTTCGCAAGGCGCCATCTCGTTCTGGCTTGGCGCTTTTTGCGTTTTGTCGCCAAGGGTGTGGGCTCTCCTAGGATTTTAACCAATTATTTTTTAAAAAATAAGTATTGTTTTGATTGAAAAAGCATACAAACTTTTGTTCCATGTACTATTAGCAACAAGTGAAAAAAAATTTCAAGTATTAGGTACAATGGAAAAAAAGCCTTAGCATTTAGCCATAGCAAGTTATTTTAGAGAGAGGGACACTTTAGACTGAGATAGGACACTTTAAAGTTTAGATTTACCAATAGGATGTGAGTAAAAACAAACGTAAGAGTTATCATAACTCTGCGTTTCTTAAACTTAGAACTTTTAAACTTTGTGAGTTTGAATAAAAGTATATAAAAAATAATTTAGGCGCTAAAAAAATTACATTTGATTTTTCGACCCACTTTTGTCAATTTAATCATACTGTGTCCACTAAGCTAAACAGAAAATTAAATAAAGGTTTTGCTGGTCTCTCCCCCTATCTGTCAGCGCACTGTCTAAAATTCCGCTTACGGCATACATCCTTTTATTATAGATTTCTCCCGTAATTTTCAGAAGCATCCATATGGTCACCAAGTCACCAAAGTCGGTTGACAAAAATGATGTCCACTAGAATATTTTGCCAATATTTCTCTAAGTTACCATTTAAACGTCATAATAATGTACGGAATGGCGTTGCTTTTTTTTTAAGAGGCACGGAATTGAAGAGCAAATTAAATTGCGAAGATGAACATTTGGGTATTGTTTTTCCCTGCTTACAATATATAGAAAAAAATAGAACTACATAATACAAATAAATTACAGTTTTGCAATTTGAGCAATGCGTATAAAGAGATGTATAATTTGTACAGTAAGTACCCATCCCCTGAGAATTATTAAAGAAAAAGTTCAATATTTGAAATGAAAACATTATTATCAATGTCTCAATTTTCTAGAGGTTACTTGATGCCATTAGTTGAACACCTACTTAACCCTCGATCACTCGCGCGGGGTGTTCTGTACACCCCAGCAACCAGAAAATCCTCCCAGGCTTCTAAAAAGAAGGCGCAGAACCACGATTTTTTCTGTAACTGCACATTTTAGGTCATTTGACTTTCAGGCCTGATGCAATACCTCTTTCTCGAACGATTGGAATGTAATGACCTTCAAAATTTATCTGGGGGCTGAGAACATCCGCGAGAAGTTGAGCATATGTATACAGTCTGCTCTGAATGTTTGAAAAATGATTAAAATATTATTTTTCTACTTTCTACTATCATTATCTCATTAATTATAAAGTATACTTATTACTGGTATATACATTTTATACTGGTTTATGAAAAAATATAAAATTATGTGTTTTAAAATGAAAAATTTGTATGTTTAGTTTAAATTAATGTCAGTCTCATTTGTATGCAATAAATTTAATAATTTTATTTGTAGAGTACAAAATACATTTTGTACTTTATAAATATGTATCATAATGACTCAATTTTATTTTCATAATTAATTACACGTGATAAAAGTTTGGGGTGTTCTCTACACCCCACGAGTCACGACGGTAGCAAAAGCAGGCGCGAGTGACCGCGGGTTAAGAAGGATTTTTTTTTTAAATAATATAAGAGAGTAAATACTATTAATGTTGAGATAGGTTCCATAGCTTAGATTACACAATATTAAAATTAATGAATTTCAGAAATTTAATTGGTAACAGTAGCGGCAGAATTTTTAAAAAAAATTAGATGACCTTCAACTGCTTAGAAGAGTAATATAAGCAATATGAAGAGTTTGTAGCACAATTGAAACCTCAGCATGATTTTAAAATCAAAGCAACAGCCAGATTATTTCCCTCTAGACACACAACATTGGTCTTATAATTGTTTATAACATTTCCTAATACTTTCAGTTGAAAGCCGTTTAATACCAGTTAATTGGTGATGAAAATAACGCTGAAAATTTATTATGGACTAACACATAAAAAGCACAAAACTATTTTTGTTGTCTAGTTGTCTTGTTAACTGATACAAAAATCAAGCGAGGAAAGCGCGTTAGCATTACATGTTAGCAACTACGAAAAACTCGAAATTGTCTACAATTCTAATTATACGGTATCCGATGGAATCGGATTGGAAGTTTAATAGCTACGGAATTTTTTAAGTCGATTGCTAGTAATTGTTACTTGGTAATATAGAAACCAATGTATTAGATCAAAATATCTTAAAATAAATGTTTCCAATCTTGACGAACGTATTTATTGAAAAAATTCTCATACATATAGATAAAAGCATGCTGAAACCTTAAGGCTGCTTTCGGCTAATGTTAAAGAATAGGAGCCAAATTCGGAATTTTTTTTTCAGATTAAAAAATACTCAAACAATAATATTTTCTGGTATCACTATCCTGTAGAGAATCACTTATTTTATCATGCTACTCATTTTTACCCGAGCTGATACATTTTTTCTTTTATAAAATGTGTTCCACATTTTTTCTCCTATACCGTAATGCTGAATGAGCTATCCCTTTACATGTTAAAAGGAAAAACGGATCATTTATGAAATATTTTGAAATTTTAAAAACACTATGTTATAAATATAAGCATGAGTTACAACATCACAAATTTTTATAAAAAAATTGAGGCATTTTTTCTGTTTGAAAATGAGCTCCGCGTTAAGTTCACACTGTCAAATACATGACGAAAAAAGCCTTAAATGCACACACACATGATTTGAATATGTTTTTATTTTTGAAACTTTTTGTAATATAAATGCACTTGGATCTAATCAATTCATATACAGGGTGATTCAGAACCATTGGGGAAAACTGTAAAGGAAGTTTGAGGACATCACAAAGATTTAGATTTTCACAGCAACTCAATCGGAAACATTTTCTTTCAGTGCTCGGTGGTGGTGTTCACAAGAATATTTCAGAATTATTTTTGTTGTTGTTGTCGTGTATGACAAAGTGCAAAGGTGGTAATAATAAAATATAGTCAAATATTGCCGAAGGCGTGAATTACTGTCGTGGCAACATCTATGGCATGATCCTAGTATAGAATGTCCATGCTGCAGTCATTGACTATGTCACCAATAATGGAAGGACATCTAAAAAGGTGTTTGAGATCCAGTTGAGCTACTGGACAGTGCCTGCATTCCACATATGATCTGGAACCATCACTCAGAATCTTCGTGCCCTTAAAATGATTCGTCCTCAGTCTTGTTATTGTTTTCGTAATTTTTTGGCCATGATTTAATTTTGGCAGCGAGAATTTTTTTCCTTGTGTTTCAGCAGAGCTTTTGCTTTGCGACTGCGAAGTATTCTGGCTTCATTATATATAGCAAGGGAATCGGCCATCCGTTCCGTTCGATGTCAACAAGGGTCGGGACCCACTGGAGGGTACATGATTCCAATGCACCAATGAAAATTAGAAGAGAATTGATTGCTGACAAGCATTACCACAGTGCTTTGAGCTGCCGTTACTCGAAGAGAAGAATAAAATGTTTTGCAGACTCCTAGCGGCAGATATTCACAGAGAGATGCACCGGACCGCCAGACGTTTGCTAATTTTCTTCACAATTAATGTGAATTTGCATCATTATAAGGTGATAGACACAGTGAGGACATGACACGAGGAACTCTAACTCTCTCGATCAACTCGAAAAAAATGTGTTGGATACCTTTCGAAACAATCCGAGTACTCTGTGGGTAACATTTGCGACACAATCTTTCTGCAGATCATGCATTTTCTTCTGTTAATTAGGTACATATGTGTCATCTAGGAGATTTCAAAGCGTTCCATACTCCTCTGTGGGTGATGACAGCTTAACCCGCGATCACTCGCGTGGGGTGTTCTGTACACCCCAGCAACAAGAAAATCCTCCCAAGATTCTAAAAAGAATGCGCAGAACCACGGTTTTTTCTGTAGCTGCACATTTTAGGTCATTGAACTTTCAGGAATGATGCAGTCCCTCTTTTTTGAACGATTGGATGTAATTACCTTCAGAAGTTTATCTGGGGGGCTGAGAACTCCCACGAGAAATTCAGCATTTGTATACAGTCTGCTCTAAATGTTTGGTAAATGATTAAAATATTATTTTTCTACTTTCTATCATTATTTCATTAATTATAAATTATATTTATTACTGGTATATACGTTTTACTGGTTTATGAAAAAATATGCAAGTATGTGTTTTAAAATGAAAATTTTGTATGTTTAGTTTAAATTAATGTTAGTCTCATTTGTATACAATAAATTTAATAATTTTATTTGTATAGTACAAAAACATCTTATTCTTTATAAATATGTATCATGATGACTTAATTTTATTTTCATAATTAAATACATGTGTTAAAAGTTTGGGGTGTTCTCTACACCCCGCGAGTAACGACGGTAGTAAAAACAGGTGCGAGTGACCGCGGGTTAAATGATTGTGGTAATGCTTGTGTGTTGCCTTAAATGATCTTGTAAACAACGCCACCTTGCTCCGAACGAAGACGTTTCTGACCATGGATTGCTGTGCAAATCTGAATCATTGAATCTCCTCTTAAAATTTGTTGCAATGATCGTGTACATACTGCAGTATACATCTTTCCTACTGTCTCATTTTCGGTAACAGTGTTATATGTAATTAGCTTATTATACCGTACTCCAACGGCGTCTTTCGACTAGAAGATGTGACGAGGTTTATATATATCAATTCTCAACGCAAACGACCTATAATACTGAAAACAGTTAACTAATATACAACGCTTTATCATAATAATTAGTGATCATAGTGTGGCAGATGGCAAATCAAGAATCGTATCGTTTCTTCAATTTGTAAGTAAAACTGAATGTAGATAATTGTGCTGAATAAATACCGCTTAGCTTTAAAATTACAACAGCATGAAGGAAAGCAAATACAAATAAAAATTATAGTTTAAAAAAAAAAAAACAAACAAGACATAAGCTTTTATAGTGAATCGAACTAAAAAGTAAAAAAAAAAAAATTCTTAATATAAGAATAAAATGATTACCGAGAAAATAAATGTCATGGGGTAAAAGCGTGTGGTGCTTTATAGTACATTTTTACACTAACTCAGCATTTCGGAATAGAACTAGTATGAAATTATAACAATTAATATAGAGCACCCCCACATTTTTACCCCATGACATTAGTTTTCTCGTTAATCATTTTATTCCTATATATTAAGAATTATTTTTTTACTTTTTAGTTCGATTCAATATAAAAGCGTGTATTATTTATTTTTTTAAAACTATAATTTATTCTTTTTATTTTTTTAGTTTTCAATCAGCAATAAGTTTTTTTAGTTTTTTAAACTAACATTTATTCATTGTTGAATTTATCTTTGGGTTTGATATTTGAAGCCGGAATTATATGTGGCTGCTTGAATTAGCCTTGCTCTTCAATCGATATTAACTAACGGATCTAAAGGTTATTCATTATCTCCCTTTACGAGGCCTCGGATGAGTTCCGTATCGTTATATTTCAAAGATTCCGTCTCTATAAATACGTCAAACTAACAAAAGTGTGTTAAGAAGAAATATTAAATGTGTCAATCGTATTGTCACCATTTAAACGTATTGCAATAATGTTAATTCATACCATCACTTCTAAACGTATTTCTTTATAAAAATAAAAAAATAAAAAATATTTAGCAGATAGAACATATTTTTTTTCACATGCACGATTCTTTTTCTTTATTTCCATTTGCAGAAAAACTAGACAAATGTTTATATTGTGGTTAGAAATTTCTTACACACCCACCCAGCCCTTTCTCCTTTAAAGAACACTTCTATTTTGTTTTATTTGTATTAACCACAAGACTATTTTCTTTTAGGGTTGCACCTTAATCTTTTAGTCGTTAATTTTGAAATCAGTGGCCAAATTTGCATATGGCATATGGAATTAGTCACCAAATCTGAAAGTGGTATATACTATACGTCACCAAATATGGAAGTGACATTATGAATTAATTGTCAAGTCTGAAAATCCTTATTTTTGATGATCCTGATCAGGACAATAAAGCAAAATTATAAAATTATTGTATTGTCATAGGTCCTTGGCAAGTGTGCAGAATTTCGAATTAGTCTGATCTTTTAAAGTGGGTAAAAATTGAGTTCAAAGATTCCGTTACATAAAAGATAAACTTATAAAAGCATGTTAAATTTATATTTATCGTAGGTAAACAATATGATATGAAAACAAAATTATTCAAATTGCAGGCTATTCGGGAATTTACAGGAGTGAGAAATTAGTAGAAATAGTCATGGCAGTTAAATCAGACCTTACTCGGTTAGACATGGAGTCTAACTGGACTCTACTGACAGAAATTGGCGACTCATTACATACTGTTTGAAGTCATCGCCATACTTCATCAACCGTATTAGATGGAGAGTGTTGGCGGCTCAGTCTCTCAACAACCCATGGCCAGAGGTGTCCAATGCTTGACAGATCTAGAGACCATTCAGGTCAGGTAAGCAATCGAATACCCTGTGTACAGAGGAAAAAGGAAACACGCCGTGCAACATGTCTTCTTGCATTATCTTGTTGGAAGATGCCGTTTGATAGGTCTCAACGATAGGGCACAACCACTAGTGGTAACATGTCAGAAAAGAACCAATTTCCGTTCGAATAACTGTCGATCAGAACCAGAGATGTGCATGTCATTTACTCAATGGTTGCTCAAACCATCACGTCATTTAAAGTGTCCCTTTGCCGATAATGGATGCAAGCATGTAACGTGCGATCTCTCCGGAACCTCTAGACACGTAGTCTCAGGCCATAAGAAAACTGCATCATCTAAAAAAAAGATATTGTGCTGCTTTCTATTCTGATTCGCCGTTCGGTGAACCGGAATCACCGTCTTTCTCTATGCTGCCTTTTTAAGGGAAGTAAAAATAGTGGCTATCATTCTGACCGTCCACGCTCGTCGTCATCATCGCGCCATGCGAAAAGATTCTGACCGTGCTTCAAATTTAATTCTTCCTGACTAATGGCTTGTGATGTACAGTTTTACAGGCCGACTCAAAATACGTCTGTTTTCTCTGGTGTTAGTTATGGTAGGGTTTGGATATCCTACACGCCATTCAATATACCCTCAGGAACGCGTTGATTCCATATTAGCATGCCAGTGGTTGGATTTCGATCAGTGCGGTGGGTGATATATGGAACGATAATCCACCACTCTCGGTAGAGAGTGATTCTACCACTTTCATACAAAAACGCTCATGATAATGGTACAGCAGTGTCATCTTGCTCAAAGTAGAAAGACTTTTCAAAGTATACAATACTACAGCTCCATCTTGTGGAATGTGGTGAAATTAGACAGAAACATCAATTATGCTTGGTTAGACGGAGTATACGTCGCTATCTCTTAGAGAGTAGCAGGGCTAGAGCATATTCTAAAAATTTTCTGCTGTGTGATCGCTTGTCAGTACCTTCGTACGAGTACCTTTTCGGTTATGTTCGGCCCCCTGAAGATGCAAGATATAAATATAAAAAAAATAATTGCAAGTTTTTTATGCAGAGCATCAAGTAGTCTTTTAAAAAGAGCAAAATATATGGAGACCAGTAATGGTGTACCTTTTATAAGGAAATTTTGTATGGATATGTATGCAACCCATTTCCGGATTCGGAGTCAAATAATAAGGCAATTTGTGTAATTTACAATGAAACAATATTAACCTTTAAAGGTTACATTACGAGACGTCATTATGAGACTCAGTTATTCTCTTTCTTTATTCTTTTGTAAGATTGTACGATTTACTTACATTGTTGTTGGTTATTTTTTGAATGGACTGTAGCTCGATTATATTATTTTAGTAAAAATCCAAATGATATAGTTTCAATTAATTTTTTTTTATTAATAAGACTTCCGATATGAAGTCTTCCGAAGTAACTGAAATATTTTTATACAAGCATTCGAGTTGAAACAAAACACATTGCTGCGGCAACCCTATGCGTTGTCACTATATATTTACAATTTACAATTCTAAAATTTGCCAAGCTGTGGCACCAACATGCCAAAGTAGACGTTAACATGGGCATTAACATATTGCTAAATGTAGGTAATAAAAATAAACTGAGTGTGGTAAGCCGATTGATGAAGTTTGCCGTCAGTAGTTAGAAAACCCTCGATAAATACAAAAGCTAAGAGTTGCGATAAAATGAAGACAACTGTAATTTTATCCCGGATTAAATTAATAAATTGTAAGGAAATTTCTATATTCAAGGGTTTTGCTTAACTACTACATAATGCAATAGCAGATATAAGCATTACCTAGATCGAGATAGAGTGTAGAATAAATTCTGTAAGGGCTATTTATAAAAAATTGAGAAACTGAAGTAGAGTTTAAGGAGAGTTGAAAACCTGTCTATATATACTGACAATGTTAAATTGGCTGTTTTCGATGTACCTTTTCTTAAAATCTGTTATATGTACATGCTTGAAACTTTTCATATAATTAAAGTACACCTTTCCCATTTTACTGAAATGAGCCTTTAGCTAATTTAGAGTTTTTTAATAATTTATGAAATATTTTATCAAACATTACGAAATTTGACCCATTTTTCGCATAAGAAATTTGTAAAAAATAAATGTTTGAGTTTCTTAAAAAAAGCTCATGTCAGTACATATTAGCCATCATTATAAATATATCATAAACAATTTACATACAAGTGAACAGTAGTTTCTCAAAAAAGGTACATCGAACATCAAAATTTACATTTTGAAACAAATTGATTTTAATGCATATAGTGAGACTTCTAATCGGATAGGAAATAAAAAAATACAAGGCTCAATTTACAATAACAGATACATGTTTTGGTTTATATCAGACGTTCAACTTTTAAGCAAAAACAAAGTACTCTGTTTACTTTTACGTGCGCGCCATTCAAATAGGCATGGCCCAGTTTCAACGATTATTTAAAAATAGGTTTTAAGGGTTTCTAATTACCCTACAGGTAAGGTATTTTTAGATTTTTGTAGATTTTAAAATACAAAATTTGAAAATGTGTAAAACACTCAAATTGTCAAAAAAGTATGATTTTAGCTTTCCAACGCCTCTTAAACAAACTACAGAAAGAAGTTGGATTAGTGAAACAATAGATAATCTAAAATAAAAAAGTCAATCATAGAATGAAAGGATTTTTTTGTTTAAAACTCTGATGTGTGTCAGTTTTCTTGTATCACTTATTTCTAAGCGTGAATATCAATGAACGGGTTTACAACACCACCCTAAAATTTATTTTTCGAATGTAGTTTTCCTTTTGTAGGGTTTGGAAAATGTTTCGAAACATTTAAATGTTGGTTTGTGGAATGGAGAATCGAATGAGAAAAATTATGTAAAAGAAATGAGGAATTCAAGAATAAAAAAGAACGAAATAAAAGGGGGTTATGTACCACTATTTATTTTTCAATAATATTTATATTAAGCTTCCAAAATATTCATATAAATCAATTGGATTTCTTGAAAGAATATCTGTATTTAAATCGTGACTTTCAGGTCATGAGATAAATTAAAATAGATTCAATATGACGGTGTTACTTAAATGATTGTTAAGACTTACCACGTAAACAAAGTATCTCCAGTACTCTCAGTGCAATTGGAGTACAGCACATAATGACAGAAAACTTTTGTAATTATTTGCTTGAGTTAATGGTAAGAAATACCCTTTCATTTACCTAAAAGTATAGATTAGTAACTACACTTTAAAAAGGATCAGCCTTCATCTTGTACACCCTTCAAAAAATGTCTCCTTGAACGTATTTAAAAAAAAATAGAATAACTCTCAGTTTTTGCATGCGATTCATTTTCAGGTAATCGAAAAGAGTACTTTCCCGTTTCACCGGCGCAAATCTCGCCATGTTGATGTTATTGGCAACAACACACAATATACACATAAAAATTAATAATAAATATTAGTTCTCATTGGTTTTTCATCTATTTCTGATGTGTTATGAAAAAGATTACTGTAAGAAAAGACAATAACTTTTTTTTGAAAATGTGGTGGTAAAAGATTATCAGCGGGAATATTCGCTTCGGCATCGGATATATCATTTTTGGCGACTTTATCGCCTGTGATGGCGAAAGAAAAACTACCTAGAAATAAAATATCTCTATTCCAAGCGAAACTAAACTATATAAAATGGCATTGTTGGTATCGTTAAAATAAGGGTTCGCAAGAATTATGATAGATTGCATTATGGCATAATAATTAATATTCTGTAACCAATTTTAAATTTGTGATCAAGATATGGCCTACAAATAGCTTACATGGGTAAAATCCTAGGAGAGCCCACACCCTTGGCTACAAGCCGAAAAAAGCGCCAAGCCAGAACAAGATGGCGCCAAGCGAACCCGACAATGGCGGCAAGTGAATATAGCGGGATAAGGTGGATGCGTTATGAAAATATAAACAATACAGAAATTAAACATTTAAGATAAAAAATATAAAAACAGCACTTGCTTTCTTACTGCTGATCTTTTTCGAGTGAAGGGTACAGCGTAACAACAGATTTTAAAAAAGCCTTGAAGGCCTCATCGCTAAGCGAATGATCGTGTGAGCACCACCATATATATTTTGCAGGGTAATGGTCGAGCATACCTTCGGCGTGGTTGGTACGATTTCGAAGAAAGCGTTTTATTGCCGACCATGTTACATCATGCTGATCATTACATTTAAGACATTCATAGCTCGTAGCAATCAATCCTTCCTTCATACACCATTCAATCAATTCTTTCTTACCTTTCGCACTTAACAAAGTAAAAAATTCTAAAGTATATTCACTCACACATGCAAATATACTTCCACAGCCCGGAGACCCAACAACTAAATTAAATTCGAAATACCCGCCGATAAAATACGAAAATTCCAGAAATAGTAAGGGTAACCATATCTAGTGTATCAAAGGGTTACCAAGATGGCACAATTATCGCCAACCAAAACAATTTGCGCCAAGGGTGTGGACTCTCCTAGGACCGAACCCTTACATGTTATATCTTAACACATTTGGGATTATTCTTTTGAACAATTGTTAGACTATTTCTTTGAACTATTTTAAATATTCTTTTTTTGTTGAGAATTAGAGTGCAGAGAATTTGGCCTTGTTGGGATTTATTCTCCTATTTAAAGTTTTCAGACGAATCTAATGAATTTTCTTCTGCCTAGTGTAAATTAAAATAAGTGTTAATGAAATATTACTCTTAAATTTATAAAAATAATTTCTTTTCAAGTGTAAAGAAATTAAATTAACAACAACAAAAAAAAAGTGGTGTGGTCGGCTCTGACGCATTGCTGCAGTTGAAGGTGTACAGTTGTCTTTCATTATATAGTAGGGAAAAAGTGTAAATAAATGCATCTCATATAATACTGAAATTATACATGCAGTTTCTTTATTCTATTCACATTTTTCATATTGATTCCTTAAAATAATAAAATTTCTTTAAATTCGAACACATTTCTTCAAAAAATTATGCTTACGGAATGGAATGTGGTGTTGACACTCCAGAGTATAGAACCCGCAAGCTTAAATCCGCAGCCCAGTAATATGACACTATATAAAACTGATCACTCCAACATGGCTAAATGCTCTGAACAGTTATTCTGTAATAACTGTTAAAAATCATCCCAAATGTGTTAAGCTTTAAAATTTAAGCTATTTGTAGGGCATATCTTTCTCACAAGTTTAAAATTGGTAACGAAGAATTAATTATAACGCCAAAAAGGCTATCAAAATTCACGCTAACCCTTGCTTTGACAGTATTAAAAATACCACTTTTGTTGTTTAGTTTTGCTTGGAATAGGTATTAAATTTCATTTAAAGGTATTTTTTCGTTTTCACCGCCTCAGGAGACAACACTACCGAAAATGAAACAACCAGTGCCAAACGGCATATTCCTGCTGGTATATTTTCACAACCACATTTTTAAACAAAGGTTTTACATTTTCTTATCAGAAACGCCTTTTTCATAATACAATGTAACGACTGCGCTTGGTACGACCCCCATTCTTCCAATCATGCCACATTTTACAGCTTAGAGCAAGTGGTTAGGAGACAGTGCACGTGGCTTTGGGGTCCTTGTCTATTGTTTTGCCTCGAATCCAACACGGCACTCTGACTGGAAGTCATAATGGACATAGCAGTGCCCCACCGGATGATAATTGGCAAAGCCTGTCTAACTAAGAACACTGACGCCTAGGCAGATGACAGGAGCATGACTTTAAGAAAACAATAGCAGCGAGATAGACAAGTGTCCAGATGTCGGACGAGCAATCTGGTTTAGTACATTTCAGACAGGCAAAAGAGTTTTATTGTGAGTTTCGCACGAATAGGACGCTAATGAGTCCGAGGATCGCGTGCAGACTTTTGTGGCCTGCCAATGATAAGTGACGAGGGGCGTGTAGTGGACCCGCCCCTGGAGATTAAAAGGGCTTTTTGGGGATATCGGAGATCAGAGACCGAGATGGGACAGAGAGGAGACGGAGATTAGATCAAGAGTGGATAGCAGAGGTCAGATTTAAGTCCAAAGCGGAATTTCCTTGTGTAAGGGGAAAGAAAAGAGAATGAACGCCGGTGGCGCTGTAAAAATTATCCATCCCCCTTCATAGAGATCTGGGCAAGTGTCCTTCGGACAAAGCAGTGATGTGTAGCGATTGAACTCCGACGTTTAAGAGACATAACGCACTGGATTGGCGCAAAGAGTCTACCCTATTGCATCAATAATAATTAATTTGTTGAGAAAATAAATTTTACTTTTATTTCTACCATTTGCTGTGAATTATTCATCAAGTTACTAGTCCACCACGTCACATCAAAATAAAGAAATATAAAGTGGGGGCAGCTTTGTGGGATCGGCATTTGAGTTAATAGATGCCCGAATCCTTAGTATTTTAGTAAAATGGAGAAAAAAATATAGACGTATGTGTGAATGTGATGAGACAACTTTAACACCGTCTGATTCATGGATTGTCTCCTGCAAGATTTTTCGGTCCCCGCCGAAAAGTGTCCGCCTGATTCTCGGATTACCTGCTATGAAATGTTTTACCTGGAGTTCCTATCTGTGAAAAGTGCCTGCTACAAGAATCTTTCACGAGTTCTGGTCTCCTTTTCCTGCCTGCGGAATCAAAGATGATTCAAGAGAAAGGACCTGTTTTACTTTGTGTTATGATTGCCATTTTTCAAGAGTTCTAATTGTCAAGACGCCAGAGGTCATGAGTGTTAATGTGTTTTTGTCTACAAATTTTAAGGTGAATCTTTTCTTTGAGATTATTCTCGGGGCATCAACTGAGTATCGTTCTTGTATGTAAAATTTTGAAATAAGGAACAGGCTAGGTAAAGTTAGCAAAAAAAAATAAGAGACTAGAAAGTTTTTTAAGTTTGTATGAAGTGTATAAACTTGCGATATTAGTATTTTTGTTTTTTTATGGAGAGTATATAGTAGTTATACTCCTTGCGTAGGCACAGTATTGTGAAGGGTATTGTTTTGGGCCTGATGCAATACCTCTTTCTCGAACGATTGGAATGTAATGACTTCAAAATTTATCTGGGGGCTGAGAACTCCCGCGAGAAGTTGAGCATATGTATACAGTCTGCTCTGAATGTTTGAAAAATGATTAAAATATTATTTTTCTATACTTTCTACTATCATTATCTCATTAATTATAAAGTATACTTATTACTGGTATATACATTTTACTGGTTTATGAAAAAATATAAAATTATGTGTTTTAAAATGAAAATTTTGTATGTTTAGTTTAAATTAATGTTAGTCTCATTTGTATGCAATAAATTTAATAATTTTATTTGTAGAATACAAAAAATATCTTGTACTTTATAAATATGTATCATAATGACTTAATTTTATTTTCATAATTAAATACACGTGTTAAAAGTTTGAGGTGTTCTCTACACCCCGCGAGTAACGACGGTAGCAAAAACAGGCGCGAGTGACCACGGGTTAATTATATTTGTATATGTATGACTGTTTGTGTGTGTATGGTGGGCGGAAAATTATGTGCTATTAAAATCGTTTCTGCCTCTTAGTAAAGTGTATGCAAACAAAAGTTTAACACAGTAGTATGAGCAATTTAATGTATTAAAATTAGTGAAATATTAGCATTTCACTTATTTTCTTTAAAACTCTAAA
>BMAV01011320.1:0-14093 GCA_019973955.1 Trichonephila inaurata madagascariensis | reverse complement strand
AGTCTCTTTAACATAAACGAATGTACCAGATACAATTTCGTAAATATTATGCAGTGAAAATTTATCCACTTCACGACAATATATACGAAATAGAATTTATCCAATTTTTAGCTTAGTTATAAACCCACTTTTTAGGAATTGGCCAAAAAACAAGGAGAAAATTGTGAGCTAGGTATAAATTAATATAAAAAGCAAGTAAAGGAAGAAAGCTGAAATATTTTGATTATTCCTCATTAATTTGGTGTATCATACAGTGACTGCATTTAAAACCTTCCTCATCATCTGGTTCGAAATAGGATGTATTGATTCTGAGAAATGGAGTTAAATTCTTGTCTGTTAGTCCATTTCTAAGAAAATTATATTTTCGAAGTTTCAAAACCAAAAGCATCTATTCACATATCGTCGGCCTAATTATCAGAATGATGCGTAACTCCACAAACTAAATTTGATATAGGAGTGCGCTGTTTGGCGTTATTCCTTAATCGTGCTAAGCAGTGGTTGTTGTCCATTTACGTGGAATCCAAGATAGCGGCCTAACGGTAACAAATCTTCAGGAAAATAATTGTAAAGAACTGTTTTGTGAAATGAAAAGAAGGGGAATATAGGAATGATAAAACATATATCAATCAATAATGAATATCAATATAATATATTAAAAATTATATAATAATAACAATAATGAAAAGGATTAAATTTTTAAAAAAATCAAATTAAAAACGTCTGAAATTAATAGAGTCACCTCGGTGAAAAAAACTTATAAAAAATAACTCTAATATACGCTATCCCCATGACAATCTCATTACCACACGATAAAAAATATCAAGGTTACCATATTGTAATGTTATCGCCCATCTTGGGAACGAAACAACCCGTAGCACCCCTATATAAATTTTGGTCCCCCATAAGGAGTTACGCATTCTGATAACTAAGCCGACGATATACAGAGTGTCCCAGGATTATTGGGGAAAATTTGAATAGGTGGTATGGGATATCACAAGGATTCAAATTTGCATCGTAACCTATGGTCGGAGACGTATTCGTTCTGCGCTAGATAGCATTGTTCACAAGAACATTGGAAGAAACAAGAACCTTATTAGGTATTTTAAAATTTATCATTTTTGCAGTATGTAACATTTTACAAGCGTCGAGCTGGCAGATATCACCTTAGTTCGAAATTTTCGAAAAAAATGTGGAGGGGAAAACTGTTTTAAAAAGGGAAACCCAAGAGATGTACTGGACCACCGAATACCACAATTTGTTTGAATATAGACCATTATGAGGTTATAGCAGTGTTTCTCAAACTAAGGGGCACACCTCCTGGGGGGCATGGTAACTCTTCGAAGGGGGCGCGAACCTATTAAAAAGTCGAAAATAAAAGATTATTTTGAAAAAAAGAATATTAATTTATTGAAAGTAAACAAAGAAAATATATACATCCTGATATAATAATAAAATACACATTTACTCTGATATGATACTCTTATAATTGTATCAGCAGTGCAAATGTATTTTAGAATTCATTTAACATTAGTAAGTTAAGAACCAGTTTAATAATCACCAGTGACCCCATGGTCTTGTCATACATAAAATTACAAACAGACATTAACAATCATATTGATAATTTGTACGGTTTTCCCAAATTAATCCCTTGACCTTGCCGATTAAAGGATACTCAGTTAGCTCCCCAAAGAAATCATTTTCTACATTGGGAATTTCTGAATAAAGGATGTATTGAAAACCCCGGGGGGGGGGAAAAATGGAATAAATAAGTAAATCATCTGGAATATAGGTAAATCCTTTGCAAACACTCTAGGTCCATCTAATACATTCCAAGGCCTACGGAATAATTTTATGGATGGTAGTGCGTAGAAAAGATCGTATTTCGGAAAGACGTATATATACGTCCAGGACCGTTAATGCTTTGGTTTAGTGATACCTTTAAACGCCGTTGGCACTTAAGAGGTTAAAGTACTATTGTGGCCTTAATATAAAAGAATAGTATTATTGAATTCAATGCATTGTTATTATACGGGGCACGATGAAAATAATGATTGAATATTGGGTCACAGATATTGAAAATTTGAGAAACACTGGGTTATGGGTATAGTGAGGGAGGGGCACGTGTGACTCGAATTTCCAGCACGACCCAAAGTTTGTCAATAAACATTTCAGATTATCTTTTCGTTTTTTGTACCTGTTATACTACTTTCCCATGACGTTTACGGCTATGGCTTGATACGCAAATCTGACTCCTTGTGATGTCCCCTACTTCCCCTTAAAGTTTGTTTCAATAATCCTGGGACACACACCCTGCATATACTATGACACAAACAAAACACTAACTATGTCAGCGTGAGATATCAGATTTATAGGAAACTAAATTTCTACAAATAATAATAGAACTATTGTATTGATAAACAAGTGAGTGAGCTGTTTTCAAGAGTACAATTAAGTTGAATCAAGAGGCGAATTCAAAATAAATTCAAATATCTATGGTATTTTTTTCACAAATGCAAAAATTGAAAGATGACCTCAAGTGATATATATATTTAACTATTGAAATTCAAAAGTTCTATGTGCTACAGTTTAAATTCTACTGCTAACCAGAGGAAATACGTAGTTAGGTCGTATCTGAAAGGAAAAGTTGTCGATTGTCCTTCACTTCTGAAGAAATCGAAATACATTCAGTATAAGAGAAAAATCTATCATTTTTGAACACGAGCACTTTTGTGCATTGTTGATCCTTAGCAAGAACTCTTATCCGACTGAAACCAGTGTAAAGAGATACAGTAGTATACCTTTGATAATTTATACACATTTTTTAACATTTTAGCCAGTTTTTAAAAAATTTTTAAAACTGTCAACATGAGAGAAGAAAAAGTGCAAATTAGACAATGTGCGTTGTTTGAGTTTCAAAACAAGAAAAACGCAATACAGGTAAAAAGAAACTTGTGCGACGTGTTTGGAAAAGAAACAGTAAAGGCTCGAATATGCTAAGGACGGTTTGAGAAGTTTTGCTTTAGTGTTTTTTCTTTGAAAAATGAAACCAGATTAGGAAAGCCATCGAATGTTAGTGACAAAATTCTACGCAGTTTGATGAGGACAAATCTCACGTTACCTTCCACAGAAGTAGGCTCCACGCTTAAAATTAACCAGACTACTGCTTTGGATTGAGTTAATAGCCTTGGTATTTCGTGTCAATTTCTCGGTTTGGGTGCCACACGAATTAAGCGAAAAATATTTAATGGACATTATTTCAGTACGTTCTTCAAGTCTTGCTCATCACAAAAGAGAACCGTTTTGGACTACTTGGTGACTAGAGATGAAAAGTGGATAATGTACAAACACATGGTTAGAAAAAAGTATGATTACAAAGGGAAGACACCATCATATTTATCCAAACCTGGCGTGCATCAGTAAAAGGTTATGTTATGTTAATGGTAATAGTGAGTGAGTGAGTGGGTATGGGGTTTTAGGGCGCAAGACCCATTTTTGGGCCCATATTTAAAACATTCAAAAGGTCTGTGGGTCTGGACGGAAAAAGAAAAAAAGGAAAATTAAACAAAGATGGAAGGTAAAAAAATAAAAGGGATCACGGGGGCCCCGGGGGTTTTCTTGAAAACCCATGTTTCCCAAAAATTGTAATCCCCTTGGGAAAAGGGAAAAAAGATCATTAGGGAAAATTTCAAATTGGAACACCCGTACCCCCCTTTAAAAAAGGTGACCCCTGGGGGGGTTAAAGGTAATAGAGAAAAGGTAAAGTGCACTATGATTTTGAAAGGAAATGAAATAAACGTTCCTGTGCACAACTTGATTTTTTGAATAAAAGAAATTCAACGTAAATTTTTCATTTTTTGGCCATCAAAAAGCAGGGATTCTTCATCACAACAACGCTAAATTACACGTGGCAAGAAACACCATATAAAAAATTGCCTAATTTGGGTTTTGGGGAAACTGCCCCTCAGCCAGTAGATACTCACCCATATTCCACCATCGGACTATCATCTGACAAGACGCTCCCAAAATTTTCCCTGAGGGGAAATAAATATATATATTTATAAGGGTGTCCAAAATGGCAATGGAAGAATATTTTTTAAACCCAAAACAGAGGATTTTTTTTTTCTGGGGGTTATATAAAGGTCCCAGAACGCTGGCAGACAATTGTATCTAACACAGTAAATTATTTTTTTAGGTTATTTTTAAAAATAAAAAGTGGTAAAAACGTTTTTTTTTTTCCCAGAAAAAAAAGACAAAACCCCTTACCCTTTAATTGTATTTTTGTTAACATCATTGTGAACTCATCCTGCAGTTACACTTTATAATATAAAGTTATGTTTCGTTTGTTATTTAAAAAAAGATTTTTTTTATTTTTCAAGTTGAAAAAGCCATTTTCCTCAACAGTTCTTTTTATTTTTTTTTCTTAACTTTTTTTTTTTTTTTTTTTAATTCTCAACCTTCAAATGCCCTTTCCCAGAGAAAGCCTTTTTTTATGAAAGCTTTGATACATGAAGAATGTTTTTTTTTCCATTTTGTTTCAAAGACAAAATAGGGGATGAAAACTTCAAGAGTTTGAGAATCACTTAATTTTTGGGCTAAATTTTTTTGTAACTGTTTCTGACAATTGATTGGGGCCCCTTTATCACGTCGCAATTTCTTTTTAAGGAAGAAAGTTCCCCTGATGACCGTAAAGAAGAATAATGTTTTTGCTATTCTTTTTCTTTTTTCCAATTTTTTTTCGATTGTCATTTTGACAATGAAGAATGCCAAATTTTGAATAAATGGGGAAAGTAATTTACTTTTTTTTTCTGATATATTTTTGAAAAATTGGATTTGTATAAAAAATTTTTTAAATTTAAAAAAAAAAAAAAAATTATATGTTTAGTTTTTTTTTTATCTATTTTATTTGTCTTTTTTTCCTTTTGCTTTTGGGAAGAAAAGATTTATTAAATTAATTTTAATAAAAATTTAAAACTTTTTTACTTAATTAAAAAAAATTTTATTTAATTTTTAATGAAAAATCTTTTTTCTTCTTTTGATATATATGGGTTTTTTGGGGAAAAGTGCATGCCGCGCGGGGGTGCATTATTCGAAAACCAGCTGATAAACTTGTTACCATTTTTTTAAAAGACTTGGACGCCATAGAAAGGTTCAGTGCGTACTATGTTAAGGGAAATTTTTAAATCACTCACACATGTACAGCGACTGGTTAAAACCCAGAAGGGAACCTCAATCTTCTGACATAAAAATGGTAAATAAAAGGGGAAAGAGCTTTTAAGGAGAATTTTGGTATCCCCAAAAAGCAACTACCCAATTTTTTCAAGAAAGAAGACTGCTAATATTGTGTGGAACTTATTTTGTAGGGGTCCCGATGGGGATATTAAAGGGAAAACCAGTGGCGACATTCCATTCTGTTCGAACACTTCGTTTACACGCGTACTGACTTTAATTCCCTGTCCTTTCCACTGCACCTTTTTCTGCGTCGTCCACATCTTTAGTAATGGTTTTGGGTAACGAGTTTATCATTTTGCGATTGCCAAAAAAGCACAAAAGTACGGGGCCCATTGGGCTAGACACAAAAAAATTTTTGAAGGGGTTTTTAATCGACAATTTAAAAGTGTATTACTTTCTGATATGTAGTTCTGTAATAACAAGCCATTACTTTTGGGTTCTTTTAAGCCCGAAATCCTGTATTTTTTAAAAGGCTATTGATTCAGATTTCTTTTTTTTTTGAAATTAGATTTTTTTTAGACATTAGGCCTGGGAATATATAAATTTAAAGGGAATTTACCTGGGAAAAAAGTAATGGGTGATCTCACCTGGGTTAATTAATGAAACAGTGACGTCTGTGTTTGCTGTTGCTTATCCCGGAAAAAGCTGAAAATATGTCAGATAACTCCCGAAAAATTGTTGACCGACAAAATATCAATAATTTAAAAAGGGGCGGATAATAGGTTAACCCCGACAGTCGGGTGTAACCCCGATAGTGATCCCGGTGAAGCTAGGTCACTGCACTTTTTTCAATTGGGTGCATTTTTCTGTCATATTTTTGGGGAAATTTGGTGGTTTTTCTTGTTAGTCTAGCCAGAGCATTACTGGAGCTGGTTGCCATGCGGTTTCCATCTGAAAGGCAGGTTAATGGGTTTTTATTCAGGGATTGGTTCGTAGGTGGACTATGCCATATTAAATTTAGTTTTGGGTCAGTGGTTTTCAAACTGTGGGGCGCCCCGGGGGCGTGATAACCCCTTTTAAAGGGGGGGAGCATATCGAAAATAAAAAGGTTTTAAAAAAATTAAATTTTCGGAAGAAAAAAAAAAATTTTTTGATATAATAAAAATACAGATATACATTGATAAGATTTATATATATAATTTTGGTGAAAAAAAGGGCATCAAAATAAAAGATTCTATTGAACCCCATTAGCTATCTTTTATCCTATAACCCAAATAAAAAAATATTATGTTTGCTTTTTCTGTAATCCTACGATGGGGAGACTTTTTTTTACGTTTCTTTTAACTTAAAATTTCTTTTGCTGGCTTTCGAGCTTCTGGTATGGTTCCATCCCCTTTTTTGGGAAAATTTAAATTATATAATTTTTGGTTTTTTTTTCAATGTGAGAGTTTTTTTACATTGATAAGCATAATAGCACTTTTGGGAAAATTAATTGGCGAAGATTTATTTTTTTGAGTGTTTTCTGAAACATATAATACAAAAATCATTAATTCTGTGTGGGAAAACTGTTTTTTTTTTTACCAATGACCTTGACAGAGAATCCTCTAAAATTTTAAAAGGGGCTTAATGGGAGCTAAAAGGTTGTTTTTTTTTCTCCTTTTTGGGAGTGGAAAACGTTTTTTTGAATCTTGGTTTTTTGGGACCCCCCCCCCTATTTTTCAAAATATTTTCTTGAGCATGCTGCATTTCCCCCCGGGAAAAACTTAGTGGTTTTTTAATTTTTGATGTTGTACGACTGATTATGGTTATAAATGTAAAAAGAATCTAAAAAAAAATTTGGGGATCTGTGATTTTCTGAAAAAAAAATTGAAGATGATCAAACAAAAAACTTTCTGGGAAAAAATGCATATTAATCATGTTAGCGAAAAATAAAAAATTTAAAAAAAGCAATAAAAAATGAAACGGAAAAAATTTTTAAAAGCCCTTAAGAACTTAATCAAGAAAAATGAAAACCATAACTGTACCGCAAAATAATTTTACCCCTGTCAAAAAAAACAAGCAAGAAAAAGTTCAACAGGATATTTGTCGATCATCAAAGGATATTAAAATTACAAAAACGTGAACAAATGTAACAGTTTTGCTTGCAAATAGCTTTCCTGTAATGTTAGCAAAGGTGTCTGTGATTTTGTGTCCTTTATTAAGGTCACGCACATTTGGAACAATATAGTTAAGTTTTATTGGATATTTTCTCAAATTATGAAAGACAAATTGAAAAATCCTTGAAATAGGTAAGTATATTTTCTCTTAGTTAAATTATTCACTGAAATTGTGATTTTTATCTTCTATATTGAAAATAATTATAAAAAATAAAGAATTGGGGTGCATCACTCCCCGCGACCATTAACGTTAGTATCGAGTGCACACCTAATCCCGGGCTTTCTCGCTTTAAATATTAAAAAAATAACACAATTGTTATTCAGTAGAATTTTATATTCTTTTTTTATTACTTAACATTTATTCTAAATGCTAATTCTGCGAGGCTTAAAATTACAGTTCATTCAAAACCGTTTATAATATGAGTATTCATTTCAATAAATCATTTACATTTTTGTATACATTGTCATGCACTTGGTTTTACTCTCCTTACAATTAAGCTATTATATCAAGAATAATATATTATCATTTTTTAAAAAAATAAACTTGTGTTATATAAGAGTGGTACTTCAGCCAGTATAAGAAAAAGTTTAATAATTATCAGTGACTTCCATGGGCTTGTCTTGCAGAGCAAAAGTTTTTCAAAGGAAGGCTAAAAATTAGAAATTGACACTCAGAGTTATTTTTGATATTTAGCTCAGATCTATATTTTGTCTTCAAAGTAGCCATCGCAGAAAATCTGGATTCACAAAGGTGTTTTGTTAAAAATGGTAATAGTATACGAAATGCTTTTGTTTTCAGTGCAGAAAATTCAGCATCCACCTCTATCCAGAATTCAAAGAGTGATTTATTACAAAATTGCCCTTTAATTTCGTCACTGGATGTGAAATCTATGAAGATCTTTTTCGGCAGTTGAGAGCCCTTTTGAAGTATTTTGAAATGGATCCCTAACCCATTCGTAACTTGCTATCAATTTACCCTCGTCTGTGTAGTTGTTGATGCTTTATTATCGTCGAATGCTCGCTGTGATTTAAAAATATATCTATGATTTTGTTTTAATCCACTGCCGTAAATAACTTAATACCGTGAATTATAATTAACGCTTGAATTATGAAATGTACATTCAAGAGAGATTCGGTAGCTAATCGATTCGGCCAAGACTGACTAGGATTGTACGAAGTACAGCATTTTTATATGTTTTGTGCAGACGTCTGTTAGGTTGCCTAGACTCACATGAACGTTCGCGAGGATGCCAGATGTAATGGGTATGATAAAGAGCAACATAGATTAGGCTATTTGTTAATGACATTTGTACTTTTAGAAATGGATCTTGAAGGAAATAAATCTTTAATTAAATATTATTTCTCAATCTGTTTCAATTTAAAAATTAGAGACAGAAAAATAAAATAATTAACCCCTATTACTTAAAAGTAATTTACTTAAAATATATATTACTTAAGAGTAACATATATAAAATATTTAATACTTATCTTATTAATACTGAATTAAGAACAAGTTTAATAAGTATTAGCGACTTCCATGGGCTTTGTCTTGCAGAGCAAAGTTTTTCTAAGTTTTTAGAAATTGACCCTCTGAGTTCTTTTTCTATATTTAGCTGATATCTATATTTTGTCTTCTAAGCAGCCACCGCATTTTGCAATATGTCCCAATTTAAAAATCAGAAAGGAAAAATAACATTATAATTATCCTATTACTTAATTTTTTTTTGATTAAAAGTTACATATACAAAATTTAATACCTATGTTATTAATTTGTACGGTTTATAATTAAGATCGTGTATAGTAGCTTTAGCGTCAAAGGGCATTATTATTGCATTCAGTAATTTATTAATGTATAAGGGGGGCGCGATAAAAATTGTGATTGAAAGGGAGGAGCCAGTATTGAAAGTTTGAGAAACACAGGTATAGATCTTTTATTTGAGTATAGTTCCTTTAAGTAAGCGAAGAGCCAGTGGCCGTTTCATTCTCTTTATTCTGTTTAGCCAGTTTACCAGTGACCTTATTGCCACTGATGCAGTGTTTCTCAAACTGTGGGTTGCGCCCCCCTAGGTGGTAGTGATGACTCTACGAGGGGATACGAGCGTATTAAAAAGTCGAAAAACGAGGATTATTTTAAAAAAAACTTATTAATTTACTGAAAGTAAACAAACAAAATACATTCTGACATAATACACTTCTAAATGTATTAATACTGGACAATGTATTTTACAATAAATTTAACTATACTAAGTTAAGAATAACATTAATAATTCCCAATGACTCAATGGGCTTGTCATATATAAACTTATATACAAAAATAAACACTTATCTTGATAATTTGTAGAGCTTATAATTAATCCCATAGCTGCCAATTAAAAGTTACGGTATTCGTTCCCCAATGCCACCGTTTTCCACGTAAGCGAGTGTATTTGATATACTGGAGGGAGGGGGGCTCCTTTTACTGCATTCCAAAACCTTCCGAACAATCTTATGGATAGCAGTGTACAGAAAAGATCATACTGCGGAAAGACGTATGTATACGTCCGGGCAATTAACTCTTTGGCTGAGCAAGACGTTTATATACGCCGGTGGCAAGAGGTTAAAGTCATATTGTAGCTTTAACTTCAAAGTATACAATTATTGAATTCAATACACTATTGTTGTATGGGGGTGGGCGCGATGAAAATCATGATTGAATATTGGGTCGTAAATATTGAAACTTTGAGAAGCACTGCACTGATGTGTTAATATGTGATGAAATTCATTAGAGGTTGACGCCGTGGGTCTGGGACTTCTTAATTAGTGTGAGTTGAACAAATACTCTGGTTTAATCGTTTGAAGAGGACCAGATATCAACTAGGATGTTGTAGTGCATTGCGGCGGTCCGATAAAATTCATAGTTCCCAAAATCACATTATAGTACATGAGCCCTACCTTATTCGCAATGAACTTGCTCCCGAGGACGTAGCAAATGTCAGAATTAAATTGCTTTATATTTGTTTCTAGGTGGAAAGGGGTTCTTAATAAAAATATCAGTTCATGTACTATCTTTCGTGCGACTACCATAGTAGATCAGTATAGACCTGCACTGCATCTTTAGAAATGCAACTAATAACAAAGTGAGGTTTATGTAGATCAGTCATATTTTCCAGACAAACAGCACTGTGTCAAATAACTTCAAAACGAATGTAGGGTTTGGTGAAACACAAATTTGTGAGGATAGTTTAATGAAATTTGGTGTTGATATTATATGCAGCAGAAGACTGACTTGATCATCTTTTAAAAGCATGTCATTAGATAAATTATATCTGATTTGAATGATTGTTGATCGATTTTACTCATTTCCAATTTCTGATCTAAGCTCTTTTGAAGTGATAACTTCTTTAGGTGCACATTTCAGAAGAGTAAATATAAATTAGGCATCAATTTCATGTAAATTACGCTAATTAGTATTTTTTCGGCTCCAGTCAGCAGTTGTATTCGGTCGGCAACGTGAGCTAGTTTCAAATTGAAAATTTTTTTAGACACATGTTGGTGTTTTTGTTTTTTTTTAAAGTAAAAATTTCTTTCATATTTTTTTCCGTGAACTTTTATTTTCTTTATTTAAATGTTACTGTCATGCAAATACCATAACCAACAAGTGAACAGAGGAAGCCGTAAAATAATTGAAAAGAAAGATTACTTATGTAGGAGACAAATACGAAACATATTATCTATTTTTTGATTCAGTAGAGAGGATTTAAGCATATATACCAAAAGAATTAAAATCCGAAGTTTTAATGAAATTAATTGGCAAGAAAGTTGCCAGTATTTTGGTTAATATTAATGATTACAACTATGAGATTAATAGAAAATAAAAGCATTACATGTGAAAGAATACAAACTCTCTCATTTTGTTTTCTCAGAGAATTTTAAGAAATATACACGGCTTTCAGGGCATAAGTTTTCCTAACCTTATAGTATGAAATGCCATCCTGATAATTTCGGGTGATTCGCGTAAGCTGAGGTGTGGATTATCTAAATGATAGAATTTTATTCTTAAACAACTTATTAAGAATAACTTAAATTACTTAATTCAATGAAACTTTCTTAAAGAGAATCACAATCTAAACTTTAAATTCAAGTCAGATCGCAACTAGAAACTTATCTCTAATATATTTAATTTAACGTCTAATCTAACTTAATACAAAATATTACCTTTATAGAGTCACCTTCCTAGGTTGAAGAATTCCTATGTATTGGAGAGATTACCGCTTTCTAATCCTTCTTATTATTATGGCAAGTACTTCTTCCAGCTGTAGACGTCTAACCTTTTTCCTAACAATTCCGCACTAGTTATCTCTAGGCTTGCCAGTTCTATCTCACCAAACTTCTATCCTTTAAAGTTAATGTCATTTGATATTACGATCCGTTTCTCTTCTTGGTATTGTGTGGAAAAGTTTTGCCATTAATCGGGCCAAAGAACTTAGGAGTTTGCGTTAGAAAGCTGCAACGTCACAAGTATATATACGGCGTTATATGTCACATAAATGGGTACGTATTATCGAAACGGTTTTGGGAGGACATTGCATGAAAGGAAGCACGTTGTTTTTAATTTAGAACGTACGACACATTGAAAATGAGGGTTGCTAATTTGGCGAGTTAGCTTGAACGTTGGCATTGTAACAAAAACATAAACATATATATAACATAAATATTGTTCGTATAAATATTTTAGTTAAAAAGACTAATTGTCATTTAAATCATATATATTTTATATTTAAATAAAATTGCATAATTATTTAAACATTGCCGTTTACAGAAAATGGATGAAAGAAATAAATCTCTAAATAATGGGCATGAAAATAGAACTACTTAACATCCACATGCGAAAGTGTTGTAAAAGAAAGCATAATACATCCGAACAACTGGATAATCTGGCCCAGAATAAATCAGAAATCTCCACTTCTATCGTGTTGTCATAAGGACAGACACGTTTTTTTTAAATTACCTATCTTTTAATGTTACGGTTTTAATTTTTCCATGTCTATAGCTAAATACTGTTTTATTTATAGCGGGATTTCAAACATGAATTTTGGGAGGAATACACAATTTATTTGAAAGTAGATTAAATTGGTTAAACAAATGCACATCTGGATCTGAATAAATTCACTTTATTAAATGGATTTTTCAAACAATAATGAGGATTACAATCTTATTAAGGAATTGTATTAAAATCCCACTTTAATTTCCATTATTTTTGTAATTTATTCTATTATTCAGATTATGTATTATTGTTCCAGGAAGAGAAATCCGAATTAGATAAGCCATTCTAACTTTCCATGCAAATTTACTGAGATTTTGTTTGGGGGAATTCCTCTTGGAGTTCACGTCTGTCTAATTTTCTATTTTGCTTAACCTCGTCGTTTGAACTTTGATTCAAACTCAATATATTTAGTTAAGACTGGAGTTAAGAGAAATTGTGAGACTCTTACTGTAAAGCGTTTGAGATTTATTTAATTAATTTTAAACCTTAGTTTTTTTATTGATTTAATTTATTTAAGAGTCCGAGCAATCACACATTTTCGAAGTATTGTGTAAAAAATTATATGCGACTTATATTCATCGTATTAATTTAAATAACTATAAGCTAGAGCGGTGAAGCAACAAAAATAAGTGTATATTTACAATAAGCGCATTACAAACATTTTAACACACTTTGAGCAACGAATGCAAACATAATAAATTCTCTGCTAAGCATTACTCTTCGATTCAAACAGGAATATCTGATGTTAATTTTCTATTTGTTAATATTCAAACAAGCGCACACACAATTGCATGTCCTGATCACCACGTAATTCTCAGCAAATTTTTTATCTAATGAACTGAAGTGAAATAAAGCATTATTACATAAAATTAGAAGATGTATTTCATTCTAGTCCCTAGCCCATTTGTATAAAAAAATATCAAATTAAACACGGGTTTGCCTTAAAAGAAGAATGCTCGACAAAACAAAATATAATGATTTTAGCCACTTAGGTGCCACCTGTGGATATATAAGTCTCGCTCAACCGGAACGTTAAATGCCCCGGATGTATATATACGTGTTTCCCAGAGGCACACACAAGAGAAGGGAGGATGCACAGATCCAGGACCTCCCACAGGTCTTGATTTTGTTTTTATTGATTATAATCCTGTGCATATACTACGTAAAATTTAATTATTTGTTATTAATGATTTATTTTATAAATGAGCGCTAATTACTTATTCAATAATTTCATTTTTACTATTTTTTGTTCCCGATAATCGACAAAATTTGAAAGAATATGTTTGGCGACGTATTGAGATAATGGCTTTTGACCTTGAAAATCTTAAACTCCTTAAAACTTTTGATCCTTGAGGTGAACTTTTGACCTTGGAAACCCCTTACCCATTGAATGAAGAAATTCTGTATGCGACACTGGTCTTTCCCAATTTCTTTTCTCCACGCTGTTGTCATTAAAATTATTTCGAAGGCTTTGGAATGCGATAAAATGACCTTGATAGTATTTGCGAAGAATTTACTTATTTCAGAGGAAAAAAAAATGTTTATTATGCCTTTTCCTTGCCTTCCAATACACCGCATATGCGCGCCTATATGGAAAATTGTGGCACTGAGGAGCGAATCACGTAACTTTTAATCAGCAGTTAAGGGTTTACACGTTAGAAGAAACAAAACTAGAAGCTTACCTCACAAATTCAATATCGTTGGGCACAATATAATTTACAATGCACCTTATTATTGAATTATGC
>BMAV01011319.1:21722-33926 GCA_019973955.1 Trichonephila inaurata madagascariensis | reverse complement strand
TTCTATTTTTTTGATGAAAATGATGAGTTTAAACCAGTCGGATACCTTAAATCTCCTCTGTTAGTAGTGTCCAGCTTCTCTTTTTTTTGGAGATTGGCAACTGCGCTGAAACTCCTTCTTACTAGGAAAAATCATTAAAAACTTCCTCACGATTTTCCATAATTCGGGACAAATAACAGGTTTGCCTTCTTAAAGCCATAATTGCTGGCATCCGTTTCTAAACTTTAAAATCTTCATTGGTACATATCACGATCAGTTCCCGTTGTCATGTGACATTTTTTTTTCTGAATATGACCATATAAATTCTTTGCCTACTGCCATATTACCATAGTCGAAACATTCTCAAACCTGGTTTCAAAATTTGAATAAAATTCAGTTAAGGTATCCGACTACGTTGGAACCATGATTTTGCAAAAGAGTATAAATGGATAATATTTATGATATTTAGTGTCAGTTTGATTAGAAAACGTATGTAAAATTATTTTAAGAATAGTATTACAATAAAAAATTATTTAAGTACAATATTTTGACAAAAAATGAACATAGAGTGACCCATTTTCAAAATATTCTCCTTTTGTGAAAAATGCATCTTTTATAATAATATTTTGCCTGTATATGGCTCAGACCTCTGTACAGAGACTCCACTAGAAGTTTTGAAATATATTACTTAGAAGTGGGTTTATCCATGTTTTACGACAACAGAGGGGAGAAATTTTAAGAAAAAAGCGCTGATAATTATTTCAATGGGTTGTAACTCTGAAAATAATGTGAGATTTTCAAAAATAATTGTTGAGCCTCTGTCCAGAGGTCTGAGCTATATACTGGCAAAATATTATTATAATAGAAGCATTTTTCACAAAAGGAGAACATTTTGAAAAAAGGTTATTCTAAGTTAATTTTTTGCCAAAATATTGTATTTAAATAAATATTTTTGTCAAAATGTCCTTCAAACAATTTTATACATGTATTCTAATCTCTAAGTGACATTAAATATGATGAAAACTATCCATTGATGCACTTTTTTAAAATGACGATTCCGAACGTAGTCGGATACCTTAAACCGTGCTGACAGATTGTTTGGGTTAATTTGAGAATATTCCTTAACTCCACTGTTATACTTCTTCTGTAGAGAAACGCTGAAATGATTCTTGTTTCAAGAGAAATTATGCTGTCACCTTGTAAGGGAAAATTAACCTCAATTAATTTAGTAAATAAATCTGCTAAATAAGTAAAATTATTTTTGCACTTGATTAAATTTTCTTTTAAAATTAAAGTTCCGATCTAGTTTAATGAGAGCCAATATCACATAGACCCCCACTTACACCTCATTGACCCCCAAATTACTTTTTGCTGACGTGGACCCCTTGCAGGTCGTCATAGCTCCTGGGGGTCTAAATAGACCACTTTCTGAATCACTGGTATATACAGTCAAACCTTTATATTACGAACTTTTTTCCAGGAACCAAGAAAATTTCACGATTTTCTTCGTAAAATAACCTCCCAATAGCGAAATACGTTTTCTATATAACGAACTTTTTCACGTAATTCAATTTTTTTCTCCCTATTTTTGAAATATTTCTGGACATTCCAAGTTATTCTCTCTTTTAACACATTTTATAATGGTCATAAATCTTGGTTTTATTAGGTGTCTAACTTCCCGCGAGAGCAATATAATTCTAGGCGTTTCATCCAAGAAGTGCAACCTTTAATCTCTTTGTCCAGTTCATTAGAAACATCTTCGATGTCCCCTTACACCCTCAGCAATGTATGCTTAGAATTTCCAGTTATAAAATTATGTTAGTTTAAAATTACTTGTAGGTTTTAAATTATAGAAAATATCATTAAAATTCATTATTTTCAATATAAAATTTTTTTCTTAATGTTGAAAATGTAGTGTACTCCTCGAAATTCCTTTTTTTCATGTTTTCCTTGCAGTTTTTCTTTCTTTCTTTTATATACCTTACACATTAAAAAAAATATTTATTAATTTACAAAAAGGTGTGAATAGTTATACTTTTAATACATAGTATTAAGATTTTAAAATTTGTTTTATGTGGTTTATAAAGTATATTGAAAGACGAACTTCTAGAAAACGAATTTTCCATACAACGAACTTTTTTCGGGATTTAGCGACTTCGTTAAATAGAAGTCCGACTGTATATAAATCAAACAACTCTCTTTATGTTCGGTAGTGCCATTGATTGAAAGTGATTTAATACTAATCTCGGAGTTTAACGAAGAGTACATTTTTTTTTAAACTTTTACAATGAATTGATTCTACCTAACAGAATACAACTTCTTGGTTTGTGGTACTAACGAGGGGAAGGCACGACTAAGGAAATTCATTTCGGGTTGAGACCTGGTGTAGTAGTAGCACTCTTTTAGGGTGTTCAATCCTCAATGGAATTCCGCCGAATGGCCAGTCAATTTGGAGAAAATAGCCTTCGAAATTCATGCTTAGCTTTTATACAATTAAATTTTAATTTCCTCCTTCAATGCCGGCAGATAGAGTTCGAATCACGGGATCAACTTCTGTTTTCAATTCATTTAATTATTTTTTTAAAATAAAATAAATTTATTTATGAAATGTTTATTAAATATTAAACGATATTCTATGCAAATATTTTGTATTTTATAAAATAAAAAAATGACTGTAACTGCATAAACATTTATATTATATTAATAAATATATTTTTATATAAATAAATAATATTTATAATGAAATATATAATAAATATTAAATGAGATTTTATATAAAAGTTATTTACAAATAGTTTTATAATATGAAATACAATATACTGTAAATAAAATATTATATATAATATAAAATAATTTATAAAATATATTATTATTATAAAATTCATTATTTTATAATTATATAAAATATTTAATAAGTCCTTTTTAAATAAATTTATTTAATTTTAATAAATTTATTTAAATCATTTTAATAAATTTATTTAAATCATTTTAATAAATTTATTTAAATAACTTTAATTACAAATTTATAATAATTTTAATTATTAATAATTAGTTATTTTCAATTAAAAATAATTTAAATAATTTTAATTAATAATACTTTTACATAAATTTAATTAATAATTAATTTTAAACAATTTAAATAATAAATAATTTAAATAATAAATTTATTTAATTATTTTTTACTTTATAAAATACAGAATAATTACATAAAATATCATTTAATATTTAATAAACCTTTCTTAAATAAATTTATTTAATTTTAAAAAATAATTAAAGGAATTAAAAAATTGAGTGCTGATTGCGTAATTTGAAATTGTTTCGCCGGCATTGTGAAGATAGGCGCCTTACCAACCGTGCCATTACGTCACTGAAGGAAATTAAAATTTAATTGTATGAAAGCTAAGCAAGAATTTCGAAGACTATTTTCTCCGAATTGACTGGCCATTCGGTGGAATTACAAGTCTCGACCCCAAATGAATTTCCTTAGTCAAGCCCTCCCTTTGTAAATTGACCTTTAATACACTTTGCTTTATCAGTTCTACAGTCACAAATAGTTATTATGGAACAAAATGGTAAAAACCACCGGAAAATCTGTAAAAAAGCATTGCCTTTACAGATTATTTTTTTTAATACTAAATATTTAATTTTGTTGCCCCTATAAAATCAGAAATTAATTTTGTAAAATTTGTGAAAAAGGATAATTTTATAATTTATCTCCGCTTGTGAATACATTTCACATTTTTCTTATATGGAACGTATTGGAGCTGTAACTTAATAATACCACTTATAAGTTATAATAATGCATATTTCTCATCCCTTTATCTTTAAAATTAGTTTGTAATCCACAAAATGACACATTAAAATACCATTGAAATTTCACGGGAAATAATATCTGAAGATGATGTCAAGTCTATTAAAATGGGACTCAAGTCTTTCCCCACATAGCTTTAAAATATTAATGCGCTAAATCAATTAAGGTACGCGCGAAACTTTCTTTTAAAAAAAATATTCAAGCATGAAGATTTTTTTTTTGTGACTTTTTCAAATTTGTTTCATAAATTATGAAGAAAAAGACTATAACTGTTAAGAAAAGAAATTAATATACAAATGGGAAAAAAATGCTGAAAATGTATAAAATATTACTCTGTACAAAATGTTCATGAACATATTTTAAATTTTCAAACTATTAATTTCGGAAAAAGATTTACAAGAAAGAAAACATTTTACCTTAGTCACTACATGAAATCTCTTAAGAAAACATATTTCTATAAGTGGTTGTTAATCATGCAATTTTGAAAAGAGTGAGTTAAAACAAATATAATAATGAAGAAATCCTATGCAAGATAATTTTTTCCTGTTTTCCTTTTGCGTTTCAAAATTTGCACCTGAAGGGCATCCGTTCTTACTCTAAAACTTTTGTACTATTAAACGTAAAATAAAAACCTTGGTATTTTTATAAACCTAGTAAAAATTAAATCATAAACAATTTTGTCAACTTTCTACCGTGACTTTAAGATACTTGAAGCTTTAAGAAATACAAATGTTACGATATCATCTAAGTATAAATGTCTGTCAACTAATCTATGTATTCTACAACCTCTTAATCCTAACGAATTTTAAGTGGATATTTTTAGCCATATTTCGAAAAGTTGGTCATTATTTTCATACCAAACGATTTCTAATAAAGTTCGTATGATATGCAAAAATAGTAAATTTCAGTTGGTTTTAATTTTAAAAAGTATTTCGTTTCTTTGCAAACTGCATTAAGTTCTCTTTTGAAAAAGTTTCTGTTTGACTTGATTGATCTTTTATGACATCTTATCAGTAACAAAATTTCCCATCATTCTGCGCTGAATTTGTTAAAAGGTATTTTTTCTAATGTTTTCCAAGAATCAACTCACTTAAAAATGATTTCTTTTTTGGTTGCTTCCATTTATTTACAAAAACTTGAAATCCTAGTTAATTGAGAGCTTTAAATGAGCAGAAAATAACAAATAGTCGTAAGAAGTTGAAAGAAAATGCTTCTCCCAAAACCAAACTACTGAAAACAAACAATTAAGGATACTATTAAGTTAAGAAATAACTTGATTGTTTTAAAACGAATAGCAGTGCATGTGTTGTTATTTTGTTAAATTTTGTATCCAATAAAGGAACAATTCAAAATGCATTGTCTATTTTTAATACTTGAACTGTCTTTTACACTAAAAAATCATGTCATATTTTCTATTAAAATTTCAACTGAAACTGTTTGTTTCAATGGGATTAAAAATACTTATTCATTTAATGATAAGATTCGTCAATTCTTCATTCGTTTGACTTGATCACACAAAATGTTCAATCCAACCAACCAAACAAAAATATGTGCGTTTCTTGCGAGATTAAAAATGTAATAAAAAATGAGCGAAACCCACCTGTTATTTTTATAAATAACGTGTAATGAATATTCAATTATGCTTCGACACGAATCAACATATTTACAAAAATGCTCTCGTTAGTATCTATGTTTCCGGCAAAGTATGAAATGATTCATATTTCATACATTGCCTAGGCATTCTATAGAATGTCTAATGAGAAACCGGCTAAGTATGAAATACATCTCCGATTTGTTTCGAAAATTACGTGGCAAGACACCATACTTTTAAACTCGAGCCTCAGGCTTTGAATTTGTTCATTGCGCTTTGTGATTTGTTCGGGAATATCAAAATACTTAATTTTACTTAAATGAGTTCAACAAAAAAAATTGATTTTTTCTGTGCTGCACATTGGCGTAACTAGCCCTGAGTAAGCCCCGCATCGAAAATTCGTTGGGGGCCCTTTTTGGAAAATAAATAAAAATGTTTGCATTGAGAAAATTTATTCGAAAGAGTCAAAATAAGTATACATAGACATATGTATTGAAAAACTTAAGAACTATCTTATTGTCAGTTGTTTAATAGGTACTCTTCTCGATTTTTTTCGGCAAACACATTTATAATAATATCCATAGCAGATGATTTTAGTTTTTCAAGTTCATTTATTTCTGTTGACAGTATTGTTAAATCCAAAGACCGATTGTAGCCTATGGAAGCTATAAGACGATTTTTAATAATTTTTAGCTTAGAAAACTTTTTAACTGTTGCAGTTGTGACAGGAAGGGCAAAAAGTAGTAAGATTGCTATAATAACATTCAGAAAACTGCAGGTGAGTCTATTGAAGTTAATTAACAATAGTTCTGTGAGCTCCTTGATATAATGATTTTCTCAATTTCGGATTTTAAACAGCTTTTTGAAGCAATTAATTGTTCATAGATAATGTGTTATAATATCACCATAATCAGTAGCTAGTTTTGCAGTTTTTTTTATTTTTTACTTCTTAGCTTGAAAAGAATAAATGTTTATCCAATTGTTCGAAACTGTTGCTAGAATCAAGGAAACTGAAATCCTTTTAGGGGTCGAGATATTAACACAATTAAACACATACATTTTGAAAAATGACTCCGGATCTGAAATTCTCTCACCTTCAGATAACTCATAGAAAAAAAAGTTTTCTTCTGTTTTGCTTCTGAAAGCATGGCATTTGCAAAATCTCCAGACTCTTTTAACAAACATCTGAGTAAATTTTCACTTCTTATTAGTGCAAGTCTGCTCAGACAATTGTTCAACAGAGTATTAGCTTTTCGTCATTTCTGTTCATGCTGTAGGGTTATAGAAATAGGGTCTATGATTTCATATAACTAAGAAAAAAATGATCCCAAACCTTTTATAAAATCATACCTGTCTAATATAGTAATTATATCTTTATACTCGTCACGTTTATCTTTTTTAGTTAAAATTAAATTAAGTTTACAAAATCCTTTTATTATTACTGAGTAGCAAATCTAGCATATGATTTTAAAATATTATTAATCTGTATTGGATTTTAGCATAGCAGCATAACATAGACCTTTATATTGAAAATACCGGTTTCTACGTATCTACCGTTAAATACAAATATCGGTGAATAATTTAATATTACTATTTCAAATACAATTAATTAATTGTCTTATGTGTTGAGGCAATATGTATGCATTTCTCATTTTATTTTAATTTAATGAAACGTCTATAATTTAAAGTCCGTGATAAATGTATGGAATTCTTAAACTTCTTTCTTAATTTCATAATACCATGGTCTAAAAGAACGTAACTCCTTTTTCACTCTACAAATATATTATTTATTTCGCATGGTTTTACACAATGTTTCATGTAACTTATCAACCGTGTAAAATAAAGTCGGAGGCAATATAAACTCTATTGTACAAGGTGATTCAATACAAGACCGACAAACCTGCAGGGTGAGTAGGGGGTACATACACAACATGAAATCACATAGGAATGCAAGGTCGCCATTACTGTTGTTGCTAGCTATGATGAAAAAAAGCAGAGAATAAGAACAGAAACAGCAACACATTAATGAAACAGAAAATATTTTATTGAAAGTTTATACTAAAACAGGTGTTCAAAATTTCGAATTTACGACCACAAGTCATTCAAAAGACTTGACAATGGTGCTGCATGAAATTCCTTACGTTCTCAAAGATTCCTGGCATGTCACGTATCCTTCCGTCTGTTGCAGATATTCGAACGATGAGATCTTCAACTGAAGGATCGGGCGTCTCGTATACCAAACTCTTCATGTGACCAGAATCAAACTTACCTCACCTTCTGTTTACATTTGCAAAGTTCGAGTGATATGAAGCACTCCTGTTCCAGTAATGTCCCCAAAACAGCTGTCGAGCAGCGTGCATATTACAATTCGTAGCTTCATACGTAATCAGCACGCCGACAAGTTTTTCGTTTGAATGCAAGTTTATTCTACTACTCATCGCAAATGACAACTTCCTGCAGGATCTGTTTACCCGAAACCTTCCGTTTAGTGCCACCTACCACAAGACTGCCTGGAGTGATCTTCTAGAATGTATATAATTCCATGCAGGGCCGCTGTCAGGCCAGCCGGATAAATTCTGATCATAATTTCAAACACTTCTTGTAGTACAACCATCCAATTGATCTTTTTTCTGTCCCATTAATGTGTTGTTGTTTTTGTTCTTTTTCTCTTCTTCTTTGTACCTTTGCTTACAGCTACGGTATTTGCGACCCTGCATTCCTGTATAATTCCGAGTGGTTTCTGTAATCCCTACACACCCTGCAAGTTTGTCGGTCTGGTAGCGAATCACCCTGTATAGTAATAGGGAAAAAAATCTTACCATTACAATCCAGATAAGTCAGACTTGTTGACAGTAGGGAAAAAAAGATGTATCGGGCCACTTAAGGAGTATTAAATTCTTTCTATTTTTTATTTGCTGGAGTGTACTTTTCTTGTTTTTGTGTGACTTTTCAAAAAATCACTTTATATTGAATTTTTGTGTTTATTGAATTTACACTGAATTTATTCTGAAACATGCTTGTGTGAATACAATTAAATTAAAATTATTAATTCAAAACAAATTAAAACGTAAGCAATTAACGTCCCACCTTCAGCGGGCAGCGGTAAAATTATCAAAAGTTGGCCGGTCCGTGGGGATAAAATTGAGTTATTTTATGTACTTCATGAAGCTCATTTGGCTATTGGACACGGAAGAATATGATAGAATCCCGAAAGAACTTTCAACCAAATACAAAAACGTTACACGTTATGATATTCAATTGTACATTGACCTTTGTGAACCTTGTCAGAAAAAACAGAAAATTATTTTTAAAAAAAGGCATCGTTGTGAAACCTGTGACTTTTTTTCCTAATACCAATATATTGCGACTTTTAATGAGTGGAAAATAGGATGATTTCAAATGCCTTGGAACTTTTGAAGGAATTTTAAAACAAGTATATGGGAAATCACAATTAACTTTGTGCTCTGAGAACTTGCTTAGAATTAAAGATATTCCTGACCACGAAATTCCTCTCCTGTCAGTTGAAATTGGGCCAAGGATTCGTCAAATGTATATGTAAAACAAAGTACTAAAGTAAGAATTATTTTTGTGTGAAAAATGTAATAAAGTGTAATTCAAAATGTCATTCAAGCCTACTATGTTGCAACGAGTAGGTTAATTTTAATTTCTTATTTTTTATATGAAATTTTTGTTTTCCTTAATAAGAAAGACATCAATTTTGTTTGGTACATTTTTCATTTTGTTTTTATGTATAATTTTTTAATGGCACTCTTATTATTTCTTCAGATTTTTTAGGAATGTGCATCATTGATATCATCTTGACCTTTTTTTCATACTTTGCCATAAATAACTTTGAGCACACAAGAATTTTTCAAGGGTCCGGGGTCGAAAGTTCACCATTCTTGTATCAGTCTCCTTTTGATTTTGTCGATTTTTGGGAACAAAATACAATAAAAACTAGTTATTGAATAAATAATATTAGCATTGATAAAATTAATCATTAATAACAAATATTTAATTAAATTTTACGTACTATATACTTAGAATGATAGTCAATCGGAAAAAAATCAAGGGTTTGGGGGGGTCCGGCCCCCACGACCCCCCCCCCTTGTGTGCGCCACTGGCTTTGAGCATTCTATAGAATTCCAAGGCATTCTATACAATGCCTAAGCAAAGTATGTAATAATTCTCCTGTTTCATACTTTGCCTAAAAATGTCAGGCATTTCATACTTTGCCGGTAACATCTACACTAGAATATTCTGTGGTTAAAAAGCTGCAAATGAAACAATAAATCATAGAATTTCAACGGGCATTCTTAGTCCATTGAACATGTTACAAATACAATTGGATGCAAGGAAAGGGGATGATACACAAAACTGTAGAATACACCATGCACTTCAAAAAGTAATTGATACTTGAGCTTTCTTGTAGTTTTCTACATAGCTTCTAGATTACGTTTTAGAATTAATATACGTAGTGAAAAAAAGTGTATCATCAAGTATTAAATATTAAGATATATTTGGATTCTATGAAGATAACGTTTAATTTTGAAGAATATTTAAAAAAAAGAAAAATTGCTCGTTTACAATTTCTGTTGTTGTTAATGCCTCTTGATTGACGGTGTCAGGTCGAGGCCCACGAATTTCATCGTGGCAAGGGGCTAGCTGTACGCCTGTCTTTAGCCGCAGCTGTGAGCACCATGCAGGTTGTAGTGAGTTTGCGGCCTCTGGTGAAGTTGAAGACGTCGAATCAACAGATATAATAAAATCAGCACTTTTACATTAATTCCAATTACTATCAGAAGGTTGTTTAAATCAAGGGAGTGGTCAACTTAATTACTAACCTAAATATCTATAAAAAATAATTTGAACACATATCTGCCGCTAAGTTCCGACTTAATGTCCTGACTTGTCGAAATATCTCGTTTGGTAAAACTTTTCTTCTTGAAACTCCGATTATTAAATCTAAATTCCTAATGACCCTCCACCTCCCTCTCTCTTTGCAATAGCATTTTCACGCTTCTTCTACGGAATAAACCTACAAGAAAGATTTTTCCCAACAAGATTAATAAAAGGCGTCCCTTTACGAGGTGATCCTTTTGAGGAAGAAGTCAGCATCAGATGGGATTCTATTGCAATCCAACAAAGGCAAGTGAATTCTTAATAAAACATTTATATATTTACAAAATGTGTAGTTAAATAATTCTATGTAATAAATGACTCTGTCATAAAATGTCAGATATTTATTTTTTCGGAATAATTTATCATACAAAATACGGATTTAATGACATTTATCGATGTTTTAAGGAAAATCATTTGTTTGTAACTTGGAATTCGGAAGCTTCTTAAAATTACACCTCATTTGTCTCATACTCCGTACAAACTGCTTCAATGATTTTATTATGTTTTGGGTAGATTGAGGTGTATGTTATATATAGATTGTGATGCAATTTTAAAGTAGATTTTCTTAATTTTACTTTACATTTTTTTATCTAATTACTTAACTGTTTATAATGTTCCTTACAGATTGGAATTATAGTTTACGCAAGCACAAACGCATATTATCAATTGATAAGGAGCTTGATTTCTCAAATAAGGGCATTTAATTCGAACAGAAAAAATTATGCTTGGAAAAATGACCTAAAAGCTGTGAAATTTTAAGAGATCCTCTCCAATAAACGTTTTTTTTTTTTTCATTCGAAATTGCTTTCATTTACAAAGTAACACAAATAAAAATAGAAAATCTGATCAGAAAAAGCAAAAAAAAAAAAAAAAAAGAAAAAAGAAAATAAAAAAATACTATGGAAGAAACACAAAGATGACAGTCAAGACAAATTTTGTTGAGTGAATATTAACGTCGCACTGTTCAGCTACACAAGGGCTTTAGGCAACGGACCTCGTATTTTTTAACCATGATCAAGTAAAGAGGACGACACCTGAGCTGGCACCCCCTTCTCCTAACTACCACACCACACCAACGGGAGGACGTTTGAGCTTTCGACAGATTTAACGTGCATTGTAACCCTACACGGCAGGTCTCTAGTGGTACTGGGCTCGAACTCATGACATGCCTGAAATGAATCAATACCATGACCACTGGGCTACCGCAGCCGTACAACATTTGTTAAAATGAACCTGGTTTTCACACAGTACTTGATAGACATAGTAAGTAAGACTTTCGTACAATCCATCTTGACTGAAACGGAATATTTTATTTTCTCACTCTTGACGCTTAGAATTTTTGAATGAAATTTAGTTAAAGACGTAAAAGTTTTGCCAGAAGTGGAATAAGTTGTTCACGGCATTCGGTATTGGAATCATTTTAGACACTTGTTAGCTAACTGGAATTTCGAACCGAAATGCTTAAATACTATTTCACTGAAGAATGTTGATAATAATGTATTTAGTGTTGTTGTAATTGAATTAAAATTCCTCAAAATAAGGAATGAATGCAATGCTATTTAGAGTACTCTTAAAAACGCAATCAACATACCAGGGGACCCAAAAGTCGGTTAACATTTGAAAATTCAATAATTTACGGAATAATGTAGGTAAAGAGGTAAACATTGGCACACACACACATGATTGAAATTAAATTGGACCAATACTCAGAGTTGGACGGCAAAACATGAGTAACACCTCATAAAATGCCGCAGTTACAGAAAAAAAATGCACCAGTAATTGCGGGACGCAAATTCACTAAAACTGATAATTACAACTATAATATTGATTGAAGAAAACGTAAGCATCTTCTGTGGATTATTTCGTTCCTAAACTATCGGACGGCTAAAAAATCGCAAGTAAGTGCCTTTTTAGTCCCGCC
>BMAV01011316.1:0-74543 GCA_019973955.1 Trichonephila inaurata madagascariensis | reverse complement strand
TTTTTAATGAATTGAACAATCCTACTACGTAATTTTTTATGTATTTGACAGAATTCATCATTCCTTTAAGAGAACAAATTTCCACCCCATTTGTTGAAATCCACAAAACACTTTTAGGGTGTTTTGGTCTGCATATGATCGGGGAAAACAGTTTCATCTTCACTTTGTCTTACTGATTTGATTTGTATACCTGTGCAAATAAATGTGTTTTATCACTGAAAATTGCCTTCTTTCAGCTGTTAACAGTTCAAGATCGGTATTTTTTGACCCATTCTAAACATTTTTCCATTACTTTCTGAGTCAGAAATTGTTTTATCTTCGAGCTTGTTGTCTTTCGACCAACTCCCATAGGCTTTTGGGTACAATTGAGGTATTCACTTCAACACTATACTCTAATAAATCCTTTCGAAGGTCTATTTTTTTCTTCCTTGGATTTATTTTTTAATTTCTTATTATAATCTTATCGGCTCTTGGAGTAGTTTTCCGCTTGCACGTACATTTTCCTTTTCTTTTTAGAGAGGATGCTCCGGAATGTTGAAATACTCTAAACATTCTTGAAACACTTGTTTGCCCACACCAACTGCCGTAGCTATATGTCTCATAGTCCTAAAAGTGGGTTCAATAAGAGTGATTATCTTAGAACGCTTCCTCTGCGTAATATCAATCTTTGAAAAAGAAAAAGTAATAAGTGTTACACGGAACGCAAAATTATAACCACCAGCTGACTGAAATGCCCGTAACTGAGCTACTGATGCACAAAAAACAATCAGAAGAGTAAATTATAGTTAGAGTCAAGCCATCACACTATGTCTAGGCAGACATAACAGATTTTATTCAATCACTGGTAATCACATACCAATCGCAAAAAAAAATAGTTTGTCCCAATTAATTCGAACAGTTAGTAGGGGGGGACTCAATTTTTTTTCTGCCGGGTCGATATTTTGATTTTTTTACGCGGCTCACATACGTATGATGGCTATTCCACACGGTCCGCAACATGAAGATTAATGGAGGTGGGGGAGGGGGAATGTTGTAAGACCAAGATAACATAAAAATTTTAAAATGTGGAAAATTAATAAAAATATTATAACTCCTATTTTGTATCTTTTAATTATTATTTTTTACATTTTGTATTTTTGTCACTGAATTTTTCTAAATTAGAAGCATTTAATAAACACTCCTTCACACTGTAAACGGTTTCCATATGATTAACAGTAATATAACAAATTTAATAGGGTGCCTTAACATTACCACTGAGAAAACACATGTTTGCTATTGTAAAGATTATTCAAGAAAGTCTATTTTTCCAACCCTTTAAAGAGAGATTTTGAAAGAAGTGTCAGAAAATTCATGTTTAGGGGTACTTTTTAAATACAACATTTTCGTGACAAATGAAACAATTACTGATCCATGCTTTTTTTTCACTATAAAATATTCAACTTCCCAATCGTCTTGAAGCAACCTATTTTCTTCGAATAATTTTCCCTTGCAAGATATGAACAATAGTTAAAAATTAGTTCCACGAATAAAATCGTCGCTACTCCACTGTTGTCTATTATCACTAATCAGAAAAAAATATCAATTCACACCCATACGTCATCGACAGCAAAAAGCAAAAAAACTGATACATTTGATTCCTTAATAAAGAATTTCCCACCAAAAAATTTCATAAATAAAGGAATTTCTCAGTACAATGGGCCATGACCGGGCCACTTAACGCTGGTATAGTACATTCCCCCAACTGAGAGGAAAACTAATCCAATACGACACATTGTATTATATGCTGCTCAAAGAGAGACAGTAATGGTAAGAAGAGAAACAAGATTCTACTGTCCTGATTGTGATGCTGGGCTGTGTGCAGCACCGTGTTTTCGAATTTATCATGCACGATCAAATTTTGATTAATAATTTCATAATCATTTATGTAAATACAAAAAGTTAATAAAATTTTTCATTCAAAATAGAAGCTAAGTATTCTAAGCTTTATATTTATAGTTAGTGGTAATTGTCTAAGGTCATACAAAAAGCCAACTTCACATGTAAATTACTCTTTTATTTAAATAAATTTTTTACATTAATTTTTAAGAAATTTTGTATGCGAATAGAATTCTTATGTTTAAAAGGATATGTAAATTTGAAAATATGCATTAAAAATTGGTATTGATTGATTGATTTTATGTGATTCATAATACAGAAATAAAATTAACCTGGAAGGGGTTAATTAAAAGATTTTTGATTATGTAGTGTTACATTGCTAGTTGTGCTTTCAGAGTACTGTTGTTACGGAGCATATAAAAGAAGCTCTCCCACATATATAACTACAGCTTGACGAATGATGAAACACATTAATCTTGAAAAAATGAAAAGCTTCTTGTTTTTTTATATCTACTAGAGCTCCGATAGTCATTCATTTGTATATTGGGAGGATATATTATACCTTTCAGATTCACATGTTTAATAATTGTTTTTTAATTTTTAGAAGAAAATATACTTTTCGGTAGTTATTTATAAATAAATGTATATTTTTTAAATAATTTTCATTTACGTAAAAAATTCTTACTTAAATTCATTTCGCCAATTCATTTCAAATGCAATTGCTTTAGGCATTCTACCGAATTATGTATCTCGAAACTTCCTTGTATAAGATCTACAATACATAATTATTCAATAGATGTTAGAATCGTATTGGTAAAAGCTACTGAATCAAATGTCGTTGGTGGAATCATCAGTTAATACTGATGGAACATCACCAGGCAATAAATCTTTTCTCTATGACACCTATCAAAGAGAAAATGGATGACATGAAATATATTCGAATTTAATAAGGGCTTTAGCATGGAATTGGTAGAATGTTGTAAGGGATTTTTAGGAAATATTTTAACCTAAGAAATACATAATATCAAATAATTTTTTCAGATTTTGCGATGTATTAACGGTTGTTGTAAGCTATTACAAAGTATGTGAATATTTGTTTAAAATACGGTATCACAATTTTCTTTTCAGAAATGGTCTTGTTTATTTAAATTCAAGGGAAGATATTTTGTTGGACTGAAAATAAAACAATGCATTTTTATTGATTTGCTTGTGTTTCTGCTTAAACCAAGAATCATGTACTTCAGGGGTTTCAGACTTACTGCCCACGGGCCGCATGAGATCCACAACGACTATTTTTGTGCCCCGGCTAATGTATCGGCACGCAATAATATATAATAAAACAGCAAATTTACTCAGGATAAAAAATAGGTAGAATTGATAAACGGTTTTTTTTATAAAAGTTGTACTCTTATTCTAAAATTTTAGTTCTTTGAGCTAAAATGCTATTTGTTTTAGATTTTCTCAGTAATATTGACTCAGTGATGCAAATGATGGCGATAGAAATGCAGTAGGACTTAAAGGAGGAAGAATTCCTTGAAGTGGATATTCTTGAATTTCACAAATTTTTATCATTCAGGTTTGAAAATACTTGTAAATTCGCAAAGAAATTATTTCCGTGCTTCGAAGTACTTATAGGTGCGAGCAGTTATTTTCAGTTATAGAAGGAAATAAGTCTCTTGTTAGAAGGAGTATTAATAACGCTCACCTTGGGTCAGTTTTGAAAGTAATCACTGTGAACGAAATTTCTCCTGAAATAGGAATGATAGTAGCTGAGAAGAGATGTCAAGCCTCAGGATTTGTTCTTGTTCTTTTATAAATGTTTATTATAATGTATTATTTGAAATAAACTTAATGAATATTGATTTTTTTACGGTCCACCTGAAGTTAAAACTTTTTTGTTCGGTCCCAATTGCCCTTTGAGTCTGACACTCTTCATGTACACGATTTATAACTAAATTATTTTTCTTCTTTACTCATATAAATTTTTTAATTTCTAGCGACAACCAAAATGTAAAATTCCATATGGTGCAAAACAGAAAAAAACACACACAAATACCTGGAAATATTTATTGAATCAGATGCAACAGTTTGTTTCAGCTACTTCTCAACATAAAAGTAGCAGTAACTGTATTACTTGTCAATCAGGTCAAAACGACTTTTGTGATAACCATTGCTTAAAAAGCGTTGTCGGTGCTTATGCCACCTGATCGACAGTAACATCAGGTCAATATCCAAGAAATTCATCGTGGCTAAGGTTAGATTTTTACGTCTGTCGTTAGCCTTAGCATTGAGCACCATGCAGGCGATTATGAGGGAGAACACCTTAGGAGTGGTCAGGGGCCTCCCACCTCTCTTAAAATGCGGGAGAAACCCTCTGCATGCGTTCTTTTCTTGGAAAATTCTGACTGAAAGGAATTTTTTCAGGTGCAAGAAAAAACTGATCTTCGAAAGCTAGGTCCACCAATTCGTCATCGACGACGACCAGCCGCTCAGTGCGCTCGCCATCATGGATATTCTTCCCCGTAGGAAAACTGGCAACACTAATGCCACAGCATCTCTTTACTCAAGACATTCGACTCGTAAAATGGGTTCAATTCATGATGGTCACATGATAAAGACAAACACGTGTTCTCCATTGAATTCAGAACAGACATCAAACTAAACGTACTTGCTGTTTAATATGTAAAACTTAGATAAAATTTCATAATTTCATAAAATTTCATTTCTTAACATTTCTTTTCATCAAATGTTATAAAAAAATCCTATTTTGTGCATCGACTGATTATCTAGAAACAAGTGATTGCTTTTATCCTGTGACTATGACATCAAATGAGTTTTAGATCTGATTGGCTAAAAACACGTGGTTATCATTACCATGTGACTATGACGTCACATTAATTTAGCCCACTGAGAATGAGCTTCGTTTATCTCTTAATTATGTGAGCTTTTGGAATTTTTATCTGAATTTATCCCACAACTGGTGGAGGAAGGAATGAGAAGTGGCATATTTTGTTTTCCATATAAAGTTAATGCAAACGATTCGAAAAGGATGTCCTAACTCTGTAAAATTTCTGTATAGAAGATGGCAACAAGTAGAAGAAAAAATGAGATTTTTTAAAACTGAACGAAATCCGAGAATAAAGAGTGATTAAGATTTGAAGCAGAGAGAGCGAGATATTTCAAAATGGATTTATAATTCGTAAAAATTCAAAATTTTGTAAATTGTGTGCTATTAAATAGTTGTGTTTAAAGTTTCACAGAAGAAGCTGTCTTACTTGAATCCTTAGCATTGAGTGTGTGAGACGTTACAACGAGTACATTAGGTACATCTGGAATAAACCTCACATACGTAGTATACATTTTCAAAGTATTGCTTATCAGTTGTAGGTGGTGTTGAAAACATATTTTCTGTATACAAGCAATATATAATCTTGTAAGCATATCTTCGCAATTTTACAATGTTTTTTTTTATTTCCTCTTTTATTTCTCGAAAAGTTCAAATAGTTAGCCTTCGAGATTGAATGGTTTGTCCAGGCCTTCTAGGAGGAAGACTAACAAGAGTGAAATTCTAATCATTAAGGAAATATTGTTAGTTGTTTTCTTTAATGCTAACTGGGAATTCAAATAATGCACCAGCTTGCTAATATCCTACTATTCAAATCATATTAAGCATAGTTGGCTAACTTGAAGTAATATTTTCATTACACATCAACAATAAATTAGACCAAATTGAATATAAGTAAATGAAGGATTTTTAAAATAAAAGAAATATGTACTGACACAAAAGCCGCAATTTTCCTAAATTAAAAAAAAACCCTTTTCACTCGATAAAAAAATATATAACCAATTAATTAACACCATTAAATAAGAAAATCTGATGTTAAATATTTCTTCTAGAACTCTTTTCCTCAAGCATCTAATTTTTTTTTCTTACCAGCTGTATAGTTATACATTTTAAGCCTTAATATGTAATTATATGTATAATATTATGTAATTATATATATAATATTAATATGTAATTAAATGTATTTAGGTAGTTATAAATTTTGCACACACATTCCATACAATTATTCCCATCTCATTATAGACGTCTAATTATTATATTGGCAGACATTTAACAATTAATTTGAAATGTATAATTACGTACAACATTCTAAGGAGGTATAGTTATACAATTGAATAATTAATTGAATTATTTTAAGAATTATAACACATTTTCTGCATTTATGAACAGATTTGAATATAAATAAGAGCTATAAATTAAATCCATTACTTCAGAAATTGAATTATATCCTTTAAATATTAATTTTGTTTTCAAACTATATATGGAAAATACGTATTTTAAGTATTTGATTAAACATTTTAAAATTTTTGAAAGCTTTAAGACAGTGCTTCTCAAACTTTCAATACTTGCGACCCAATTTTCAATCATAATTTTCATCGCGCCCCCTATAAAATAACAATGTATTTATTTCCAAAAAAAAACTTTTAAAAGCTACATACTAAAGCTACAATATGACTTTAATTATAAGCCGTGCAAATTATTAAGATATTAAATTTTGTGTATAATTTTGTATATGACAAACCCATGTGAGTCACTAGTAATTATTAATATTGTTCTTAACTTAGTATTGATAAATTAGTTATCAAATACATTATGCGGTGCAGATGCATTTATAAGTACATTATATCAATGTATATGTGTATTTTACTTTTTTATTATTTCAGAATGTATTTTGTTTTCCTTTCTTTCAGTAAATTTGCAATTTTTCAAATATTTTATTTTGTACTTTTAGATATGCTCGCGCTCCCCTTGTGAGGTTATCAAGCCCCCCAAGGGGGCTCGCCCCACAGTTTGAGAAACTCGGCTTTAAGATATTCTAATTTATTATTAAGAAATTTTTTTATTGTTGAAAGCTAAGTTTGTCACAGAATCATATAGAGAAACTTTTTTTTGACATTCTCTTCTATTTTTTAAAAAGAAGGGTGTGTGTTTTAAAACTAAATAGATTTAGTCTCTATAGGAATTAAATTGTGAAATTGTATATGTTCCACATGAAATTGTAATGATTATATTTTACCAATACAGAAACATAAATATTTTTAATAATAAATTCACATAAGTCTGTTAGATATACAGTGTTTCGATATTTTGCTCACTATTGGTAAGCTTTTACAATTGATAGTAAAGTTCGAATAGATTCAAAATTTATTTACGTTTATAAGTGTCGTTAGAAACTAGTAAAAAACGATGCATCTGCTTAAGATGTTTCATTTTATAGTTTATAAATACTTCTTAAACATCAATTTCATAACTAATCAGTTTTCTGCTAAATATTTTATAAAACCATACGTTAATTTATTTGCTCTTTATATTGATATTCAGTTTTAAATAAACTAGTGATATTAAAATTTTTTTAAGTGAATTATTACTTAGATCAACAAAGAAAATTTTATTTTAGCTACTTTATATTAATAGTTCCAATTAATATAAATATGTATATACATATGGAAGAATCAGAATATTAAGTGGTAATTAATTTTTATTAATTATCATTAAAGTATCGTACTGTCATCCAAAACACAATCGTGTACATAAAATTTCAGTTCAACTGAATGCTTTAAAAAGTGAGAAAAAAAAACCTTTTCAAGTTTTGACACAAGTCGCCAAAAGGGTCGCTAAGTCTCCAAAATTGATGACAAAGTGTCTGTGTGTATTTTTAATTCTTTAAACAATTAGTTTTAATCAATTAATTTTTATTAATTATAATTTAATGATTGTATTGTCATCCAAAATAATCATGTATATAAAATTTCAGCTCAATTCAGCGCTTTAAAATGTATTTTATTAACGATTGAAAATTCCACCAAGATAAATAAATAAATAAATATATAGAGATTGTGAGTTAATAGTAGGAATTGAAAAGAAGAAAAAGATGTTTACTTCCTTAAAATAAATCAAAAATAGTGCATATTACAATTCATTTTCGTTGAGTGAGGGAATGTTTCATTATAACGCTGCACTATAAAACAACACAATGGCTATTAGTGACAAACAATTTGGAATATCAATGTATAGACGAGAATAACAACTAGCCTGGCATCTAGTCTCTGAGCTTCTATACCACGTCAACAGAAGGATTTTAAGCCTCGACAAATTTAACAAGCATCAGCCCATGTACACGCTGGTTTTCTTTGACAACAGGACTCGAGCTCATGACACGTCCGTGGCCAAAAACACCAGGCTATTGCGGGTATCATTTTTTTCTGGAACATTCCATTAACATATAACCCATTAAAAATAAATTATTTAATTCATCTGAAAAATAGCAACTTTATGAAAAAAAGTAGTATCAAAATAATGCAATAATTGTCCTAACTAACTAATTGTAACTCTAATATTGATCTAACAATAAATATAATTCCAACTTATTTGAAGGAAAACACACATAGATGAAACAACTTGACGACATTTTTCTCTTGATTACTTAGAATTAGAAATTTGGTGTCATATTGCAATACAGATCAGGAGACTTGCTGTAGAGTAGTCATCCTTTGTTAGTTATGTGCAGAAAATTGCACGGAACACAAAGTAGAAGCAACAAAACAGCAGCAGACAAATACAAAGCGCGGCATCACATAGCAGTAACAACGAGCAGCTTGAATTTTCCATGAGAACGGGAGTGTTTAAATCAAGGGGCAACCGGATGCTCCAAAATCCACATGACTTCCATGGACGGATCTTGTGATTGGTGGGGATATATTGTACAATGTGATTACGTAAAGGATATTTAAAATATGATGAGGTTTTAGTTTCTACGAGATAAAGTTGCGATTTTTTCCCATTAGGCGGGTAAGCTAACAGTTAATTATTTATTCGAGAGTCCTGGAAGTCAGGACCATTACAAATTAAAAAGCTTTTAAAATGAAATTAACAGGAATTATTCCATATACATGATATTTATTTTCTTATTTTAAGAACTTTCCAACATTTATTTATTTTTGGAACAGTAATATTTTCACGATAAGCATCATCGTAACTTATTGGAGAATTATTCTTTCCTTAAAAAATTTCCATCAAATCCACATGACTGTGAAAGTACCAGAAAAAAAGTTTGCTTTCATATATTAACAAAAAATAATCCTGACAATTCTGACAAGCATTACAAGTCTCCAGCAAATTATTTCCGTTATTTTAAGCTTCTTAGCGACTCACACAACACACATAGTCGTTATATTTACTTATCTTTACTTGCGACATGATAATATGCAACAAATTATCTTTGACGGAAGCAAAATTACTTACTTATTTACACATTAATGCGCTGTAATCAATCACGGAAGTGTCTGGAGCATCGCTTCTTTTTTACTGGATGCGCCAAGCTCATTTAATTTAGATGTAATGGAAGCGTTTTTTGACAAAGACAGCAAAGCAGTTTTAACGTGTCCCAAACCTTATTAGTTTCATAATGAAGTTATCGTTGCAACGTAGGATCAATAAGTAATTCACACTTTTCCATTACTTATTTATGTTACTTTTCTCTTTCTTAATTATCTAATCATCAATTTCTGTATTAAGGGAACGTGTAATATTTTTATTTCTCTATTCATTATGTACGAGTGGGATTCTTAAACACAAAGCTGGAATTATTATGACATGTAAAAGGAGAAAAATGCTCACTATTCAGCATTTCCCTCTCTCTCTCTCTCTCTATTGAACATGAATATCTCTCTATTCGAAATATCAATACCGAAAATGATTGAAATTAGATTTTTCAGAAGGTTAGCGAATGGGGTATAGTTTAAATAAAAAATTTGATTTAGAATACATGGTAAGATTTATAAAAAAATCTTTGATTTAATGGTTTTTACAATGGATTCCTTAACTTTTTACCTATGTATATGTATTACGTAAAACAGTTTTCGTGCATAAAATACAACAAAAAGTTGTCCATTTAAATTCTTATAAAAAATTTTAAAAAATTGTGAAGGATTTTAAAATGCTACTCATCCCATAGTAATTGACATAGCTAAATGATATTTGATTGTGAAAAAAAACTTATTTAAGGATTAAATATTTATAAAGAAACTGGTTTGCAATTCATTTAAGTCGATCTCTACCTTTCTATTCCCCCCAAAAATAATCTAATATTTGTTTTATACATACATTAAACAAGCACAACTTGTGAAAAACTCTCAATTTTATATATGTTTTTTTTATTTCAAATATTACATTTGCTTTTTTTTGAAAATATAAAACTGTAGCAACTAAAATCGTTTTATATTCTGAAAGTTCTAATCACTTCCTTGTGCACATAAATCTCTCTCTAAGTATTTCGACATTTGATAAATTCATTTTTCATTGAAATGGGTAGCATTACATAAAATAACGATTTCTATCATTTTTTTTTATTTAACTCAGTTGAAACTATTTTTTGTTTTTGTTTTTGCGAAAAATGATTTATTTTGATGACAATGATGACTTAGAATGTCACACGTATGTTTCAAAAAGTAAATTTAGACGAAAAACTTCTTTTCCAAAGCCGTCCAGTTTTAAATTCTAAATAAGATGTTTGAAAATTTTTTCAGTAAAAAATGTTATTTTTCTTTTGTAATGATCAATGGTGTAAAATAAAGTAAACAAAAACAATACAGAAAGGAATGCGGAACAGAATGTCATTCGCAGACAGTACATTTGAAGTTACTCTACAGATGCTTTTTTATTTAAGTACCCTCCAGACATTCTTCAGGGTAATGTATCTATCTATATATAGAATTTTTATTTAGTTTTCCTTATAAAACTATCTCTTTTGTGGGAAATTGCTAATATAAATAATTAATCTATTCTTTTTATGTTTTATTGGTTTTATGTTCATTTCAAATGTAGTTTTAGACCTAATTTTCAATAAACGTTTGCATTATGTGTACTCTTATACTAATACGTTGAAAATTTCTGATGAAAGGAAAGTTATGATCCTAAAAAGCAATGCTTAATCCTATTTCACTGTCCTCAATCAGTGATTGCAATAAAAGCATAAAAGTTATTCATTTTAGTCCAATGGCACCTTCTTTATACTTTCTATATAGTTCCATGCTTCACGTTCTTGGTGATATTGCTTAGCTTAGCTCCTATTTGTTTTGGTACATATTGACTTTAATTGACACACACACACACACACACACACACACACACACACACACACACACACACACACACACACACACACACACACACACACACACACACACACACACACACACACACACACACACACACACACACACAGTGAAAATGTTTAACACGAAACTGAGAGAGATGTAACGATTTTTTCGTTTTAAGAGAATTTCGTGTTAAAAAGATATTACAAATACATATATATATTCAATAAATAAAGTTTATTTAAATAAATTCTATTTACATAGGTTCAATCATTTTAGTTCTTACGGATTTTCGTAATCGTCTATCGTTTGGATCAACAGCCTTAAGAATTTCCATTTTCACTTTTAAGCGAAATAGCAGTTTGCATTCTTCCCGAGCTCTTTCTCACCTTTTGCTTGTAAAAAATTCTTCTAAAACAGAAAACAAAACGTGAATCAAGCTCTACTGATTTTTACTAATACTGCGATGTACTCGTCGCCGAACTCCAAAGCTAACTATGAGAGCTAAGATGAGAGATAAGTTTTTGTGGAGTGTCTGTAGGGGTGAAGGGTGAAAGTGGATTAGATAAACAAAATTGGCTCGTATCACAGGCTATTCCAAGAGTATTTCAAAGATAAGTTAGCCTTTTTTCTACGAAACATGTGAAATCACCTTTTTCATACCACAGTCCTCTGTTTTCCGTATTTTGTTCATTCCCAAAGGGAATTCTTTCGTGTTAATCGATTTTTGTTTCCCATTAAGAGAAAAAAAAATGCATGAAATTACATTGTAGTTTGTCGGGACCGCTGTATTATTTTCGTGTTAACAGAAATTTCGTCTTAAGCATTTTTGCGTTAAACGTATTTCACTGTATATATATATATATATATATATATATATATATATATATAGTAATGTGCATGTATTTCTATATTCAGAAATATTATTATTAATTATATGTAACGCAATAAATTAGTATCTTCAAAAAAAATCAGAAAAAAATAAAAAGCTATAAATATTTTACTAAATATTGCTTAATTCAGAAATACCCAATTAATTTTATTAATAATTATTTGAATAAAGAAATTCTAAATAGTAAGGATTAAAATTCCTTAGAATAATAATAGTTTTTTCTTATAAATTTATCATTTTTCCAAGGTATAGTTACCTCCATATTCTAATATTCGATAAAATTACTTATTAATTTTTAATTCACATATAACCCTAGAGTCACTAAAGTTATGGTTGTTTGTAAACTCTCTTTTTATTTTTTTATTTTTCTATTCTTTTCATACTTTTGTTAAGTGCTACAATTCAGCCATTCTTATTTTTGAATTTGCATTTGGATCCAGAATCTGGCAATAACTTATTTATTGTATTCAGATTTAGCGCGGGCTCTGCGTTTTTGAATGGAATTTTTAGGTAAGTTATCTTTATCTTGTAATGGATTCAGATATTATATCCATTATTTTCAATAGGTTTTTGCTTAGTATTATTAACAATAAGGGGGAAGGTTGGTTTGCCTCAAAACATGTTCAACCTCACTTTTACATAAATTATATATAAGCTGTTATATATAAGTCTGCAATGTTTATAATACTGTAGCATCCATTTTTTATATTTTAAGCCCTGTTATAATTTTAATTTTTCATATATCCTTCAATATCAGGTTACCTTACAATCTCAATTTTTTTTCGGTTTTGCTTGATGAATGTTCATCTCTCATTAATATAGAATTTAGACTATATATATATAAATATATATATGCGTGTGTGTGTAATAATTCACTTAAATTTCCTCAAGGGATATTTTTTCCATATGGTCTTTAGTCCTCCAAGACTTAGCGTAATGATTAATCTTTCGTTTATCCACGTAAAGGGAATTAACTACAACTTTATCTCTTTTAGCGGATGGCGCAATCTTACATAATCCACGGATTTTAACCAATCACAAAATTCTTTACCGGAAGTCATATAATTCAAAAAGGTTTCGGTTGACGAAACCTGTAAAGGCTGAGATCTCCGAAACAAACAAAGAATGTTTTTGTGAACTTTCTTTAAAACTGTGCGTGCTTTTGTTGTGCTTTTCGTGTTACCACATTACCAAAAATACCAAGCCTCTTCACCAACGCCAGCAACAAATCAATAGATTCCCCTCAAAAAACGTCTTAATTTAAGTAAAATCATTTAATATATGTATTAATTTTATGCTTACAAATCATGACGATCAAATTTACCCAAAAGGAAATTCCAATGTGTGTGTGAATATGTATTATTTTATTCATAATATGAATATATATATCTTTTCTTAAGAAAATGTCTAAATTTAGAAAGATTTCGAAGCAGATTTGTATTACCATGGTATATAATCTTTATTCAATACCTACTAAAATGCTTCAATAAATTCATTAAGTTGTTATCACACATCACTGTGGATTTAAGTGTAAGCAAATAAATTAATGGAATATCTATTAAACTAGGTTACACTTAAGCGTTGAAAATGCAAAATATTTACTTCAGAGAAGAGGAGTTTCATGCGTAAATTAAATTGAAGTTGCTTAGTATAGATGCATAATTTAGAGACAACTACTAGTGCTAAGTAATTGATACACTGACTTACGCTAAAACATAAGCATAATCAAACTTTTAACTCAGATTTTGCAAGTGAATTTATTTAAACAGCAATCTCACAAATTTAAGATGCTTACATTTGTGTGTAAAACTGAGAAAAAATATATTTCACGTTTATGTTTGCGCAAATAAGCATAAAGATAAATGTATTTTTTCTATTAAAACTAGCCAGCTCAGCTTTTAGAAGACATATTTGAAACGGATATTTCTAATAAATTAATTACCGCACAGAAAAGTAGAAATTTTGAATTTTACCAAAATAAAGGTATTTTAACTACTATAAAATCCGGCGTATAACGCGCACCGGTGTATAACGCGCACCTATACTTTCAAGCTGCATTTTTTAATTTTTCATGTATATTCGCCATATAACGCGCACTCCCTTTTTTACGAAGAAATCTGAAATGTTAGTATACAATGCTCTTATGTTTTGAAGTAATTTATTCGAGGTAATATCCGAGACTTTTGAAAACAATATAGTATACTTCCACTATAACTCTTTTAGTTCAGAAGACATCTCATTTCTTTGAAATAAACAGTATTTCAATATGTGTAGGAGTGACTTTTGTTATGCTCATCTCTTTAGTTATTTTTAAAGCTATTGTTTTCATACCCGGCGTATAATGCGCACCCTTAAATTTCTATCTTATTTTTGTGTTAATAGGGCGTGTTATACGCCGTATTTTACGGTACTTGAATACCATTGGCGTATATATTCGCCTTGCTCAACATGTGTGTTATGTGCCCCGAATGTACACATTCGTTGTTGGTAGTTGTTTCCAATCCCCTTGGAGCAGGAAAACCTACACCAAGTCCATTTGACCTTGCCGCATAATAATGTCATATACCAGGTCTTGATCTTTCCAGCAGTCTAGAAGATGAGTAGGAGAAGCAGGGACAGGTAAAGAAAGACTTTACTCCCTGCACAAAAGTCATACCGTATACATTCATCCTTCCGAAATACGATTCTTTTCTTTGTGTAGTTATTAGTAAAACTATTCCGAAGGCTTTGGAGTGTAACAAAATGACCTTGGCAGTGTTTGCAAGGGATTTACTTATTTCGAAGAAAAATTTGCTTATTTATGCAAATTCTTCAACCACCCGCCTCCTCGACACACTGCATACGCGTGCCTATGTGAAAAACTGGGGGACGCTGCACTGGGAAGCAAAACGCGTAACTTTTAATCTCGGCAGTTCAGGGGTTAAATCGGCAAGATTTTTTCCATTCATCTTTTTATATTCGTTTGGAATAGATAATATGTCATTTTAGCTAAAAATTATTTGACAATTACTTAATTCCGTGTTTTAACCTTATGTAAATATATTGAATATCTGAAATATATTTAATAAAAAAAAAAGAATAGACATATTCAAACAGAATTTAATAGTTATTGCGTATTATTGTTTCCGAAACATTATTGAAATCGAAATATAATAATAATACAGACTGAAAAAATATATTTACCACAATTCTGACTAATCTTCTAACACTAAAAAACGAGAGCTTTAGCTAGTTTTTAAAATTCTGTTTGGGTTTTTACATAATAAAACATTTAGAAAAAATTATTCAATTTTTAAAGTTGAGCTAAAAAAACCATTTTTATATGTTATTCATACATAAGTTTAAGTTTTTGATGTATAAATTTGTATGTGTGTGTATCAAATCTAGAATTAGCCGAGTTATAACTTTTAAACAGAAGGAAATTTTAATTTTGAATTTTAAGACTATGGGTTACAGAAAAAGAAAAAAAAAGAAATGAGCCATTGATTAAAATATTGTGATTAAAAAAAATAGAATTTTTAAAATCAAATTCTTAGGACAGTTATTTTAAAAAACGAAATTACATTTTGTTTTTGATTTTATCTATGAAAGTTGAAAACAAAATGTGCATTTCAGAATGTAAAAAAAAAATCCTTTTTTTCTCAAATCAAAAACTGCTATAATGTCTAGAGGCAAAATGAAGTTTTAAATAATGTTTTAAAAATAATATACTGTGAGTAAGAAAGAGAAAAATACTTGTGCTTTGGGCTGAAATACTGAAAATAAAACACATAAATATACGATTAGTTTTCATTCATGTATGACAACCCTAAAACTATAATTTGAATATTTGTTTTTATATAGTATATTATTCAAGCAGACAGTTTTTCTTAATGTTAAACCGCTTAATAACTCTACCTCTAGTACAACTTTTATTATATTTGTATGCAAGTTATTGTTCATTTTTTTAAAATTCTGAGTATATTCGATATAAAATGAATTTAAAAGTAATTTCATTTTAAATGAAAAAAATCAAACAATTTTACACTGTTTTACCTTGAATGGGGAAACAAATGTCTGATTATCTATATTAAAAGAAACGCCGAATAAAATATTATTATTTTTTAAATGCATTTTTACTTACATATTATGTAACAATGGGCTATACGCGAGGTCTATCCTCTATCACTCGGGATTTCTTCTTTCCAGCCAATGCTGCAATGTTCTAAGACAACATGTCCAAACAAGTGAATGTCACTACCAAATAGTACATAAATAGCCACAGCGAGACACAGATTATTAAGATAATTTAACTCAATGGTGTGACAGCCCATGAGGGCCAATGCTTACTGTCAATATACACGATTGTGGGCCCTAGGGTGTATGAGCAGATGTTCCGGCCAGGTGGCAGTCTGACACGAAATCCTCATCTTAAGTTCCCAAGCAAGCTTGGTACTCATTTATCGACCCACTAAAGAAATGAAAGGCTGAGTCAGCCTTGCCCAGCTCGGGGTTTGAACCTCGGACCTGTGTCGTGGAAGCACGATGCACTAACCACTCAGCCACTGGACTTCAATCATAAAGATTGTGTAAGATTATAGAGGGATAGATTGAATAAGAATATAGAGAGATATATTGTACAAGATTGTAGAGAGATAGATTGTACAAGATTATAGAGAGATAGATTGTACAAGATTATAGAGAGATAGATTGCACAAGATTATAGAGAGATAGATTGTACAAGATTACAGAAAGATATATTGTATAAGATTATAGAGAGATAGGTTGTATAAGATTATAGAGAGATAGATTGTATAAGATTATAGGGCGTGTGGATATAGTTCATCTTTTTCGGGCTTTTCCAGCTTTGTGTTTTATTAAATTTGTCGCCTGACATCTTAAGCAAACTTTCAGTTTCCAGATGTAGTCACTTAACCACCCATTGTCTTGGAATTTTAACATAAGAAAGACCACTTTCTCGACACAAATCTCTTTCTAGGTGTCCAATATATTCTTTTATTAGATGTAATTGCCTTTTGACTAAATATATCATTGATTTCCTGGACAGGAAACACTCCTGACTTCAATCCTATTGGAAACTTGTGGCACCGTTTGAAAACTCTTGCCCGAATGAAGTACTCATGAAATGAAAAGGAACTAATTGAGAGTATATAACGAAGGAAGAGCTTAAAACTATTTTCAGCTCAATGTAACATCGATGTGAAACTTTAATAAAAAATAAAGGCTACCCCATTAAGCCCTGATAACTCACTGCTATCATCAGTATCTAATACATATCGATAGTTATTTCAGGATAACATTTTTTGCGTTCCAAATGTTTGAATTTTGTTTTTGTATTAAATTCAGTATTAAAGTCTCTTTAAAATTATATAAAAGATCTTGCATTTTATGCTAAGAAAATTGCAATAAGCATGCTAACTTAAGTAACATAGCAATTTTCAAAAGTGTCCACAATTTTGGCCACCACTATATATATATATATATATATATATATATATATATATATATATATATAATCACTTTTTGAAAAATCGATTTTTCTCGTTATCTGAAGATGCTGCTATTGAATGAAAATATAAATTCTTTGAGCTTATAATCGAATGTCTTTCTTCAAAAATATTTATCTTCTTTTCATGCATTTGCATTTACTGATATTTTAAAATTCTGCAAACTACTTAACTTCAGAAAAAAAAAACCGCTCAGAAATATTTTCAAGTACTTTTTTCTACGATTTTTTTTTGCTTTTCAATTTCAGTTCTTCGCGCAGTTGAAAACACTTTAAATTTTAAGTACGCTGGAATTCAAATTTTTTAAAAATAAAATAATAAAGCATTTTACTAAACGTTCGAGCATCAAAACAAGAAGTACATAAAGGGAATACTTTAAAAAAAGATTTTTTTTTGCAATTTAATTCATGCCATAATACCTTATTAAAATATTCTAAAGAAGAATTCTAAATTCATTTATGCAATAAAGTTATACATCTCCTTGAACGAATTTTCAGGAGCGCTTTGGAATTTTAAGTGGTATCCATTTTTAAATCTTTTTTTTTTACCTCTGCAAGATTTTTCTTTCTATTTCTTCTTTATTTCTTTATAAAACTGCCGAATACCAATAAAAGCACTTCTTTTTATATTTCATTCAATTCACCATGCAGGTTTTTTTAAATAAATTTAGTTTTGATCTGATTTTTCCTTTATATGTTTATTGCTCCTCAGAATTTATAAATATATAAAATGGTATTCAGAATTTTGAATGTGCCTTCAAAAAGGACAACTCGCTTCCTGAAAAATATTTATATTGATATTTTCCTTGGAATCCAGCATTATATTGCAATATATTCAAGGTACTTTTTTTAAAAAAGCAGCATACTAAAACATTATAAATGCTTTGCTAGGAATCAAAACCAAAAAATACTAATATTTAACTAACAATATTTTTAAAAAGATATCTAAATTTTGCAATAATCACAATCCATATACATACAAAGGGATGTTTGTATATATGAAATCACATCACTTCAAGCCCGTTCAACCGATCACTATGAATGAAAATTGGCATGCATATATATTTTTGTGTGGAGAAGGTTTTTGTGCACCCTCTTTGTTGCAGCTTCCAACCAGGTGGCACTATAGCATATTAACTTCTGTACCAGTCAATCAATTGCCAATTTGCCAACAAGGTTGTCAAAAATGTTGCAATTTGGCTTTGTCGATACCATTTCGCTATGTTTCTATTGAATCGCCATTATAATGTGAAGACGGCGTTGCTTTCGAATATTACACTATTAACATAAAATAAATACAGCAGAAAGCAATATTAACTTATTAAACATCCATATATAAATAATTTACACTATAAGCGTTCATTACAAAAAATTGTAAGCATGTGTTACTTTTGCTGAGCAAGGATCAGCTTAGGATGGTGTTTTCAAAAATCGACCCACAAGAGAGTTATGGAACGTTATAACTATAAAAAAATCCTTTTTATCAGCTATTAGATCTACAGACTTAAAATTCAACAAAGATGGGTTTTTTGTTCAGCTGAGATATCCGAAAAGCCTTTTATTGTTTAATTTGCAATTTACGTAAAATGAACTCAATAAAATCTTTATCATTTAATCTTTGTTTTTTAATTTTTTAATTCCCCCGTACGAAGAACGGGTATACCAATTAGTTATAAGTGAAATTTTAGCAATATTTTAGAAAAACTTTTAGAGAAAAAGTAATAAATTTCTATTAGTTAAGGCATCCGACTACTTGCGACAACGTTCTTTTTTAAAAAATCGAGATAAGGAGATTTTTTTTTTGTGGTTTTTAGATTTATTTAGTACATTTTAAGTAAAAAAAAGACTAAAATTAACAAGAGAAAAATAAATTATTACTACTAAAATGAAAAGAATGGGTAAAAATTGACAAAAATTACATAAATGATGCTCGCTCTGTACAAATAGTTAAAGAAAAAATTCTCTCTTAATTTTTCAATTTTGATGTATTACTTTGCTATTCCTTTTGAAATGGCCATCAGGATAAGAGATATTTTAATTTTTACAAAAACTAGAGCACTCTATCTTAGTTATTATATGAAGTTGCTTAAGAAAAGTGATTATATTTGCATAAAGAACTGTAAATTTTGTAATAAAACAGTGATTGATAAATCTGAAGGTTAAAACACTTCTATTGCTATACAGAACATACACAAAAACAATTTCAGCAAATTGTTTTAAAAACCTTTTGAGCAATCGCTGTCTCCGTATGAGTTTTTCAATAAAAACGTACACATTTCGAGTAAACGCATTTTAAAGTTCGACATCTTATGTAAAGTTATGGCATCTGCTTTTACTAAAACACTTGTAGTTTTTGTTCTAGGGAATGGAAAATAAAAAAGTTTAAATTTTTATAAAGCTAATAAAATGACCTATAAAATAAAAACATAAAAAATTGTCAAATTTTAAAGAAAATCATGATTTTAGGGTAGTTGGGTACCTTAAAGTATATTACTAAAACAAAGATACATTTATCTAGAGAATGTACTAATATTTTAAGGTATATAAGTGCGTTATATAAAATGGTCAATTTTTGCAAGAAATCACATTTTCAATTTTTGATTTTATAGAATAAAGCGTTTATTTTGCTTTATAAAAAATGTTCTTATTTTGTTACTAGATCGCTTACAAGCCAAGATAAAGAATTAGTAAGGCACGAAAAATTGGAAGGGGATATTTAAGTAACTAGAAGTCAGCGTTTAAATGCCCTTAAACTCATCAAAAATTGTTTAAAAATCAAAATTCTTCTTTAAAAATATAATTTTAACAAATTTTGATTAAATAGACAAATTAATTACGCATTTTGAGAGTATTTGAAAGGTAAATCTAGGAAATTTTTTATTTCTTTACATTCAACTTGATTTTATGAAAACTCTGTTTAGTTGCAAAACAAAAGCTATTTGCTTTATTTTATAGAATATCAGTGAATTACTAACTCGTATTATTTATTAAAACAATTATGAGAAATAATAAAAGTAAAAGTTATTTCCATAAATGCCATTTCAAAGCAAATAGGTACCGTAATAAAGTTTCATTTTCCGAGAACGAAAAAATTTGCACCGATTTAAATATTCCAACTATGAGCGAATCAAAAAGCTAATTAATTCTTTAAAACCTACATATATTCCCGAAAACAATGAAAAAAGTATTGTTTTTAACTTTTGGTTTTGAAGTAATATGATTTCGCGTTATTATGTTGACCTGTGTGTTTTGAAAGAAAAGTTATTGCTGTGCAAGACGCTGTGTTTGGGTTATATATATATATAGCCATGAATATGAATTTAAAATTTAAAACACTTCATTGAGATTCTTAGATATATTGAAACATTTCCGCGTGACTTACGGTGTATTAACATTGAAACGTTTTACAGAACTTGATGAAATTTGAGAAATAGAGTTTAAACGACATTCTTTGTCAGTGGCAAAAGTTGCCAGAAAAAAAAATAGATTAACTAAAAAATAATAAAATTTTAAAAATGATCAAAATTGAAGGTATAAGCTATATATCTGATCTGATGAATTTTCAGTAATTGTGTAAATATAAAAAAAATATGTGATAAATAATACCAAAAATGCTTTTTTCTCAAAATCAATATCTTCGTATATTTTGAAAATTTCAAAAATAATAACTCAAAATATTACTGATAAATATCTTTGAAACTCGGTATCAATTTTTGTTCATAATGTTTTCTGGTGTGGGTAGCCAAATAACGATCATAACAAGAGTGGTTTTTAAATTATGGTCTAGTATTTGTGAAACGGTATTGTGAAGTATGGCAAATTTCTTCTATTGGCTGTTTACTTAGCTCTGGAATTTTTATTCACATTTCTAACCTTAAGTTTTTACTGCCCTAGGTACATATATAATGATTATTTTGTAAATTTTTATAAATTGGGTCAATAGATTTTCATGCAACTCTTTTTGAATGTTCCTAAAATTTCTTCAAAATTCCTTATAAATTGGCCAGTTTTATGAAGTTTAAATAATTTATTGCAAATATTACATAAGCATTGCTTATTTACAAACAATTGAAGTTAAAAATGTTATTTTTTTTTCTAAGTGATGTTTTTTTAAAAGAAGGGCTTCGAACGTATTCATTAGTCTTAATGTTTCATTAAAATTCAAAAATTTTAGAAATGATCTAGTAAATATTACAAGGAATAAATATATTCTTCATGAGATTTAAGTAACACGTGATAACTCACTAAATATTCCTTCAATAAGACATATTTTAGTACTTTCTCTAGAAAATAATATAAATCTCAGGATCAAAAAGTTTTATAAAAACAGATTTGTAATAATTTGAGCTATCACACTCGCAATGACAGATTTTGAACAATTTAAATTTTCGCTTCTGGTAGATTAAAGGTCCACTTCTGGGTTTTTTAATTTAAACAAATTTATTTTAACTTGGGATCTAGGTATCGTAGGTATATATACATCACTTGCTATGTCTCTTTGACTATTTCATGGATGATCGACAATTCCACATAATTAAAAGTTAAAGACGTTAATGCATGGCCATTGATGAGATACCTGTAAGTAAAAGAAAAAGATGTATGAATAATGATTAATTGTATATAATCAGTGTATGAAGATTTTTTTCATTCTGTTAAGTTTGTTAAAGATTAATGAACTAAGAGTTTGTAATATTTTTTTTTACTGACATGACATTTTTTTAGTTATGCATTTTTCTTTGCAGGAGACCAACTGAAGAAAAAATGGCATCAGTTGCATGTAACTACATGAAGGCAAAGAGAAACGAGAGAAATAAACCCTCTGGATCTGGGGCAAAGCCCAAAACTACATGACTCTACTATAAAATGATGTCATTTCTTAATTCAGTCTTGGACTCTAAGGATACTTCTGGTAATGGTTCTTATGAACCACAGCATGTACAGTTTTACGCTGATAAAGCTGGACACATGCATGAAATGCTGGAAGAAAACATGTTTGAAGAAAGTACTCCTGAAGTTTTATAGAGTTTTGATGATAATGTTGAAAAGGAGTTAGAAACTCTCAAGAGGAAGAAACAAATTGCTGTCAAAGCCGATGGTATTGATCAATAATATCTGGCTGAGCTAAAAGAAGTTAACTCATCAAGTGGTTGATGATAATAATCCAAATCGTATGTTTTTATTAAGTATGTTGCCGTACATGAAGCAATCTAACTCCTGCAGACAATATGAAGTTTAAATTTTAAATATTGAGTTCCTTAAGGAAAAAGTTAATCTAACTAAATAGTGTGTTGATTTTTATTGTTTTTTATTTTATTAGTGATTATGTCATATAGCTTCTATATATTATTTTATTTAGTTTGGAAACCTTGTTCTTCGTTTAATAATATTTTAATGAAATGTGGTAGTAGGTGTGTAAATTTCTGAAGGATGTTTGAAACAGCTACAGAGATCAATTTCATAAGAATTTGTTTAATTTTGAACGAGAAAAAAATTTAAATATTTATAAGAATGCAAAAATACATTAAAATACAAATACCATTAATAGCTAAATTTTTTAAAAAGTTTCTATTTTATTACTGAATGGATTTTAAATTTTTTTACATGTTGGATAAAACAAAAACAAAAAAAAAATGTAACTGGAAAATACGTGAGGAGTAAAATTTTTAATTAATTAATCCATTACAAAAACCAGAGTAAAATTATCTGAAGATTATAATTTTTTTAAAAAAATAGATGTTATATGTTATAGTTAACGGGAAATGTCTTTTTAGAACATTAGATATGTTATTTTTTTTTAAAGTAATTGTGTTTTCATATAATTACAATACATATTTATAATTTGTTACTTCTGTCAGACTATAATTTACACTTGATACTAACAGGGAAAATATAAAAAATTAAAAGCTATTCTTATATTCTTAGTTTCATGTATTTCATTTTGAAAATAAATTAATAAGAATACAGTTGTGAAATTAATAGTTCGAGTTTATCTTAGAATATTTAACTTCTGATATAAAACAAAAGTAGTTAGTCATTAGAAAGGTAGTTAAAAGAAGATTACTATAAAAAATCACATTTACCTGAGACAAATTGAAAGTATTTCTTTTGCTGTTATAGACTTTCTATAATGTATGTCCTGTTTCGATATTTCTGGGCACACCAGATCTAACAGAATAGAAAACAGCTCCTCGCTCATTCTGAAAAAACTGTAGAATTTCTTTTCATACTTCCAAAGGTCTGGATGTAGACAATGAAAAATACAAAATTCTAGACTTTTTCTGTTGATGTAGTGGATCTATAACTTATATTTATTTTACTTGCACCACTGCCTCCTGCGAAAAAGACAGCATTTATCAAAGTATCATCCATGTTCGACAGCAACTGATGGAAGAATGATTGACTTGCTTGGCTGTGTGAAGGCGAATCTTGAACAGTCAGAATCGCCATGATTTGGATTGATTGCAACAGGTTGGGATTAATTTTGTGTGAAGGGAGCCTTACTATTTGTGTGGTGTGGATGTTAGGAAAGGAGGTGCCAGCTCTGGTGCCGTCTTTGTTACTTGGCCGTTGTTCAAACTTACGAGGTCCATCCATCGCCAATAAGCCTCCTTCTGCGTTAATATAACTGTCCCTCATGCACTTCAGGGACAATCCGATGGACATATTTTATTTAGCCACAAATTTTTAATTTGCTTATAAGTAAGTAATATAATTTTGCTTATAAGTAAGTAATATAATTTTGCTTATAAGTAAGTAATATAATTTTGCTTATAAGTAAAACAAATTTTACATGAAACATAAAGTTTTTTTGTAACTTTCTTGCGAAAGGCACACTTACAAATGATCATAGAAAATTAGCACAATTTAAAATTTGTCCATTGAATATAAATTTAGGAACGTATCATTTGAACTGAATGATTAACTTATCATTATAATTCATATAAAATACTTAATATGAACTATTTCAGTTTACTGCAATATAATGATATTATTTGATTACCTGCTCCGAGAATCTAAATCATGCAAACTTACTTTCGAAAGCATTTGTGTAACGCTATCAAAACAGAAATTATTTTTATGAGCCTTTAAAAATAATTAAGTGCCTAGGGATAATAAAGAAATTTTATAAATCTATGTCTCAATCGCGTTATAATTTTATTTAAAAAAGGAATATGAAAATATTATTAGAATGCACAAGTCATATTTTTTTCCTGAATAAAAACAGTACTTTGTTCACATTTCAATAAATAATATATAAATTAAAGCACACACATGTCCCTGTACCGGGTTTTATTTTGACAAATGAAAACATAGACAGTAAATAGAGCAAAACAAAACGAATTAAACATAAGAAAAGTTTATCTAACCAATCAAATTTTATATTAAAATATATTATTTTTTTTTGATAATATATGTTTAACGAGATAACCATCTTATTTACCGTTTAAAACAAAGTGTGGATTCTTCTTCCCTATAATAATGGGCTTAATTTATAAAGGTCACATAGTAAATATATTTATGTGTTTTCCTTTGAATTCTCAACTTAATTACATTTTATTTGTTGCTCTATATGTAAAATTTAGATCGTTGGGTACAGATGTATAAGTAATAAGATTCTTCGAAAAGTTTCTCAAAATCATATATCATATATATATATATATATATATATATATATTATGTATGTGTGTGTGTTCATTCTTATATTATGCGTACACTTTTAAATCAACTGCATTTTGCTTACCTATTGACGTTTTTATTGTTGACAAAAGAGTTTCTGAAAAAATGCAAAAGTTGACAACAGCAAAGCACATGAATTTATTGGTTAAGGCTCTTTTCGGTTAATGTTAAAGAATAGGATCCAAATTCGGAATATTGTTTTCAGATATAAAAGTATTCAAACATTAATATTATATTCTGCTTTCACTATTCTTTAAAAATCACTTATTTTATCATGTTACTCATTTTTATCCGAGTTGACATATTTTTTCTTTTATAAAATGCATTTCGCTGTTTTTCTCCTGTACCGTAATACTAAATAAGCTATCATTCTACATGTTAAAAGAAAAAAAAATTAACTATTTATGGAACATTTTGAAATTTTAAAAGTACTATATTATAAACAAATGTGCGAGTTGCAACGTTACAAATTCTCATGTAAATAGAGACATTTTTCTGTTAGAAAATGTGCTTCACGTTTTGTTCAAACTCTCGTGCATATAGCGAAAACAGTCGTAAAGACAGGTGATTGTAGCTATCACGTGACTATGACGTCACATGAATACAGACCTATTATTTTAGTGTCAACTAAGAAAAGATATTTGATGTGTTTTAAATTACAAAACAACAATAAACGTAAATCTGAATACTTATCTTTCGTCTTCATGGGCAATGCCAACGACACAAAGTTTCATTTGTCATTTATTTACCTGAACCCATCTTATTTACCCTATCTTTTTCGTATTTTATTCTAAAAAGCATTGTAAGTAGTATGTCCATACAATTCTTTCACTTGCTTAATCATAAGTGGCGGGGTTACAGTCCAAATGCGACAGTACATGATTGATTAATGCATAAAATAGGTCAAGAGTGGACCAAATAACAAGGCCGATAGGATTTCTGACCGATAATCCAATATGGGATCGATAAAGTTAACGCTTCGCTCCGATGAAGTTAGCAGCAGCGGATGGTCTCTCTCCGTAATGTACTTTCCCCAAAGAAAGGGACAGAAGTGGTCGAGCTTTCAGGTTTTCCGTTTCATGGAACGATGATCTCCCGTATTTTATTAGTGGTCAGATAAAAAAATGGAGTTCAATCAGCAAACATAATCTTTGTGTAGTGTCCCATAGTAACAAATCAGAAGCTGCTCAAATAGCGATTGTGTCATCTTAGTCCTTTGAGTTATATCGTTGGATTATGGTTACATATTTGTATGACTTATATTTTAGAATATTAGGTAACCCAAAAGCCTTTTGAAGATTTTAAAAACATTTTAAGAATACTTATATATAGTTACGCTTTAATATTACATATACTTGGCTTTAAATATAGCTTTAATTCATTTACATATTTTTTAATAATATATTTCTTAAAAACGAGGTTTTGGAAAGTCCACAGAAAACAATTATGGTATCGAATTTTTTTTTTTTTTCGTTTGATAAAAAGTTTAACTCAAACTTATTATAGACCGTTCAATTTAAAATTGAAGTTTATAGAATTTGAAGAATTCAAAGGTATTGTCTAAATAAATTTTAGTTTCAATCAATATACTTACATTTCAGATATTTTTAAGACCCCTTTAAATCAATATTAAATTATTTAAATGAATAAAATTTTTAAGATTCGTTTTATAATCTTTAAATTTCAGTGTCTTATTCGATTACGTTAATTCTTTTATCGAAATCTATCTTAATTACTTTTTTTTTAAATTCGAAATTTTACGTATTGCATTTTGAATTTGCCTTAAGGGCCAGCGTTTTAAGGTTGTTTCACTTTAGTATTTCTTGTATAATAAATCTAAGGCTACAGATTAAAACATATATCAGAGATAAAAGTTTTGTAATTGCTACATTATCAGATGCATTAAGATATTACCCTTTAACAACTGTTAAGTTATATTGATGGTTTGGGTACATAAATTACCAGTTTTTTTGTTGTTGCAAAAATAAAATGTTTAGTACAAAATAAATTTAATTAGTAGTTAAAAATGGATATTTTGAATTACTTGAATAATTTTTTTTTAGGTTTTATATCAACTGCAGTTCCGTTTGAAGTGGCTGTCCCACAGCCTGACAGTGGTAAAGTTCACTTCTAGGGTAGCATTATTTTCTAAAAAGTAAAATAAAAGTAAACAAAAATGAATAATTACTAATAGTTCAATAATTCAGTTTTGTGTGTGGTGTAACTGGAAACACTTTTCCAAGCTCTGATCAACTCTCAGAAATCTTACATCATATATATATAATCGTGTTTCCTTCCTTATCTTTTTTTGAAGTGAAACTTCTTTAGGCACAAGAGTGAATGAGAAATTTGCCCAGTTTTGCGTTGGGGGAAAAGCGAACGGAAGTAAGAGAGAGGGACTTGAGTCATATCCGTGAAAAAGTTGGACGATTGCCAAGGGGGAATTGCATCAGAAATACGGTATGGGGCCTTGCTGCTTCAGACGAAAGGCGTTTAGATATTGAAAGTGGGTAATGAGTACTCTTAACGAACTCGCGTGGCGTAATTTTGTAGTTTTTATATAATAAATGTGCCGTTTTCCACGAATAAATGCAACCAAAATATTACCATTGTACGGCTATTCCTGTTACGGGAGTGTCTGAGGCATTGTGTATATGTCACTAACGTTCACGCCACAGTCACTAAGGATAGCGTCTTGTAAATAAATACAGAGACTTCTATGAGTGATGCATTAAGTTTATATTATTAATTTGCATTTCCGTTGAATTATAATTAATTCTAGTCAGAATGCCTAGAACAAATGACAAAAGAAAAAAAGAGTTTCGTGAAAAAAAAAGGAAAACTAGCAGCCAGTTCAGTCGAAAGTCTATATATCACCAGGTAGTCCTGTTACAGATGTTATCCCCTTCATCCATAAAGTTTTAGTGTTGTACACACCAGAGGCTGCTGCAGTCATTGGATCTGATGATGATTAAAAGCCGATTATCTTAACTGGAGATTTTAATGCATGCTTTGCTTCAGAAGAAGCAAAGCAACTCATTGAATTCTGGAAACGGACACTGAATTTGACAATGAATACTGATTGTAGAGAAGGAAGCAACAAGATACGGAACCACACGATTGATGGTTTTCTCACGTTTTCTTGATTGACTACAATCTAGGATTTTTATTTCCTACTCCAGTTACCACACATCTCTTGTGTCTTTCTTGGAAAATGATGAGGTAGGAAATTGAATAAAAATGTTTTTTTTTCGTACAGTAAATGAAGTTCGAATTTTATTTGATTAAAGTAAGTTTACCCAGCAGTTAAAAATAATTAGATCTATTCCTACATTTACGGCCGACGTCACCAAAAAAGTTTCACTTCTATCGAGTGGCTTTCCACATTCTTTATTTTTTTTTTCATTTGCATCTTTTTTATCAACAAACTTTGAATTGCCTTGTAGCTTCAAGTTTCGCATGAGTAGAAGGAATGTGGGATATAAAACATCGTTCAATAAGATGGGCAGGGCTATCTATTGTAGGAAGTCTGCTGAGATTCTTTTGTCTAGAATCTGTATCATCATGTTGATGTAAAATCTCTTCAAAATTCTTGGATTCAAAATTCTAAAAATGTAATATGTTTCCAACCTGCATTTCTGTAGAGCAAAAAGGAGTTTCAGTGTACCTTGTCTAGTAAATGTAAAATATTCTTTTATGATATTTTTTATGACGTTTCCGGATTGTTGGATTAGAGGATATTTCCTGATAACAGCTATCTGCACCATTCATAGTTAGGCTTGACAATTTGGAGCACTAGTGTCGTGCCCTAGATAATCTTGAGCCTGACAGTTAAGACGTTAAGCAATTCGAACAAAAGTAATGCAGATGTTGAAGAATTAAAATGTGAAACAAAGCAGCATAGTGAAGTAGATGGAAAATTTTACTGCTTTCAACAACATTAATAAGTAAAAAAGAGCTTACTCTAAATTGATAAAGTGACATCTAAGATTTTTAATAAACATATCATGACTTAATTCAGAGAGGGTATTTAAAGTCGTATTAGATCTTATCAATGACAAATTTTGTAAACCTCTCATATCGTTAAAGTGGAAGATTAAAGAATAATTATTGAATAATATAAATATTCATTAATGTAAACTGAAACTGCAATAAAAGCGCAAATATAAAGTTATAATACCTTTCAGGCAGTGGAAAAAAATGTATATAGGATTGCTAACATAATAAATTTATCAATATCTTAAGATAAAGGATAAGGGAACAAGAAACCCAACAGCAATATAAAAATTTAAATTCCATCTTTTCAAACTATGATTCAAGAAACACATTTATAGGGTTATTTTTCACTAAAAAATATTGGCTATATGAACAATATGAAAAAAGCCATATTTTTCATATCGTACAAAAAAATCGCCAAACTAATAGTTTTAAAAGAATAAGAAAACAGTAAACCATTAGTATGAATAAAACTTTTAAAGCAATAATAATAAACAAATTATATCATATAAAAATAATTATTTCGAAATAAAAAAATTCTTCTTGAGCCATGCTAATGTCAAATCAGCAATGTCAGATGTTTTGCCTTTCGAAAGAAGGTAAATTAGCAACATCTAATCTCTCTCAAACCACATCTAAAAATGCAATTTTTTCCTCTTAATTACAAAATACACTTCAGATTTTTATAAAATTGTGCAAACAATTTCAGGAAATGAAAGCTAATTTATTAAAGAAAATAAATCAAGGGAATGGGGGCAAACTTTTAAAAGAAATAAAATTAAAAACGATAAAAAAAATATGTCACACACTAGATGTGATTTGTTCAAAAAGATCATACATCTATTCGAAAGAAATCCTGCTGACATTAAAAAAAATGAAAATGATTTTCTTATCGAAAAAAAAATTGAAGAGAAGGAGAAATAATTTTATTTCTCAAGTTCTTCTATCATTTCCTTTTTTTCATCTTTCACTCCCTAGCAAATTTTTGGAAAAGTTTACGAAAGGAAAGAAAAATTGCGATAATTTTTTCTTCTCTATATAAATCTACCTTTTCTCTTTATCTTCTATCTCTTCTCCATTTTGGTTTAACATCAGGCTTAACGTTCACTTGTCGATGGTTTAATCTTTCCCACTATTTTCGAAGCTGTCCTAACTTAAGAGTGATGGAATTTTCTAATGGAACTTCGAGATATTTTCTCGACACTTTCAAATTTCCCAGAATGTCCCATATTTTTAAAATCTTGTCGATAGTCATATTTTCTTTTTTGTAATTTTAATGAGGCTTTTTATGGAAGGCAAATACGAGTTTTTATGAGTGGCAGCATTAGAAGAATATAGACGAACATGCTTAAGTATAGAATAAGAGGAATAGTAAACTTTTTGGAAGAATAATTGCAAAAATATTGATCAAGGATATTAAAACTCAGTTTTTCGAGCAAATGTTTGCAAAATCACAAGAAAACCAATGCAGTAAGCTTTTTTTATGACCCTTAAAATAAATAATTCAATTAACTTTAAATTCATGCTTGTGTTTTTTCTCTCATATTTATATTTCGGATAGTTTAAATTTGTCATTCATTTTGTCATTGTTCATGTTTTTTCATTGTATACAAGTTGTGAAATTTGCATGTTTTTATAAGCTTCTCTAATTTAAAAAGTAATTTTTTTTTAATGTGTTAGTTGAATATAAAAATATTGTTGCGTGTATAATCGATAGGATAATTTGTTTTAATAACAATGATAAAAGTTTAGGTTATTAAAGAAGCATAAAAAGAGCTTTAAAATGTATTTATGATACAACTGAGAAGTTTTACAGAAATTATTGCTTTTTAATAGTGTAAAATTCCAATGGTTCCATTATTTCTTGTAAATCTTAAACTGTGAATCATTATGTGAATTATATCACCTGTTCCTTTAAAGAATTATTATTACGAACTTTTACAATTTTATTTTCCAATTAAAATACGCTTAGAATGTTTACTTTACATTTTAATGATTTTTAAACTGTGTGATGGGAATTAATTTTTTTTCTCTTGGTTTTGACTAAAGATCTGTATTTGTTATTGAGTTTTGCATGAAGTCTTAATTTGTTTAGTAATGTACATACACCATCAATCTTATCAAGTATCCTTGATCATTGTTCACAATTACGAGATTCTTCACCAATAACCCTCCATTATAGTTGTAAAAGGCAGTTTTTATCCTGAATCAATCAATCACTAGTCTCTCCAAGACTAACCCATAAAGAACATTTTTAATGGGTTATGGATGAGAGACATCGAAGCAAATTTATAAGTTAATTAACATAAAACAAAAGATAACAAATTGAATACTTTCTTGATAAATGAATTATTACTCTTCATACTTTACAACCTACGTAGAACTGAGGTAAAATGTCCGGGGACCAAATGAAATTTTTAATACTAATTATTTAATTTAAAGAAAAACAAAATACTACTTTTTGTTCATAATATATGTTATATGAATTCTCCAAACTCTTTGTAAATATATCTCAGATTTTATGAAATAAAAAATTAAATACTTGTCAATGTTTCTTTCATAATAACATAAATCAAGCATTATTAATATCGTGATAAAAACTGTCATAAAAGTAATTGTAATAACAATCGAAAATAATCCACGATAAAATATTCCCTTTTTGAAACACTAATCAAAGGGTCAGGAAATTTAAAATTTTTGAAAATTTACAGATCTGAAAAGAAGTAGTAGACCAAAAAATGATTGCGTGTGATAATCTTGAGATAAAAAGGATTTCCACACACACACACATACGATCTCCAAGAGCCTAGCCTAAGGGTAAGTCTAATCTTTCTGCCTTCAGTAGTAAGATTAGGCTTACTCTTAGGCTACAAAAGGCACCAACACCAGTTTGAGTATTATTTTCAAACGTTTTATCGCTTATTTTCATTTTATCCCCCAAACCAGGTATGACAAACTCGTGGGCCACAACGTACATTTTTGCGGCCTGACCAATTAAACAGCACACAATAATTTATAATAAAATAACAAACTTTCTCAAATAAAAATAAGGTAGAATTCTCTAAATTTTTTTTGATTATACGCTTTTTCTTTGCTATTATTAAACAAAATGCTTACATTTATTTCGAATATATTTAACATTTTCTTGGGACCTTGAAAACATAAACTCAACTTAATATGAAATATAACTTGCGGTGAGTAATATCATATGAGTTTGACATACTTGGTATAAACTATTAAAGAAATCTCGACTTACTCCAAATGTGCACAAGTAAGCCATTGCCCTTTGCCAGATCCTCAGAATTTAACAGTACAATAAAAAAAAGCGGTGTTATACTTTGATGAGTTGAGAGAGCAGCAGTTTTCTGTGTGAGCTGAATTTGCCACTCAATAGGAAAAATATATGATAACAAAAGTAAGATTATAACAGCAACCGTGAAACGTCCTCCAAGCCAAATGATGTGAAATGCGATGTCTGTGTCTTGTACTGGAGTTTTGTATTCCTTATTTTGAAACGAGAACAAGATTAAACTAACATGCACATCCCAACAATAACTGGCAAGCTACTTGATTCTCCTATGAGGAAGAATTACTTACTATTGAATGACGTATGTTGACGGAAATGGATGATTTGCATCTGCAAGGTTGCCACACATTAACTAAAATACAACGAAAATTACATATTCCCCTATTTCCATATTATCACAGATTTAATGATATAAAATCTGTAATATTAAGAATTGCAAAATAAAAAGTATACCAAAGACAGAAAACGAAAATAATTTACCTGTCATAAGTGAAAACTCAAATACATATCATTCGAAATACAGAAGCCAACACGATACTTTTTTTGCATTTCATGTCCTCTGATGGGTAGTTAAAACAGTTTTTCTCGGTGTAAATCTACAAATTGTATTTTGATTACTATAAATAAAATTTCTATTCTTTGAAAAACATTTCGACTTGTCTTAAGTATACTTTTCTCTCATCTGAATGAGTTAAGCAAATGTACAATTAAAAGAAAAAAAAGTTTTATTTAGGTTTTTGGAAAGCTTTTATAAGTGGATATAGAGGCTCTATTTACTGTCCACCTAGAACAGAAAAATGACCATGAAATTTTCACTCTTCCTCTTTGAGAGAGAGCACTTAGAACCACTTGAGGATGTTGAGGGTGGGAAATACAAATAAAACTTTACTTATAATATGTGGTACGAGATTCTTCAGGTCGAAAATCTTTCATTATAGCTTTTATGTGAGTACCATTGTGCCTTCAAGCAATTGGTCTTACTTACTTTGAAAAATTCCACAGTGAATAGTTAATCAAATTTATGAAATAACAAATTTAAATCCTCAAAAATATTACTTTATTTCTAACTTTTCATACTAAAATTAAATAATGTATAAAATCTGGATGTATACCAATTTCAATGTATATTTTACTAAGTATTCTATGTTGAACAATCATTCTATTATTATTTTACTATACTTATACTTTGCCTTTAATTGTTATTGAAATAGTTATTAGCATAAATGTTAATTTTTCATAAAAAGTTTACTGTGATATGATTCTTTATTTTTGTCCTAAAACGTAAGTTAAATGTCTTAAGCGCGCAGTGGTTATAATGTCTAGCCACCACCCAGGAAAAAATCCCTCGATTAGATATTTTTTTTGTGACTAAATAATGTTTATAGAGGATGAGAACATTACATTTATCAAGTACTTTATCACAGAAAATTGTATTTTAGTTGTGTTTGCGTTAAAGGGTTAAGTAACAGATTAACTATTGTGTTGGTGTCGGTTGTATCATTTTTGGCGAATTTATCGCTAGTGGCTTCAGAACGGAAAAGTACCAATAATTTCATTAAAAACATTTCATTTGCCGTATTTTAATAATTTTTGTGTTATTGAGGTGGTTTCTTTATTTTTACTAATGAACTTGGCCTAAAAAATTAAAATACATTCCGTTACCGAAATTTTGAAACCAGAAATTTTTAAAACTCTAGTGATTATTAGGTGACAGAAATAAAAGGGGAAAATAGGGTTTTATTATGTGTTTAAACACAAATTATTATTTTTATTATTTTTTTACTTTAATTATTTTTAGCAATCTTAATTTGAAATTACTTATTTTTTTTCTTAGAATGAAAGTCATTTATCACCTTATTCATTATTTATTTGTTTATACATAACTGCTGAAAAAACAATTAGACTAGCGGTTCTCAAACTGCGTATGGGGCGTAAGCATACAAAAAAAATCGAAGGGAAAAAGATTATTATTTTACTTAAAGATATCTGAACAAAATACATTAAGACATAATACAAAACAAAATACTCATTTACACTGATGTAATTCACTTATAAATGTATCAGTACTGCATTATGTATTTGCTAATTAACTTATAAAATTAAATTATGGACAAGTTTAATAATTACTAATGACTTACATGAGTTTGCCTTGCAGAGTAAAGTTTTTCCAAGGAAGGTGAAAATTACTAATTGACACTCTTATTTCTGTGTCTGTATATAGTTGAGATATATAATGTTTGTGAAAATAAATATTTAGCTTGATTAAAAGTTATTCTGCAATCTGTTTTAATTTAAAAATTAGAAATTGAGAAAGTCCTTTGTTTTTTATGGCGTACAGAGGGTACTAGACAGCGATCCGATGCGCCTTAAAAAGCTACCAGTATTGAATATTAAGCTAAAATTTTTGTTTTTCACACAATATTTTTCAACGAGTTACAGAGGTGGTGCTTTATTTTACGTCAGTTAAAGCCTTGATGTACAATTTGTCAAACGTAATTTAGTTCCATTACAAATTATTGATATTTAATCCTTGATGTTACATTTGTTTTTTTAAACATGTAATCCACAAACTTATCGCAAAACCAAATCTCTGTGAATGAACTTTTTTTTTAAAAAAAATCTTTCTGAAAAAGTCTATATCTTTTCACATGAATATTGAAAAATACTATGTTTACATAGGAATTATTATAAAATCGGTCTCGCATTGATATTATTTTTAATAATTATTTTATTTCAATGTATCATGGTTAATGTTCTCTATTTTATTATTTCAATGTCATTTGCATAGCAAAAATCAATAATAAGCCATTAGAGTAAAATTATAACCGGATCTAAAAAATGATCGTCAAAATGAGTATAAGGAAGCATCCATATGAATAAAATATAAATGTAAGTATTTTTGCCAAAATTCTGTTGACATCATTATGAAAAAGCAATTAAATGTAACATTATTAAATAAAAAAACATAAGTGTGCAAGCCTTCTTTTCTTCCTTTCTTTTTTATTGGAAATTTCACACATTCGTGTAATAAGAAAATATCTTTTACTTATATAATTTTTGTAAAACAAATAAATTGATACATATATTTTTGTACGCAATCAATAAAAACGTGGTTAAGTTCGTACGTCATTAGTTGGGATAAAGAAATAATTACGTAAATTAATTATTTATAACTATAACAAAAATGATGTATATGGATTAATATTATACTTCTATTGGATTTAATTTTAAAGCTAGCCTATAACTTAATAGCGCACACGAGATTTTTTTCAAGGGGGTGTCCAGGGTCACAAATCCACCATTCTTGTCTGCTTCTTTTGACTGATTTTTGTCGATTTTCGGAAACAAAACAGTAAAAAAACTAATTATTGAATAAATGATTAGCATTGTTAATAAAATTAATCATTAATAACAAGTGCTTGATTAAATTTTACGTACTATATACTTAGAATTCTAATCAATCAAAAAATAATCAAGGCACAGGGAAGGGTCCGGACCCCTAGGACACCCCCCTTATGTGTGCCACTGCCTATAGCAAATCAAATTTGAAAAACATTTGATACACACATCGCCATTATCAAAAAAGAGGCACGTACATTGCGTTTGTTCCCAATCAAAAAAATGAAAGGTGAAAACAATTTATTTTTGATGCGGCGATTTTTCAGCGGATATCGCTTAGAGTTCAATTTAGTTCTATAAAACAATAGATTAAATAATCCATCCTTCACTTCCAGCTATCATATTATTTTAATCAAAGATACTATCCGCTGTTTGAAAATGCGGAAGCAAAACTACGTCCTGATTATTTAATAGGTCCATGAAATTAATTGAATAATTGCCAGTTAAAATACAATAATTAAAGCTCTTTGTGTGAGCTTTTCCTATGCGAGAGTTATGTGACTCACGAGGAAATGCGAAGTTAAATATTGTACCGTCCCCTTGAGGCTTAAGATAATACTCACAACGTTAATTACTAAAAAGCTCCGGTTGAGAATAATAGAGATTCATGAACACGTATTCTGCCGCCATAGCAGCAGAGCTCAGCAGGAAAAGGTTGGAACTTGAGGGGATGTATGCTTGATATCTTGCTACAAAATTTGATTGGTTTGGAAGCGCAGCAAGTCACCTTCCACTGGAAGAAGATTATTGAGCAATTGATGAAAGCCATTTTTTTAAAAAATAAAATTATCAAAACGAAAACATTTAATGTTATGAGAGCTAGTTAAAAATATGAATTATAAATTAATTCTCATTATTCTTGCATATTTAAACTGCTTTCGATTTCTTAAAAGGAGCACTAGAACAAAAACTTGATAAGCAATTTCTAGCGCTTTTTTGCAGATAATACGAATCAAAATTATAATTTTCGCCTGTGAGATCTATTATTTATTATTTTTCCGCATATCTTTCTCTTATTCTTACCCATCCGATGAACTTCAGGGAATTAATCTATGTGTTCATTAGTTAATAGTTAAGAAACAAATTTTATTTTCTTATTTGTCCACACACACTTAAACGATAAGTAGTAAAATGTTTTAAGTTGATAAAGTCAATAATAAATTATTTGATTAATATAAAATTCCCACCTATTTAAGATCTTTTCTAATTTGTTCAATCAACAATTTTTCAATTTCCATTCGTAAAGTGCAATTATTACCAAAATCATGTACTTATAATTTTTTGCACAGTAAACTATTCATTTTTAATGGTCTACAAAATTTAATTTATATTTTTATCACTCCTAAAAAATTGTAAATTAATTCCACTTAACAAGATTTCAATAATTTTAACTTCATAGCAAAAACATATAACCAATATTTTTTATTTCAGGTTTGTAAAATATTTCAAATATATATGTAAGCAAGAATTTAACATCCGTGCAAAAAATATGACTGATAATAGCCATAAAAAGTAAGTTTTACAATCGAGCGATTATAATTCATTTATCAATAATTCATCTACATTATTCACAAATGCAATTTACTTTTAATACCGGAATATAAGCAAAAAAGTGTAATTCACAGTTAGTTTATTCCAGTATTTAAATTAACGATGATATTGCTTACCGATTTATTTACCATACCGATAAAATATATTAAGACGGTCCTATTTACGCTACAAAATATACATATATCCACTTTCAAAGGAATTTAAACACGAAATATTTGATACTCTAAACATCCTGAATAGCATCTAGAGTAATAAGGATCGATCCTAAGCTTTTGTAAAACCATGGAACGCCCTTAACCCGCGGTCACTCATGCCTGTTTTGCCACTACCTTCGTTACTCGCGGGGTGTAGAGAACTCCCCGAACTTTTAACAGCGTGTATTTAGGTATAAAATAAAATTAAGTCATTATGATACATATTTACTATAAAATTACAAGATGTGTTTTTGTATTATACAAATAAAATTATTTAATTTGTACTTTCTAAATAGAGACTAACATTAATTTAAAACTAAACATACAAAATTTACTTTCACATTTTAACACACATAATTTTATATTTTTTCTATAAACCAGTATAAAAGCTTGTGTATGCCAGTAATAAATATGCTATAATTAATGAGATAATGATGAGTGGAAAGTAGAAAAATAATATTTTAATATTTCAAACTTTCAAGAGCAGACTGTACCAAATGCTCAAACTGCCAGGAATTCTCAGCCCTCCAGATAAACTTTTCAAGGTCATTACATTCTAACCGTTCCTTAAAGGGGATTGCATCACGCCCAGAAAGGTTCAATGACCTAAAATGTGCAGCTACAAAAAATTCGTGGTTCTGCACATTCTTTTTAAGAAATCTGGAATTTTCTTGTTGCTGCGATTGTGAGGTACCCGCGCAGTGATCACGGGTTAAAGCGCCAGTGTGTTAAGCTCTCAGAGCATCGCAGTGGGCATCTAAAAATAGTACAACCGGAAGAGGATGCTGCCGCTTTCAAATTTCTTTAATTACTCTTTGCACTCAGGAACGAGAATTCATTAGGCAAGTCATTTTCCAGCCTTCCCTCCCTGGCCATTCATCCTCTGTTCCTCTATCTGGATTTCATTGAAACAATCTAATATTTCAACCCTCCCCCTGCCTCCCAAAATTATGGGATTCCTTAAGGGAAGATTATTAATTTTTTAAAAAAAAAAAAAAACCCGAAAAGAAGAAACTGGCCCAAATGGTTGTATTATTTGATACTTCCGGGGACTGTTTTCTAATTATATCTGCGAGACATTTTTTATTAGGATAAGCCTGATATACGACATTTACCATATATGAATACGAAATAAGACACTATCCTTACACTCGACATGCAGTCCTGCATGAGGATGAAATGTAGCTTTAAAAGGTTGTTCGCAGAGGTTAATTCACTTTGCATTAATCTAAATTTGATCGTATTGTAACATTTATACATGAATTACATCTGGGAATGAAAAATGTCAACGGGTTCCTAAAATCTTCTTTTAAAGAGCTTCTTTAAGAACATTCATTCGGTTGCCGATCAGGGTCACACACACACTAAAAACCCCTTTCCATTTTGATTACTCCTTATGCAATTCTTTTAAAAGTTTAAAAAAGAATTTTTGTCAGACAAATTATGGTAACGAGGTGGCCGCTGGATCGTGGCTGTGGCGCTAATTTTCGAAATTAAATTTCGCTTTTACAGTGGGCGACATCCGAGCCTGGTGTCACACCTGTGTGTTTCGAGGGCGCTTTTGCGATCATATTTTTACTTTTCCTCTTTTTGTAAAAATCTTCTCGATTAAACAAGTCTCAATTCAATTAACGGTCGTTCCTTCTGTATTTACGGATCTCCTTCCCGAAAAAATACTCAGTGAAGATTTAAACAATATCAGGTGCACGGCATTAGCATGCTGGACCTCTATATTGGAGTGAGGTTACATTCTAAAAAACACAAAGACAGACAACAAGGAGTATTCTCTGGACGTCTAAAGAGAGCTTCCTGGGCCCTAGGCCCTTACTCAAAGTAAGCCCTGGGACGCTAGCACAAATATAGGCCCCGCCTATGACCTTAAAGGAGTGGACAGTACAGAGCATTCGTTGCCAAATATCTCGGTACAAACAATACCCTAAACAAATAAATGTGCATTGCACAAACCGTTTTGACCGACTGTTGCCTTTTGATTGAATGAGTAATGAAGGTGGTAGGCTTAGGCCTGTACGTGGACTTGGTCATAACATGTAGTCAGTTGACATATCGTCCGAAATTCCTAGTTTTGGGGGAAATACAACCAGAAATAACATTTGACCGTTGAAATTATTTGAATAATGATCTTTTTAAGGCGCTGGTCGAGAACGGATGAGACACACATTGCAGCCAAGGCCCCGAGGCCAGTTGGCTCTTGTAAAAGATGCCCAGAGTATCTTTTAGGTAAAAATTAAACATATATGTTGGACTATGGTGAGGTTGAATCCCTCAACCCTCCTTCCTTGTGCATGCACCTGACAATACTAACAGAGAATCGATATCAAGTCACCATCATTATCAATCTCTCTTCTAAGATGTTATAAAAATAAGCAACAAGGTACTGTATAAAATTGGAAAAGCTTGGCTTCATAGGTTGTTTCAATCAAATTTTTGGATTTTTTCCGTGGTAAGCATATTATTATGACTCACAGTACTTAGCGCACACAAGGGGTGTCCTAGGTCCGGACACCCCCATAGCCCTTATTATTTTTCCGATTGGTTATAATAGCATGTATATACGTAAAATTTGATTATTTCTTTGTTAATAATTGAATTGTATTAATTAATGTTAATTATTCAATAATTAATTTTGTATTGTTTTGTTCCCAAAATCGACAGAATCAAAAATATGTTGAGCGGCGTATTTAGGCATGATACCTGGTGGACTTTCGACCCTCCCCTTGAAAGATTTTGTGTGCGCTACTGATGACTCATCATTTTCCGTCAGTGTCATACCCAAAAGATATGTTCTCGGCGCGTAACTTTTGGATCTCAACAAACATTTATATTTGTTTTTGCTTACTAATATGTTAACCTGTAACAATCAAATGATTTTTTAACAAATACCTAAAATTAATTCAATTCCTCACTTCGTTGAAAAACGTTCTGGCGCCATCTGTTGCAGCCAATTGTAACTTCGACAAGAAACAACGCAGAATAAATTTAAAATTAAAAAATAAAATTTATAATGAATTAGTATTTAAAGCAGTAACTCAACTACATCTACTACAAGAGTTTAAAAAATGGATTTTTAACTTGAATGGATGGATAGAAAGTTTTATCATCAGTGTGTAACTTGAACAAAGATATATAGAGAGGTAACTAATAGTAGGGTGAAAAAAGAGTTTGTTGCTTATGTATTTAGAGTATTTGCTATCGAAAAAAACTCCTAATTCTCTTCCTTTTATTGAACAATGTCTTACTTCTTTAGAAGGGGAGGGGCATTTTTCTAGACCTAATATAAGGCCTGCGAATCTTGCTTTATGTTATGATTCTTGGTGATTTGCTTTTTTAATACAGAATGTTCTTAAATTTTTTTAAATAATGTAAAAAGGTAATATTCGTAGTATTTTTATTTCAAGAACTTCTGCTATATATTTATAAGCTGGGGGAGACCTTCAGAATAAAATGAAATATATTTGCCCTGCAAGATGCATTTTGGTATCGAACACTTTTAAAATCTTGATTGTCTATTCATGGCAGGCTATACGCAGACGATTTACGACTTGCAACCGGAATATTTCCGCTGGTAACCTTTTACCACGACATTTTCAAAACAAGTAGTGGTTTCTTCTTATCAGTAACGTCTTTTTCATAATACATTAATGTAGATGAAAAACCAATGAGGCAGTTATACATTTATAACATTTCTTTATGTATGCATTGTGTGTTGTCGTCAATAAAGACTGCTTGGCGAGGACCAAAGTACCAAATTATTTACGGTAAAGAAATTAATTATGAATTATATATAAAAAAATTTAAGAGCATTTTATGCAGTTGAAAATTGGCCTTTTCGCAATATGCTGTTTTAAGGCTAAAACTAAAGATTTAAACGTAAAGTTACTGAAAAATATATACAAAACAATAAATTAACATTTCTAATTTCTGTAATAGAGTTCAGAAAACAACGGGAGCCCAACAGCTTACAACAAAGACATAACATTTGTTTCCCCTACCATTTGATGTCAAGCTGAAATAGACCAAACAATATGATCTCATTTATTAACCCTAAGATGATAAAGCGTTTTGAACACTCCTTCTTTTTTAATGTTTAATGGGGGTAGAAAAAAGAATTAGGGGTTGTTTACTAGAATGCACCATTGAATTCAGCAAGCCAATACTTTCTATACATATAGCATTTGAAATAACTCTACAAATTCTATACTAATCATCTGGGTATTCAAAGGAAATTCCGAATTAAAGGTACACTCAGAGGCCATAGCATTTCTTAAGATACTGGTAAAATAAGCGTTATTACCTACACTCTCTTTACAAAGCACGTATACTCATAGTTGGAAAGTATCAAGATGAAAATATCCTAATTTCAGTTAATTTATATTAAACTGGGTTTTCCATCTCGACTCCAAATTTACGACAGAGCATGTTTCACCAACTTTTCTTTACATGGATGGAAAGAAATAGACAAACTATCGATTTAGGTCGACTATTTTATAAAGAAGCAAACTTTTAAAAACATTTTACAAATCTTGTATTGTATTATTGTTTGGTTGAATAAGTATGTATAAAGATTTAATTTAAAGCTGAAATGTGTGTGTGTGTGTGTGCTATGTATTCTACATTCATACTAAAGTTTTCTTTTAATAGCTGGTATAATAATTTTATATCATTAATTCTAATTTATTAGTCTTCTCACTTTTAAAGGTCATGGGAGGTATACTTACTACCAAATTAGTCAATCTAATATCTGCCTCAATTTTCTCTATTTAATTTAAAATTCCTTTTGCATATTACATACCTATACCTTCTACAAAATATACTTTGTAGATTGTGGTATTTACTACATGTTGTTTCTTGTATTCCTAAATTCATTGGAAGTATGACGAATATGAAAATTCTTCCTCCCAATTACAATTTGTGAATAGAAATTTATCTGTTTCGCAATTCCTTTTCTCAGATTGTAGTATATACAAAATATATTATAAATTATATATGCAAAGAAATATAAAAGGATCAAAAACGCATAAAATGCTCCACATTTCAATAACATGCATGCTGTGGACGATTGTAAACATTTTACACCAGGAAAAAGGATTAAAAATCAAGTTAATTGTACTAATAAGCTAAATGAAGTTCCCCTTTTTAAATCAATCTCAATGTAAAAATACTTTAACATACTATTACTAGAAAAAGGGGCCCTATAAATGATTAAAATCAGCAATAATGTATAAAAGGAACATGCCATATAAAGTACTAGCAACCTGTTCTCAGGTTTCTTCGATTCTAAAAAAGATTGCTCATAATTATCCAAATAAATTTGGAGGAAAATGAAAAAAAAATAGAGTGGGAGCGTAAATAAAGAATTGCTTAAGAGGTGTTGAAAAGCTAAATTTTTGACAATTTGAGGGTTTTTACATTTTCAAAATTGTAGCTTTTTAACCTTTCTAAAAATACCTTCACTTTAACCTTTTAGGGTAATTAGAAGCCTGGAAACCTATTTTTAAGTAATGGGTGAAACTGGGCGCTCATAAGCTGGCGAAAAATGTAAACAAAAGTACTTCGTTTTTTTACTTAAAAAGTTGAACGGCTGGTATAAACTAAAACATGTATCTTTTATTAATTGAGCTTTTATTTTTATTTCTCACCGATTAGAAGATCTCACTGTACTACATTAAAATCAATTTATCTCAAATTGCCAAATTTTGATGTTCGATGTACCTTTTCTGAGAAACTACTGTTCACGAATGTAAATTTCTTATGATGTACTTATAATGAGTATTTAATAGGAGTAATAAAACGAGCCTTTTAAAAAAAAACTCAAAATTCATTTTTACAAATTTTTATGAAATAGGTTTAAAAATAAAATCAACAAAATAAAATAAAATAAAATAATATTTGGTAAAATATTTTATAAATAAAAATTTCAAGAGTATATTTAAAGCTCATTTCAGTATAATGAAAAGGTTTATTTAATTGTATGAAAATTTCAAACATGTACATGTAACAGATTTTGAGAAAAGATACATCGAAAACAGCCAATTGAACACTGTAAGTATAGTGGTTTCCTACTCTATAAAACTTATGTTTGACACCTACAATTTTAAACTTTAGAAACTTCTTTTAAATCAAATTAGGTATTGTAGAAAAATGTATCTAATAATGAAAGGTTGCACATAATAAAAGATTGTTTTCAAATATAGTATATACTAATGTGCTAAAAAATATAAAAAGTAAGAGGTCAATTGTTTTGTAAGAGATTAATGGGAAATGTTCTTAATTTCCAGTAGATATTGATACAATATATCACAAAGAGAAGCATTGAAAATATTAAAATGTATAAAATATCATGTTTCTAATGTATGGCAGAAAGGAAAATTCTTACGAAAAAGTGTCAACAACTGTTACAAATTCTATCGTGTTATTAAGAGTGGCACATATCTAATACATCATTTTTGAATAGAAACACCAACAAATGGAAGTAATGAATTATACAAGAGTGAAAAACTGAAGCAATGTTTTCTAATTTCATAGTAAATTCACAAGCACTCAACTCCGAAACAAGAAAAGCATACTGCAGATACATAATGTAGTAAACGAATGCAGAAAACACAGTAGCAAAAAAGGTATAAAATATGTAACGAAGCAAAAAAAGTTGCTTTATTAACTCTTTCATGCTTGATACATGTTAACTTTTCATGCTTGGTACATGTATACATCTGTGCCACCAGATCTTATTCATTTATTGTGTGGTGGTACATATCACTAGTTGGAATGCCTCAGAAATTGATGCTATGGTATACATTCTCAGAACCACCACAGAGGTCAACTCCTAGCAGTTACTCAAGTTTCCAAATAATGTCAGAAGCTAATTGTATGCAAGTGGTTTATGCAGTAGTTCGTTATTGGATCAGCTGTGAATCTGTTGAGTGGTGTTTTTTGGAAGTGACTGTGTTGTGTATTTTTAAGTGTAAATGAAAGTGATTCTTGTGATATTTGATACAAATAAGGTAAGTACACATATTATGTAACTAAATAAGGCATTACAATAATTAGTCTCACATATACATTACTAATATGAAAATATACGAGGTCAAAAATGTTACCACCACGCTGACAAAATCCATGCTTTACCAATATAAGTACATTCCGCTTGTTTTCCTCAATATTGGACGTGTTTATTGTGCCAAATAGGTTTTTTGTAATTTATATATTTTTTTAAATAATAATAATTATTATTAAATAATAATTTTATGCAAAATTCAAATGCTAATGATATAAATTCGTCCCGGAAAAAAATAAATACGGCTTATTTTTTACTTTTATTATATATATATTAAATAAAAACTAGGTAAAATAAAACATATAGATAGAATATTTAAAATTAAAGTAACATTAGTTAGTGAACTTTAACTAAAATTGAGCTTATGACATCCAGATTTGGAAAAACCGAAAAGGTTTTAATGCACAGGATGAATAACAGTACAAGATGAAGAAGCTTATTTATTTATTTTCCCCCAAGTTCAAAGCAATCCAAGTTCGTACAGAATGGATTTGTTGTGTCTGCAAAGTTCCATTGTACCTAGGGAAGAAAAAATGTGTGCAGAACTATCAAGCTACTTGAAGCGTGGTGGTACAAAATATGTACCACCATTTCTTTAAACTTTGTACCCCATTTATTTGAACAAATGTTTAATCTTCTTAATATATACCAGCTTTTGTTTAATAATTATAGTTTTGTAAGGTTTATCTAAAATATTTGTGTAAACATTCCCCTCTAGTGCATTTTTTTTGAAAAATTCAGTGTCTGAAAGATTTAAAAGAATGACGATGGTACAAAATATTGTCTGATCACGAAAAAGGATATCAAACCAATATTCTTAAGTAAGAAATATAGCTTTCTTTAATTGCAATGGTTGCATGGTATTGCTTATTTACTCACAACAACAAATTATTCAAAAGCTATTGAATTTGGAGTTCCCATTTCCCAAAAAAATCCTACATATGTTCAATGTCATTTTTAATTTAAATCGTAGAGATAGCTTGCAATACATTCTACGGATATATTCCCCTTTTAGAAGTTCATGATAACATATATCTAAAATGAAATATGATATTTAATTATTTCTTCTTATATTTTCCAAACTGTTGTCAGTCATGGAAACTGAAACATGTATATTGTTTACAAAGTTCCCATTTATACAAACAAAAATACTGATTAATACTATGAATAGTATTTATTCCAAATAAAATGATGGTTAATAGTATGATATATTTATTTTCACAAGGTATTGAATAATGTGGTGTGTATAATAGTTCAAAAGAATTAATTCCTGAAGAATTAATGCTAAGGGTTTGAAAAAATTTATCTTAAAAGTATAATACAAGATGCTTATATTACATTTAAGTTCCTTTTTGCTTCGGCTAAGCAAGCTAAGACATAAAAATTAAGCAAAAGATTAAGTTCTTAAGTTTAAGAACCCGTATACTAAGCTTCAGCTTAAGTGTGTTAAACTATGTTTCACAAAACGAATATGATCGAAAATGAGCTTGACAGCAAATTTATAACACGCTCTTTTTGCAAAGTAAGTGAAAAGCTTTAGCACAGATTAAGCAAATCTTCCACACACACACACACATCTCCTGATTTCTTTACTTACTCTCTAAACTAAGCACCTGGTTGAACCTCTTGGGCAATAGATTTCGGTTCCTTGCTTATAGAAGCATTATATATCTTGCAAACGGTAATGGCAAAAGTTTATCGTGTGTGTAAATGATGACACCAATGAAACAAAGTGATGGATGAATAAAGGCGATATTCTTTTATTTACTACTGTAACATTTGTGCATCTTTCAAGCAAAAACTATCTCAAAAGGTTATTTTCTCAAATTTGATTAAAACTGTTTAGTTCCGCGTTTTTTTATTTTTCAATGTTAATGAAACAAGTAATATAAAAATATACATATGCGTGACACAGAATACATACACCAAATTTAATATAAATATATACATGTATGTGACAGAATTACAATATTAAGTGACAAAATAGAAAGCGTTTTTCCTTGCAGTTTTCCATTTTCCTTTATATATAGTTTTGTTTGTTTGTTACTATTTATACACATTAATTATATATATATATATATATATATATATATATATATATATATATATATATATATATATATATATATATATATAATCAAATTATTCTAATAAAATAGCATAGTAAAAAAGGAATTACATTCTCAGAAATTAGGCCATCCCAGGTGGGATTCGATCCCACGACCTTTGGATTAGAAGTCAAACAAGCTATCAATTGCACTACAGAGACACATCGAAGAATTATTCTTTCTATATATGTTGTTGGACTGTTATTTTTGTTACTATTTATTCATTTCTTTATTTAGTTAATGAACTAATATTTAAAAAACTGTATTAACATCAAGTGTCATCCACTAGAAGTTTTAAAAAATGTATTTGAACTTGAATGGATGAATAGAAAGTATTTTATTAACGATTGAAAGTTTGAATAATATATATATATATATATATATATATATACATATAAGGAGAAAGTGAACTAATAGTAGGAATTGAAGAAGCTTAGACCACTTCTAGAATAGGACTATCATTTTTTTTGCTAAATTTCGGATTTGAATAAAACACATTTATTTTTAAAATTTCGGTAAAATCCTAGGAGAGCCCACACCCTTGGCGACAAAACGAAAAAAATGCCAAGCCAGAAAGAGATGACGCCAAGCGAAACCGACAATGGCCGCAAGTGAATACAGAGAGATAAAGTGGATGCGTAATAAAAATATATGTAAAAATCAGACATTAAGCATTTAAGATAAAAAAAATATATAAAAACAGCACTTACTTCCTTACTGCCGATCTTTTCGGTGGAGGATACGCGTAACGACAGATTTTAAAGTCTTGAAGGTCTCATCGCTAAGTGAATGATCGTGTGAGCGCCGCCATTTTATTCTGCGAGGTAATGGTCGAACAACCTTCGGCGTGGCTGGTGCAATTTCGAAGAAAGCTTTTTTATTGTCGCCCATGACATCATGCCGATCGTTACTTTTAGGACATTCATAACTCTAACTAGATCCTTCCTTCATCCCTATTCAATCAATTCTTTCTAACCTTTCGCATTCAACAAAGAAAAAATTCTAAGATATATTCCTTCACCCCGTAACCTTTCCCACCCCGGTTCCCCAAAAAAAAAATGAAATTGAAATTGCCCGCCGACAAAATACGAAATTTCAAATATGGGTTTTACCATACCCTGTGTATCAAAGTAGGGTTCCCAAAAGGGCCCCAAATTTTTAACCCAAAAAATTCGCCCCAAAGGGGTGTGGGCTCCCCCTAGGACTGAACCAAAATTTCTTGAAAGGATATTATTTGTGAAGAGAGAATAATGTTACAAAATTATTATTTAGTTGAAATTTCACAAATTATTTTTTTTTTACAAAAAGGAGCCAAAGGCTATGAATAAACTTCATTTATTCAAGTAAAAAGTATTATTGTTTCGCAATTTAAAACTTTTCTATTCAAGCGTCATAAATCTAGCATTTTGAAATTTTTAAAAAAAGGTTTTTGTACTTATGAATTAATATCTCTTGCATTTTAAGTTCAAAATTACTCTCTGTAATTATTTGTATTTGTTTTTCTTTTTTTATAGATTTCACAATTGTTGTAAAATATGTTTCCATATGAAACTAACCTTTTTTTATTTAAAAAAAAAAATTCTTTATGTTTCCAATATTTTTTTTCTGAGTTAATCGATTTATTTTTCAGCGAGAAACATAACAATAGCTTCACTTAATAAAAACTAAAAATGAAGCATTTATATAATTCTGTTTATTGTTTGATCCAGTAATGAAGATTTATAAATAATTTGTTTTGGAAATGTGTTGTAACTTTTTGAATATAATAAAAAAATATTTACAACAGTAAATTGTAAAAAAAATAAATACGGACTGAAAAACTAATTTTAATTCTTTAAACCTAAAATTTTAAACTAGTTCTGAATTTTTTTGTTTGTTTGAAGAAACATTTTCTTAGTAAAATATTTCAGAAGCTACATAATTCGTAGTGAAGATTTATAAATAATTGGTTTTAGAAATGTGTTCTAAATTTTTGAATATAATAAAAAGAAATATTTATAGCAGTAAATTGTAAAAAAAATAAGTACGAACTGAAAAACTAACTTTAAAATCTTTAAACCTAAAATTTTTAAACTAGTTCCGAATTTTTTTTTCGCTTGAAGAAATATTTTTTTAGTTAAATATTACAGAAGCTACAATATTCGTAGTGAAGATTTACAAATAATTTAATTTTAGAAATGTGTTGTAACTTTTTGAATATAATAAATAAAAAATATTTACAACAGTTAATATTGAATTAATTGAATTAATAATTGTAGAAAAATAAATACGGACTGAAAAACTAGATTTAAAATCTTTCTGCTTAAAAATTTTAAACTAGTTCTGAATTTTTTTTTCGTTTGAAGAAACATTTTTTTTAGTATAATATCCCAGAAGAGCTACAATATTTGTTCATGTCTATTGCATACAATAAGTACACACTAGACTATTCATATTACGTCTTTACTATTTAAAAGCGAACGTTTTTACATTATAAGGAGAAAAAAAGTCATCCTCATCCTAACTTCTTCGAAAGTCGAAAAAAGCTTCTGTAACAAAACTTCAAGTTAAATTCTCTAGATTTGATATTCTCAAGAAAGCTGTCACATGATTTTAGATGATGGACGTCACACGGTGAAAACTCTTTTTCTTCTGTGCTGATGGTGTGTATTTTTTTACTTTACTTTCAGCAGTACATCAACACTTGTGACTTTCTTGAAAGAAGTATTTTAAATTTTTTTTAGTTTCTCCAATATGTGTTTTCTTTTGCTTTTTGTGAATATGTATGCTTTCTCACAGAAGAATATTTTAAAAAAAAAATACTATGTGTCAAGCTTGGCATTCTTGTCTAAACAAGAAGTTATTTAATGATTCTTTTAAAAAAAATTTAAGTAGATATCTGTTTGAATATATTAAACATTTATCTACTGCATTATGATTTACTACAGTTTTTTTCAAGCATTTTTTTGAATCACTACATCGAAAATTAATGGATATACATAAACAAAATACTCAATTTCGGGAAATTTAATCCGTTAGAGCTAATAAATTAATTAAAGATATCAACTGTAAAATTAATTATACACAATGTTCACTTAAAATAGATAGTCAAGTCGTTTTCTAAGGTCTTCATTAACATACAAAAATAGACACTTTTTGACATTAACTACTTTTTCGGAACAAAAATTACAATCTCCGTAATCCGCTTAAAAAGCAATTTCTGCTGTAAAATTATTCATCTTCCTCGCTAAAATACTCATCATAGAACCCATGCTGCCATATATCTTGAAAGAACGGATTTAAAAGAATATTCTTGCTATGTATCGGCAGAGTATTCAAAAAAAGGGTTATTCTATGTAATTTTAAAGTAGGTGGTACATTGGTAGATAAAGGGTTAAGATAATATTATCTTAGTAAAATGGTTGTTATATTTAACCCGGGTTCAGGTAGAACAGGACACAGACGCAAAGATTGATACGCTGAGTTTAAATTTATGGTTAGATAGATATTGAGTAAAAGTTGTGTTGTATCTAATTATCTATTTTATGTTTCCTATTTGCAGGATCTTTTCTTTTAATTGCCCTCAAGCTTATATTTGCAAACACACCTAACTCTTTTTTTACATGGTAGATACGTTTCTTCGAAAACCTTGCAAAAACAATCGTATAAAAAAATGTATGCAACATATGGTAAATTTGAGGATAATTTCTTCAGCCTTAAAAAATAGTGAAATGTAAATGAAAAAACTAATTATTTTGCCCCAAAAACACCATTGAAAAAAGGAATAATGAAATCCATGCTGCATACTTATAAAAGCAAAAAATTTAATTTTTATTACAAAAGAAAATTAAAATTAGTGTACAGTGAAAATTCAATCCAAAAGTACATACAACATATAAAAATTCAAACTGAAATTAGGAATAAGACTACTACCTAACAACTACTCATCGCTACTTGGCAACAAGAGTGTATGTTTATAATGCACTGGATCAATATTACCTTTTTAACCTAGGAAGCTACCCTTTGAAAAACTTACGGGAATGATAACATTCGTCTCGTTTTAGCAAGCTCAAAACTCATTTTAAAAGTTAATAACAAAAATGTTATACTACATGCAGATGATGTCATGACATCCAATCTTCACATAAGCAAGAAAGTAAAATTTGTTTATTTTCGAAGCAATTTTATGCATTTTAGTGTGATGCTATGCGCACATTGCTTTAGAACATGATAAACAAAATTTTCGTGTATTTCTACGCAACTTATATGGGCAAAAGTCACAGATTTCTTTTTTTAGTTCCCAATTGTTCAGGTGGTTCAATGTTTTGCTCCAATTTTAAAGTTCACTGATAATTGTCCTTGTTGATCGGGACAAAGTTGATACATTTATACGTTTCTTCACCCATGGCGCAAGAAGATTTTCATTTATCTATATCACAAACTTTCTTCCGAATAATGCTTTTTCAGATTTGTGAGCCATATTATGTACATATATAACATATGCATTCACTCAACTGATATTTATCATGCTATCTGTAAATTTGTTTTTAAAAACAATAAAATTTTCTTTTTCGATTCACCCAAAAAAATAAAATTATCATCATAAATTAACTATTTTAAAAATTTGAAAACCCTCAGTTTTAACCCAAAAAATTTTTCTTCTGAAAACGTTTTGACATCATCTCAAAAGCAAAAAAAACTAAGATTCCAATTTCCCAAACGTTACTGCTTTAATTCGTCTCTAAAACTAACATTTTCTAAAAATACTATAGCGAAAATATTTTGGGTATCATTATCTGTAGTAGCCAAGGTCATATGAAGGAATTGAGTTGCACGTTACATTTTCGTTTTTTTTTTAATTTGGAAAGGGGGGAGGAAGGTTATTTGTTAAAGCCGTAGTCTTCTAGACGAAGGTTAGTTCTAGGGTTAATAGTAAATTAATTATCATCAAAACAAATTATAATGGAAGCTTCACCATCGGATGGAAAAAAAAGCTTTAATTTGAGAGCATCAAATTTTTTTTATCTGTATCCAAATTATTTATTGCATCTTACGAACTGAACACTTTCAACGCAAAATGCACATCAAAGAATGCAATGCTGAGTTCAAGTTGAAGTAAGAGAAAAAATTAGTTCTAAAATGAGGATGTTTCCGTAACTCAAGAATACGAAATAAAAAAAAACCATGATATAGACCAAGTCACTTATATATATAGGGACATAAAACGACTGTCTTTTGATTACACTGTAAAATAGGAATTAAAAAAATTGGGGAGGGGGAATCATGTTAGATCAAAAAATTTGTGTAAAAAAGTATATTGGTGAATCGTGTTATTTCAAAATCGTAATAAAAAAGACCGCGTAGAAAAAGAATTGGGTGTTGTAGGTCTTAGAAAATGAAATACTTGCGATTCTTTTTAGATTCTTAGATATTTATATAGAAATTAATCCAACAGAGTTCACAGGGTCTTTATTTATTTTTGAGAAAGGTAAACTAAAATAAATTTTACTATAATCCAAAAATTATAAAATTAAGTTTTAAAATTGCTTGCGATACACATTTCTTAAAAGTTAATGTATTTATGTAACGATTTAGTAAAATATATAAATACTTAAAATATTATAGTAAATACTTAAAATATTATAAAAATATTTGAATAATGTTTAATTAATATCACAGCAAAATGAAATTCCCATACTTATTATTTGTTTATTCAATAAAAAGTAATCGTTTCCATTATTTTGAAATTAAAGACAGCAAAATATTTGAGAGAGTACATAACTGCTACATAAATATATTTTTCTTTTGTCATCGAATCCATTTTTTCTCCTACTATATAGGGATTGATAAATAATCATCTCTAACTATAAAAAAAAAAAACCAATAAACAAAAAGTCTTTTGCAATTGACACATGTATTAGAATTAAAAAAAATTCTTGAAAATGTTTTCCAACTTCAATTCCTAAAAAGGGTTTCGACATTGAGCAACAATGTCACAAGCTATGTTACAAAAAGTGCTAGCTTCTTAAAATGAGTTTTGAAGATCCCACTGCTTTATGCGACTTTTATTTGCAGTACTAAGATCTTTTTTGTTGCTCGTTTTAAACTCATGAGGAAAAAAAACACTTCTCATTTTCGGAGTTGAAAATGTTTTCCCACCCACTGCACAGAAAGAAAAAGAATAAAAACAAAAAAGGAGGATAAAAATTGAAAATGTATCATTTCTTCACTGTTGTTGCTCGTCTAAAGAAAACTGACTTGTCGATAAAGCTAAGATATTGAAATATCCTAGAAATTCATATTATTCTTCATGGTATGTCTTTTTTATGGTTTTTTAAATATATTCGATATTTCTTGTTGGTTACTACGTTGGGTTTTCAATTCCTACTATTAGCTTACAATCTCTATATATTTATTTATTTATTTATCTTGGTGGGGCTTTCAATCGTTAATAAAATACATTTTAAAGCGCACAATTGAGTTGAAATTTTGTGTACAGGATTATTTTGGATGACAATACAATAATATAATAATAATTAATAAAAATAATTGATTAAAACTAATTATTTAAAAAATAACAAATACAACCACGTTGGCATCATTTTTGGCGACTTAGCGACCCTTTTGGCGACGTGTGTCAGAACTTGAAAAGATTTTTTCTCACGTGTTTATGTATTCAGTTGAACTGTAATTTATATACACGATTGTTTTTGAATACGATACTTGAATGATAATTAATAAAAATTAATTACCATTTAATGTTGTGGTTCTGTCATAAGTATATACATATTTATATTAATAGTAACTATTTAATAAAAAGTAGCTAAAATAAAAATTTTTTGTTGATCTAAGTAGGAATTGACTTAAAAATTGTTTTTTTTTTTATATTACTTGTTTTATTGGTTGCTCACTACGTGACAGTAGTTCATGAATGGTTAACGAGAAAAATCATTTAAGTAAAAATAAAAGGAAATAAAAACTCATGTGTGAAATAAGATTGGTCTTTAAACATGTGCTCATTAATACTATATTATTACTATTTTATTAATAATTAATAACTATATTAATACTATTTTTAAAGTATTTTTTTAAAAACGAATGCTTTGAAAATATTTTTTTTAACTGTCACACCAATTTTGTTTCACAGGATAAAATTGCATAATGTCCACAAAAGCGGAATAATTTAATCACTTTGTGTAATGCTGGATTAAAAAAAGTTACTAATACAGAAAAGAAAAGGTAGCTAATAAAACATTGGAATAAATTACGGCGTTGATCAATAGCGTAACGATTACTTAATTATGAAACAAAAAGGCAGAACGAAATGTTAATTGAAGTATGTGCGTGTGTGTTACTCGTCCTTCAATAAAAAGAAATATAATATGTCTAAATAAATTAAAAATACGCCTGACGGATCAGTTGGAAATAAATAAGAGTTCGGACACTTCCTTGATTGATTATGGATTACTAATGAAGGATAAATAGTATATTTTGCTTTCGTAAAAAAATGTTTGTTCCTTATCATCATTCTGTCAGTAAAGATAATGAATAGCGCATGGATTAAATTCATATGAGGCATGAAATATGAGAAGTAAAGCATTAATTAAAAGCCTCAATACATAATATCCGATTTGATACGTTTAGCAGAAACTAAGATCAGCAGAAATAAAAGTACAGACTCGAAACATTTCTAGTAAACAGTATGTGTATCAGATATATAGTGTACTAAGAATAAGAAATAAGGATTTCAGTTATTTTTTAAAAATATAAAATTTGATCAGATGTTATTTTAATACAAATGAGATTTTTAAAAAGGACAAAATAATTTTACATATTTCTCATAAAGCCATACATTTTCTCATCAACCTGTAAGATATTAGAACCAGTTCGTCATATTTTGTACTAACGATTGATTCGAAAAATTAATAAGACAGTTGAAAAAAAATGTATGTCTTAGGATGAAATTTCTTTTCCCTCAACATTCTTGGTGCTGGATGGATTCAGTTGGTAAAGTTATGGAAATTAAGTTAAATTTAATAATGAGTGTTTCGCAGTTACAAGTTACATACCGTATTTACTCGAATCTAAACCGCCATCGATTGTAAGTCCTAATTCCTTAATTATCAACAAGTTTTTGTGAAAAATGAAAACTAGTGAATTTTCTTTTTATTGATATACAATTTTAAGAAAGTAAAATAAATTTAAAATGTGAATTGGATTATTAGAACTATTTAGATCTGGGTAGTTATTTATTTTACCGCATTGAAAAATTTCATTTACATACATGTGGGAATCCAACCGAAATCTTCCAAAAAGGTGGGATTCATCAGATAGCGGGGTTTTTATGGCGTGGTGTCTAGGGGTTTTTAGGGTGTATTAGTTATTTTTGAAATAAAATAGACAACATAGTTAAAGAAAGAAACTGGTTGAAAACTAAATAATTTATTATGAATTATAGGGGAGTATTTACATGGGGAATATTTCAAAAGAATAGGAAAGTTGGATAAGCATATTTCGGAAGAATAGGAAAGTTAGATCACATTACTTTAAGGGAGACAATTGAGATTAAATAGAACTCATTATGGTGCTATTAAGACTTACCGCCTGGCTCGGACGAACGGCGCTGACGCGCGAAATACGACGTTTTTCTGACGAGTGTTAGTGGGCCTCTGCCGAAAAAGGTTGATGTCGGCGTTTTTAAAGGGACGCTAGATGGCGTTGATGTGGAATACTGTTTTGATTAGAATTGCCGACCTCGGTAAAGGATATGATCTAACCTTTTACAAATGGGATATCCTACATGCATGAACCTGTAATTGTTCTAATTGCCCTATTCAACGATTTTCCTTCGATTCTAAGCCGCACCCTATTTGTAGAAGCATTAACATTGAAAAAAAGTGCTGCTTAGATTCAAGTAAATACGGTAAAAAACAGTAGGCCTGACACTAGAAACTCAAGTCTATTGGGATGGGGAGTCAGTGTATCTTGTGTAGCTCTAAAATTATAAAAATGTTCAAACTCACGAAATGTGAATTAAAAACCTGAAATACAGTCGGACCGTTATATAACGAAGTCGCTAAATCCCGGAAAAAGTTCGTTACATGGAAAATTCGTTATATAGAGGTGCATCCTTTAATATACTTTATAAACCACATAAAACAAATTTTTAGTTCATGAAGACTATATATTAAAAAAAAGTAATTATTCACACCATTTTTAAATTTATATATGTTTATTTTATAAATATTACACATAAAAAAAGAAAGAAAGAAGAACTGGAAGGAAAACAAGGGGGAAAAGGCCAAAGAATTCACTATATTTTCAATATTAAGAAAATAATTTTATACTAAAATTAATGAATTTGAAGAACAATTCAAGTAATATTAAACAAACATTATTTTATAGTTAGAACACGGGACAACTCAACTGAGGGAAATAAGGATATCAAAGATATTTCTAGTGAAATTGGCAATGGAGGTTGAAGGTTGCATTTCTTGGATGAAACCTACAGAACTCTATTGCTCTCGGTGAGTTAGGATCTAATAAAACCAGTTCATTATTTATGACCACCATAAAATGTGTTAAAGAGAGAATAACTTGAAATTTCCAGAAATACTTTTAAAAAGGGAGAAGAAAAAATTGAATTACAAAAGAAAAAGTTCGTTAAATATATATAGAAAATGCACTCTCTATAGAGAGGTATTTTACGAAGAAAATCGTGAAATGTTCAAGGTTCCAGGATAAAGTTCACTATATAGAAAAATTCGCAATATAGAGGTTTGTTACATAGAGGTTCGACTGTAGTTATTTTATTTTGCTGAATAAATTCGAGATATTCTCTGCTGAGATTATATGATTTTTTTTGTTTCTAATTTTATTTTTAATAATTTTTTATTACTATTAGAGATAAATTTTATTTCTAAGAATTATTTCTCTAAAATATACTTTTCTGTCATAAAGTACTTGATAAATGTAATGTTCTCATCCTCCATAAACATTATTTAGTCACAAAAAAATATCTGATCAAGGATTTTTTTTCCCTGGGTGGTGGCTAGACGTTATAGCCACTGAAAACTTAAGACATTTAACTTACTTTTCAGGACAGAAATAATGAATCATATCACAATAAACTTTTTATGAAAAATTAACATTTATGTAATAACTATTTCAGTAACAATTAAATACAAAGTATAAGTATAATTAAATAATAATAGAATAATTGTACAAAATAGAATACTTACTTAGAATATATATAGAATACTTAGAATATAAATTGAAATTGGTAAATATCCACAATTTATACTTTATTTTATTTTAGTATAAAAAGTTAGAAATAAAGTAATATTTTTGAGAATTTAAATTATAGTAATTTCAAAAATTTGATGAGCTATTTACTGTGGAACTTTATAATGTGCCAACTTTTTTTCCGAGCTAAAAACTGTAATAAAAGATTTTTGAAACCGAGAATCTTGTACCACATATTGTAAAAAAGGTAATTTATATTTCCGATCCCCAACATTCTCACATGATTCTAAGCGCACTCTCTCGAGTGGAGGAAAAACGAAAATATCTAGGTAATTTTTTTGTTCTATGTGGGCAGTGGATAGATCCTCTATACACATTTAAAAGCTTTCCAAAAACATAAATAAAATATAAAAATATAATATATATATATATATATATATATATATATATAATATTATATTTTATTAATATATATATATATATATATATAGGAGAGCAGGAACTAATATTAGAGATTGAAAAAAAAATACTTAGCTCTGTATTTATTTATCGTAGAACTCTGAATACAGTCGAACCTCTATATTACGAATTTTTCTATATAGCGAACTTTTTGCTGGAACGAAGAATATTTCACAATTTTCTTCGTAAAATAACTTCCCAATAGCGAAGTTCATTTTCTGTATAACGAACTTTTTCTTTTGAGATTCAATTTTTGTTCTCCGTATTTTTAAAGTATTTCTGAACATTTCAAGCTATTCTTTCTTTTAACTCATTTTATGGTGGTCATAAATCTTGAACTGCTTTTATTAGGTACCTAACTCGCCGAGAGAAAATAAAATTCTGGGCGTTTCATCTAAGAAGTGCAACATTTAACCCCCATTGTCCAGTTCACTAGAAACATCTTTGATATCTCCTTTCACCCTCAATGGAGCTGTCTCGTGTCCCCGTGTCCTTAAACTAGTCTCCGTTCATTTGTGGTTTTGATCAGTCGTACTGGTAACTTAGTTTCCTGTTCTCAAAAATGTCAAAACGCAAGTTCTTGAAGATCAAAGAAGAAAATAAATTTTTCAGGAAGTGGATAAAGGCGTCAAGAAACTTTCCTTGCAGGTTACTTTCTTTCTTTTTGATGGGTAAGAACATAAAATAAATATTAAATTTACAAAAATGTGTGAATAATTACTTTTTTTAATAATAGTGTTTATGAATTTAAAAATTGCTTTATGTGGCTTTTTAAGACAATCGAAAGATGAAACTCTATATAACGAATTTTCCATATTACGAAATTTTTTTCGTGATTTAGCGACTTCGTTATGTAGAAGGTCTAACTGCACTTACGTATAGAAGCTTTATTGACATTTTTCTCACAAAATAAATATTATAAAACATTTAATCGTTATTATTAAACATTTCGTTGAAGATTTCATCTAACCAGATTTTATTACGTTGTTCTCTCGCTTGAAGGAAAAGTGTAACCCTTATAACTCAAAAAAAGAAGTTTTTGTAAGAAGCGGATGTTTTCTTAACCACCGTGTCCAAACAATTCTTCCGATTGCTTAATTCTAAGGGCGGGGTAACAGAGTAGATCGGACAGAGTTGATTGATGGATGAATAAAGCACGCGGGAATGGACAGGATAGCACGGCCGATAGGATTTCTGACCGATAATCCAATACTCGATCGATATAGTTAACGCTTTGCTCCAATGAAGCTACTCGCGCCTTCAGGGGATGCTTTTAATAATGCACTTGTTTCAGAGGAACATGGTCAAACTTCTGGAATTTTTGTTCCATTAGAAATAGATCTGTTGTGTTACTTGTCAAGAAGTAAACTTAACAGATAGAAATAGGTTTGTTTTCTATGTTTTGTTGTAACAAACCAGATTCTGGTTAAATAATGAATAACAATCCAAGAATTGTATGTTCACGATGTTTTATTACGTAGTGAGGGACGGAAGGTATTTGAGCTTGAGACTTTTTAGATTTAGATCGAATGGATAGGAGGTTTATTGGGGGATTTTATTTGTAAGATTTAAGGAAGTGAACTTAATAGTCAGATAAAGTTTTATTTTCCGAATCTTGTGATAGCAAGCCTTATTTTGTTTAAGAAAGGAACAATCTAACAATCTTATGTTTCTGATACGTTATTGAATTGAAGTTTTTTTTAATTCCTCTACTATTAGTCCACTCTCTCCCTATATATATATATATAGGGATATAATATTAAACTCAGATTTAGCGCGGACTCGGCATTTTTAAGTGCAATTTTTAGGTAAGTTACCTCTATCTTGTGATGGATTTAGATATTCCTATCCATTACTTTCAATAGGTTTTTGCTCAGTATTATTAACATTTGGGGAACGTTGGCTGGCTAAAAAACATGCTCAACCCACTTTTATATAAATTATTTTATATATCAGCTGTTCTAAATCAGCAATGTTTATAATACTGCAGCATCCATTTTAAAATTTTTAATCTCGGTTGCTCATGTGTCCTTCATTGTGTTATTTTCCTACTGTCTATGTGTTTTTAGAATGTGATTCATGGATATTTATCTCTCTTTTGTAGAGAATTAGACTATTTACATATATATATATATATATATATATCTTGTTGACATTTTCATTCGTTGATAAAATATTTTCTATTCATCCATTCAAGTTGAAAGAAATTTTTTAAAACTTGTAATGAATGATACTTGATGTTAATACACCTTTTTCAAACATTAATTCTTATTAATTAAATTTTATTTTTTAATTTTAAATTTATTCTGCGTTATTTCTGTCGTAGTTACAACTCGTTGCAACAGATGGCGCCAGTACGTTTTTCCAACGAAGTAGGAACTGACGTTAAAAAAAAATTATATTACTTGTTAAAGTTAAAACAAAAGCAAAAACAATGTATTGCATATTTTATTTCTTACTTAACAAGTTTTAAATACAAGCTCTTTCTAAAATGCATGCAATATGTCAATTTTTTATAGAACAAACAATGAACATTGAAAAACATTTCTTAAGTGCAGTCTTCAAAACAATTTTGTACTTTAGATTTGATCTGGTAGTCAAATTCATACAATATTTTAAAATATAAAGATCCAGTGAAAACTTAATGAGCGGAATAAGTACTCTGAAAATAACAGTTCTTTAAACGAGAGATACTTTTTTAAATTATGAATTCCCTATATCCCTTTAAAACCCAACCCGCACGATCATGCGAGCTAGATATTCTTATACGTTTTTGCTTCTGGAATACTCGTATGTAAGAAAATCGCGAATCTAACGACTGAGCCGGTTTGCAGAAAGTGTAAAGTGTTACTTTTTCTCAACAGACGATGGTTGTGGTCCATGTTTTACTTTCAGCTGGCAAATCTAGATTTGTTTTCAAATACAAGAAAAATACGTCTTCTTTTTATCTGTCGTAAAAGGTAATTATCAATGTATTTCTAATTGCTTTGATGCAAATTTTTGTATTATTATTTAAATAATTGTAAATAAAAAAATATTAATTATTCTCTATTAATGTTTTTTGTAGGACTCCGGATTTCGTTACCTGCATGATCGTGCTGGTTGGGCGTTACTTGAGTCATGCAGCTGTAAAGGTAAGTACCTGCCATGTAGAAATATCTTTTCTGTTTCAATAATTTTGATATGGAGCCCTACATAAAAATGAAATATATATTTATATAATTAATACCAATTTTTCTTGGGAATCGCCATGGATGTGTCCCTTTTTTTCTTTCTCTCGTTATTTTTCGCAATTAGTTTTCTTTTTCATACAATTGTTGAGGAGTATGGCATTTTTATCCTCTTCACAGATATCTGCATCTATATCTCTTCCATCCCAAAAAGACTGGGTTTTCCGGTGAGCGTTAGTATGGTGTGGTTTAAATATTTTTATTATTTTTTAATAATCAAATTTTCTGATACATTTTACTACTTTTCATGGAATACTGTTCTAACTTTTAATTAAAAATCGTTTCAGGTGTGTAAAGGAGAAGAATTCTCCCACAAGAAGAATTTTTGGAACTGTTGAATAAATCAGATTGAACTTAGATCAGAACAGTGATCTCTCGAATGATGACAATGCTGCGAACAAACATATGAATCGCGTATACTGGAAGGAGAATCAAGTTCAGATGAGAGCGATGATAAAGAACATGGAAATATTTGAAATGGATATAGACAGTTGTTTATCATTCTTTACCATAAAAGTCTTTTTAACACATTCATTTCCTTGATTTAGCTGTTGCAAATTCTTGTTTCTGTGCAAACAATATTCAATATCAAATAAAATTCCTCCAAAATCAAACTAGATTGCTTAAAATTTATGTTATAGATACTTGAAGCGTTAGAAGCCTCTTCACCTACTAACAAAAGCATTTTAACTGATGAGGAATATAACAGTGCTGTAATTTCACTCGCAAAAAGATCAAAGTGAGATAATCCACCTGCTAAACATGCCATGGCTTTCATCCTGGTCATTCCAGGATAAAAGGCTTTACATGCAAAGCCATTTTTGATGTTTTGATAAAAATTTCAAGGCCTCGCGCAAGTGCCGATTTGAAAACTACGAAAGCAGTTGGAAAACATGTTGTGAAACTTGCAATAGTTATTTGTATTTGTCAAAAACAAAACAAAAGATTTTCACTGTAAATAAATAATGATTTAATAAAAGAGTTAATTATACACAATAATTTTTATTTTGAACTTTTTAGTTGAATTAAGATTGTTTCTTCTATAACTTAAAGCAAAAATGAAACCGTTTTCATGGGTGACCGCAAATAAAGCCCAAACCAATGGGCGAATACCCACGTCCAAGGGGGGGGGAATTTTTTTAAAATTTTTTTTCCCCAGAGTCATTGGGTCCATATAGTATTAATAACGAGAAGAATTTAATTTTTTTAAAAAAAAAAAAGAGTTTTTAAAGGGAAATTGGAAAACAAATTTTTTTTTTGAAAGGGTTATCCATACCCGAACCGTGATTTTTCAAATGATAAAAATTTGAAAATTTTATGATATTTATGTCATTAGATTAGAAAATGTTAAAAATTGTTTTTAAGAATAGTATTAAATAAAAATTATTTTACAATATTTTACAAAAAGAATAGAATAAACCCAAATTTTCAAAAATTTTTAAAAACCTATTATAAAAAATATTTGCCTAAAAATAGTTCAAACCCCGAGGGCCCCGAATTTTTTAAAAATTGTACTTAGAAGGGTTTTTCCATGTTTTTAAACAACAGAGGAGAAATTTTAAGAAAAAAACGCCGATAGTTATTTCAATGTTGTAACTCAGAAAATAATTTAATTTTTCACAAAAAATATTTCAGACCTCTGGTAAATCTTTACTTTTCATAAGTAAAAAAAATTTTTTTAAAGATTTTTAAAAAGGAGAACATTTTGAAGAAAAATTTTAAGATAAATTTGCCAAAATATTATATAAATTTTTTTTCAAAATGTCCAAAACAATTCATACATGTATTCTTTAACAGGAAACTAAATATCTCTAAAATTATCCATTTATGAGCTTTTTTAAAATCACGGTTCCAAACGTTTTCGGATACTTTAATCATTTATACGTTTCAGGCATTCATGAACCTGTTATTTCTCCTGTTTCATTCTATAGTTAAGAAATGTAAGCGGTTTATTGAACAATTCAGGTAAGCTGTTTATTGAATAAAGACAATTTACTGAACAGTTCATACTACATCAATATATTTTGTTCGATAAAAGAAGGAACAAATACGTTGGGAAATTAACGTAATGAATAGGGGAATGAGCTAGCCAATGAAATTTGGGAGAATTTAAATTAAACATCTATTTTTTGGGCCCCCTATTGGGGAAGTTTGAATACAAAATATTAGAGGGAAATTTCTTTTTTTTAATTTTTCTAATAATGATTTTTAAAATAAAAAATTGCCATTTATAAAAGTTTGTTGTCACAATTTAAGTTAAAAAATCGAAACGGATCTTTTGGTAAACATTCTTGTGTATATAAATTGAGACACGTTTATTGGATTTGTCTAAGAGTTTCGATGAAGCTTGAGTAAAGGTTTTTAGTTATTATATGTTTTCCTAAATATCGAAACTGTTCTAAGATATTTTTTACCTTCTTCCATATTTTAATGGTTCTTCTTCCCTGTCTCCAATTTTTTTTTTTAAATTTTATTTTTGAAAATGGATTTTGCTTGAAATGGATTTTCTGTCTCTTAAAATACGTTTATTAGACATTTCTCTGTCTTTGATACCAGTTATTTTTGTGTCAATTTAATTCATTTTTATGTATGTAACTTTTTTATCACTAATTACCAGCATTAAAATTCTTGACCATTTAATGGATTGAATTCATGACGATCAGATGATGAATAGAACTAAATGTTCTACATCGAATTCAAAATAAATTGGCATCAGTACTTGTTGTTCTACTTGCAAAATTCAGATACTATTTCAAATAAGTAAATTGGGTAAAGGTGTTCTAATGTTAAAATTCTTCCAAACGCTTTTCAAATTTTTTAAAGGAAATTATTTTCTAGACGTGTAATTTTAAAAAGACTGCATTTTTTGTTTACCTATATACCTTGCTATAAGTTCTTTAAAAAAAAAAAAAAGGTTTCCCCAAAAAGTAAAAGTTGGCAACAGCAAAGCACGTGAAATGATTATCTGGAAACATGTGATTGAATTTATTATGTGATTATGACGTCACATGAATTTATAAACTGATTCGCTGGGAACACAAAATTGACGTTATCACATAATTTTAAACTAGATAGTCATCTTCCATTTTAAAATTTTCTCAATCTGGTATTTTTATTGTTAAATTGTGGAAATGTTATGTACATTTATTTTTCACTCTTAAAGGCTTACAAAATAAACTATTTTATCTTACATTTCATAAAAAATATGTTAACCATAAAAAGCATAGGCAGGTGGGAATATTTTTTTAAAGTTAGTAAAATGCATTGTTAACTGGAATTTGATATAAATTTTAACACTTAAACACTGCATATTTTCATGTCCTCCTCAGTGACGTCTTAAGGCATGGGCCAACTGGCCTGGGCCTAGGGCCTCGCTCTCCGTGAGGGCCTCGTTTCGTTAACGACCGTGGCTTAATAAATCATGATCCGGATAATTTTAATGGCCAAATATTATTCCCGTACATAATCTCCGAAAAACCGGGAATTTCAAACTGCACATCAACTGGTAAAAGTGGTAAGACTGTACAGTCAGCCCTCTATATAACGAAGTCGCTAAATTCCGGAAAAAGTTCGTTATATGGAAAATTCATTATATAGAGGTTCATCTTTTAATAAACTTTATAAACCACATAAAACAAATTTTCAATTCATAAACATTATATATATTAAAAAAATATTGACACCTTTTTTAAAATCTAATATACGTTTATTTTATATATCTTACCCATCAAAAAAGAAAGGAAGAAAGAACAACTGCAAGGAAAACAAGAAAAAAGAATGTCGAAGAATTTACTATATTTTCAATATTAAGAAAATAATTTTTTACTAAAATTAATGAATTGAAAGGACATTTTATAATTTAAAGCATCCAAGTAATATTAAACATTCATTATTTTATGATTAGAACACGGGGACACGGAACAAATCCAATGAGGGTGAAAGAGGATAACAAAGATGTTTCTAGTGAAATGGGCAATGGGGGTTAAAGGTTGCAGCTCTTGGATGAAACGTCCAGAACTAATGCTCTCGGCGAGTTAGGATTTAATAAAACCTGTTCAAGGTTTATGACCACTATAAAATGTGTTAAAGAGAGAATAACTTGAAAATTTTTCAGAAATACTTTAAAAAAAGGGACAGCAAAAATTGAATCCCAAAAGAAAAGTTCGTTAGATAGAAAATGCACTTCGCTATAGAGAATCGTGAAATGTTCAAGGTTCCAGGAGAAAGATCGCTATATAGAAAAATTCGCAACATAGAGGTTCGTTATATAGAGGTTCGACTGTATTATTATGTGATGACCGTTGTCAATGTCTAGGCCTAATACCATAAACAACCATTCAACTCATTTAGTAGAAATTCGGCCATCCGTCGAGTCGGTTTGAGTCTAGGTTTTTGAGAGTTTCCGTACACATTTATTTATTTCAAATTACCATTTGAACGAGTACTTGACAATGCATGTTATATGCTGTCTACTTTTAAAGATCTTAGGTAGGGTCTTCTTTTGCATAGGGTCCAGAGTTTCAGAAAAGGTTTCTTTGAGCCCTCGGCCTCAAAGAGTCGTAAGACGTCCCCGTTCCTACTATTAGTTCTCAATCTCCCAACACTCTATATATATATATATATATATATATATATCTTGTCAAATTTTCAATCGTTAATAAAATACTTTCTATTCGTGCATTCAAATTCAAATATATTTTTTTAAACTAGAATGGATGACACTTGATGTTAATGCAGTTTTTTTCAAAAATTAATTCATTAGTTAAACTTCAGTAATGAATAAATAGTAACAAACAAAAATAACGGTCGAACACTCGAAAGTGAAATCACTCATAGTGAAATTTCTCGTTATGTCCCTGTAGCGCAATAGACTTCTATTCCAAAGGTCGTGGGTTCGAATCCCACTTGAAATGGCCTTACTCGTCAGAATAAGATTACTTTTTGCTGTATTATTTTATTGGAAAAATTAAATTTAATGAATAAATAGTAAGAAACAAAAAATAATAGTCTAGAACCCTATATAGAAAGGAAAATGGAAAATTGCTTTCTATGCTGCCACTTAATATTGGGATTCTGTCATATGTATATACATATTGATATTATTTGTAATTATTTAATAAAAAGTAACTAAAAAATAAAATTTTTCTTTGTTGACCTAAGTTTAAATTAACTTTAAGTTGTTTTTTATATTACTTGTTAATTTTATCTGTCTTTTTTCTGAGATTCAATACCTACATCGCGTGCTCTCAGCAAAGAACTTACATTACAACCCGGAAGAAATTCTACAAACATAGAGAGAAAAATAATCTGATTTTTTTCTTTGGAAATTTATCTACCTCCAGGTTTTTTCTGTCAGTCCCTTTTTCTTCATCTTTGATTTACAGTTAGTTTTGAAAAAAGATGACAGGAAGAAAATAAAGTGCGATTTTTTCCCCCTTCGCCCAGTTTATTTTTCCCCTTTCCTCCTCCCGTTTTGTTTCAGCATCAGGCTTCGGATCTTTTAGCGCTCTTTCCTTTGCTTTAATCTTTCACACTATTTTCGAAGCTGTCCAAATTTCACGGAGAAATGAAAGTTGCTAATGGAATCTCGGAACATTTTCCCTGCACTTTCAGAGTTTCCCAGCAGTTGTTATTTTCTTGGTTTTTTTTTACTGATAGCTACAACTTCTTTTCCGAAAGATTAAATGTTCCATTTTGTGTGCAGAAAAACTTATCAGTCTTCGCTGGTGATAGTATTCGTAGGGAAAAAAATGGCAATTAACTTGAGAAAATTCTTCACAATTATAAGAAAATTTTGCGATACAGTTACTTTGCATAGAGCCAAAAGAGATATAAATAAACAAGAATTTTTTTTTCTAATGTTTGCGAATAAATAGAAAAATCCTTGTAAAAATATTCAAATGCATAATAATAAGCGAAAAAAAGTAATTGCAGAATTGTCAAACATAAACATCCATCAGTAATATCAAAATCACTGCTTGTATACATATCTCCTGAAACACTAAGAAATTAAAGAGATGATTTCAGGAATATTGTGATATTCGTAGATAGAATGTGATTAATTTTTAAAAAATATGCTGATTGTTTTACTGTCTGTGAGAACACACTCAATGCTTCTGAGAAACCCATGTGACGTTTGAGATAAATAAGAGCAGCGTGATATTTATTAATTTAAATATTTAGTTTATTTACGTCCAGCTATATTCTCATTACAGTATCTACATTGAAGTTATTGAAAATATTGTTCTGATTTTTGGGTTCGTTTGCTGTTTGTGAGGGGAGTTTGGGGACTTTTTCAAACCGTTTTTCTCTGGGTCTTTCCGGGATGGTAGTGGTTGGCCTCTTTATCCTCGAGTTACATCCAGTTCTAGGGTGGAGTAGGGGGGTTCCTCGCAGTGTCAATGATTGCCGGAGCGATGCCAAAGACAAGAATACGCAATATTTTAAGAGTGCAGATGTTCATTGAACGTGGTTATATTATCCACAAAAAGCCAACTTTCAGCTGTGTGGCGGGAAAACGTCACAACGTTTACAAAAAAAAAAAAATTTGCCCAAATTTTAAACTTAAATAGTTTATATATTTTTTTTTTTTCAATTGTTTAACCTCGTGTGAACAGAAATTAGGACCATGTTTCATATGAATATTATGTAAAAAAATAACAGATTTATTCTTCTAAAACTATTTTAATTTATCTATTATTTTTCGAATATTTGTATCACATCCTGATGATTTATTCACTGAATTTAATCATTTAGTAACGTAATAACTTCTTACGAAAATGTTACATTCTTGTAATGTGAGTGCGGTCTCTCCACGGATTTTACTTAAATATTATTTAAAAGCGTTCATGAAATTCTATTTAGGCAAAATCAAATAACAAAAAAAATCACTAGACTTAACATATTTGATTTTTATCAACACATATGTACCACAAATATTTGGAAGTAAATATAAAGCTATCCTTGTAACACATAATAGCCAATCTCTTACAAACATTGCAATATTCTGTGTTTATTTACCAATGCTTTTATTATAATGATGATACAAGATAAGAATATTATAATTTGAAATGCACACCACCTTTATATTACTCTTAAAATAGACTTCTGTCGAAATTTTTTTAACCATTGTAAAAATGGCTAATATGAGCTTATTTGATTTATCATATTGCTTCAAATTAAAAACAAAATAGTGTGAACTACAGTAAAATCCGGCGTACAACGTGCACTTATACTTTCAAGCTCCACTTTTTAGTTTTTAGGTTTATTCGCCGTATAACGCTCGCCGTCTTTCTTAAGAAGGAACCTTAAATGTATGTGTGAACTTTTCTTATGTTTTGAAGTAATTTATTCGAGGTATTATCCCAGGCTTTTACAAAATACTATACTTCTAGAATTACAACCTTTTAAGTTCATTAGGTATGACAGTTCCGACACAAACAACTGTATTCCGATCTATGTAGAAGTAATTTTTTTATGCTTATATCTTTTAATTATCATTTTTTATTTGAAGATATCATTTTTATACCCGACATATAACGCGCACCCATAAATTTCGGTCATATTTTTTGTGTTCAAAGTGCGCATTATACACCTGATTTTTTTTAAGGTAATTCATATTTTTAAAATGTTGCTGAAAATGCTACTTTATTTAGTACAATTCAATTCACCACTTCTTAATAAGACAAGTTTAATTGATCTAGAAGACAAAAAGGTAGGCTCTAAATGTAGGGTTGTTGTTCTTGTTTCCAATCCCCTTGGAGCAGAAAAGCCTACACCTAGTTCATTTGACCTTTCCGCGTAATATTGTTACACACCAGGTCTTGCTCTTTATACAACTGTAGCAGGGAAATGCCCGAGCAGTCCAGAAGATGAGCAAGAGAAACAGGGAGAGAGCAGGGACAGGTAAAGAAAGACTTTACCCCCTGCACAAAAGTCATACTTCGCAGGTGACCGCTTCTAAAGCTCGCCAAGGCCGTCTGATGAGCCCTGGAACTTCTGAACAATATAGATAGGGCAGGACTCTTAGCTGCGTACCAGTGGTGATCAGAAAGGTTTCGCCAAGTCAAATTCATTTTAGTTCTTTGCAGGGAAAGAATTTCCGAATGGGTTAAGACAGTGGAACTGGGGTTAGAGAGATCACAACCCCTACCAGCCAGCTCATCAGCTGCTTCGTTCCCATGCCCACCCACATGTGATGGTAACCACTGGAGACATACTTGTTTCCTCTGACCAAGCCTAGCTAATTTGGATAAAATATATAGACCAGTATTGTCCATAATTTTTGACCAACTCTTCAAATATTGGATGGAGCTTCTGCTGTCTATCAGGATCCAGATACTGTCCTTATATAAGTTGAGTTAATGATCGAGAGCACCACTAATAGCAATGAGTTCCGATCTAAAGACGGAATACTGGTCAGAATTCCTGATGCTGATTTTAACAGCATTCCCAGGAGTGTTACTAAAAATACCACTCCCTGCTCTACCCGTATCCGAACGACTACCATCTGTGTAAATAATCAAGGTTTGATCGGGAATGTCATTTATTACTTCAAGTGCCAGTTGTCTGAGTAATTCCGGATGGTTTCCATGCTGGAAAGTACTGGTCAATAATTCCTCCCGGAATTCAACATGATTAAAAGAACCAATAGGTGTGATGCAGTTAAAAGGTGTAGATGTGTCCACATTGAAATAAAAAAAACCATGCTTACACATGTAGTTAATTGGGCTGTCTCGCTTTAAACGTTAGTTACTTGTCCAATTTAAAATGAAAGAAGAGGTTCTATGGAAGGAACCAAAACTTTTAATTATGTTAAAATACCTATATATGAGTTGACTTCGAAGCTCATAGTAAGAGGTTGCATGTCTGCCTCGTACAGAACTATGTCAGTAGGGCAACAATATCTAAGGCCCGTGATAATCCTCGCAGCACTGAGTTGCACTCTCTCCAGTTTTTTCAAGTTAGTAGTAGATGCTACTTGAAAGATTTGGTACCCATATTCAAGGACTGGGCGAACCAAGGTTATATAAGTTATTCTAAGTGTGGATACATCTGAACCCCAGTCTCTGCCAGAAGGATATTTTAAGATCTAAAGTCTCTTTCTTTCTTTATCGGCTATTTTCTCAATATGTTTACCGCAGTTCACTTCCGAGTCTAAAGGGAAACCAAGATAGGCAGGTATAATTCAAGCACTCACTCATTTGGAAAAGCTCAGGAGAGTAATTGTAAAGATGTCTATTAGTAGTGAAGAGGCTGACTGTTGACCTTGAAAATGTAGGGTTATTATATCACCCACCCCTCCACCAGCGCTGTTGCGCTGCATTTAATGTGGACTGCTTTTTATTTTTATATGTAACTTCAACAAATTCTTCTCTGTTCAATTTATTATGATGAGTGGATAGTAGAGCTTTCTCTAAGGTTCCACGTAAATGTATAACCGTTACCGTTACCGGATTATTATATTATTATTATAAAATAAGAATAACATTTTCTTTTGTAGAATTTTTTTCTTATTATTAATATCTGATTATTATTTTGATATTGGCATTTATTGTGCATCTGAATGGAATATAAACAAATTCAGAGAAAAATATTTGTAAGACTCTTAAAATTTTAAAATGGTTCTCTTTTGCTACGCCAATATTTATTTGTATTCATAATTTTATAAGACAGATATTATTCTCAAATAATGATTAATTGTACGTAAAATAATTTCAAATGTATAAAGCTAACGATTAACGCTGAAAAATTTTGCAAAATTATACAAAAGGATTTTAAATGCAAAAATGGCGTTTGAATCAACTAAATAGAAGTATAAAAATCTATCTGCAATGATTTGAAAAGAACAAAGGAATCACTGCGTCGACATTTTGTTTTCTTTACGCTGCTAATTTTATTTAATTTCGTATCGTTTGGTTTTAATCCTGAAGCTCTGAAGCTATTTTAAAATGATACTATGTTAGTGATGTGTTGCAAACATCTAATATTTTTCTTTGTTTAGGTAAATTCTGAACTGTTAAAACACACCTTCGAGTTTGAATTTTAAAGATTTATTTTTCATATGATACTAAAATTTTTATTTTCTTGTTTTGATAAGTATTTTTTCATTTAATTTAAATATATTTAGCAATTTGAAGGAAAAAAATATTTTGCGTAAAGGGGAAGCTTAACCATTTAAATATTGATTAAATTCAACAAGTTTATTTCTGGCGCATACTTTTAACTAAATATTTGGTTATAGGAATTGATTTGTATCGCTAAATTAATAAATTCATTGGAAGTGATGATTACTGTATCAATACTGCAGCATATAATATATACTACTGTAAATTAATAATATTAAATGTTACTATCCGTTTTTAAGCATTATTTTGAAATATAATTGAGTTTTTTTTTGTTGTGTTTATACTGTATTATTAATTCATATTATCAATAAATATATTTAAACATTTTTAAATTTAAAATATTATTAAATACGGTATTTTTTATTGAAAACTCGAATTGACATATCTTGAAAAGCTTTGATGTGAAACCACCAAATTCTGCTATTCGAATTAGGAATCGAAAAGACTATAATCTAAAGGTTATCAAACTAAAAGAAAATCTATAACTGCAATTCCTAGCATTGAAAAATTTTATAAGAGATTGTAAGATATGATAATAGTGAAGCGTATGAATAGAGTAGAAAAGAAGATACTAAGATGAACTAGTGAAAAGTGGAGACAAGACGAACTAAAGGAAAATAAATGTCAATATGACCTAGAGAAAAAGAGACGTAAAGATAAAATATAGTTAAATTTTGGCAAATTCAAATTAGTAACTATACGAAGTACGAACTATCACAATAAAAATTTGAAAAAAGTCAATCATAAAACGGAGAATATCTTTGAAAAGTTTCATGCAAAATTCTGTTCCTACAAATAATGACATTGGCTTTTCTATTACCTTGTTTGAACGTCATCGGGTGCTTTTACAACCGATGCTAATTTTCTGTCAGCTATAGAAGACTGCAATCGTAATATCTCTAATAGTTTGTCTGTCTGTAACATTAGATAATCCATTTCTTCAAAATTCGGAACGATGTCTTTTAAATTTGTAATTGATGGAAATTGATTTAGATTGGGGAACTAAGCTCACGAAACCCGATCAAAGCTTTGAAGGGGTGGAAGTCACAAACCTTCAAAAATAACATTAATTATGAAAGGTCAATGAGAGTATTGCGTTAGAAATCTTGTAACAGGTCCTCGCTGAATTAGATATTTAATCAAGTACCGAAAAAGATTGGTTAAACACAAAACTAAGATCTATTTTTAACATGAATTTTACAAAATTGATCAATACGTAGAGAATCATAGAGTTTTAGAATATATGGGGAATCATGACAAGTTAAAATAATTATCTGTATCATAGCTTGTTTTGAAAAAAAAAAAACGCACTAGCTTAATACACATTTTAAAAATATATGTGGTTAAGAAAAAAGTTGATTATTTGAGAAAAATGGCTTTTCCAGGTGATGTGGTTGAAAAAACCGAAAAAACCACGTAATGTCCAGTAAATACACTATATAAGGGTAAGATATAACTGCTTCAGAGGAATTGTAATATTTGCTCTGTTAAATTTATTTACAATATTAAATCCATAATACTTCGACATTTTGATAACTACGTTGAAAAACAATACACACCTTTTTTAAAGATATTTTTTGAGTAAAATAAATTGGTTAGTCTACTAATCAGTAATATTCAAGGTGAGTCAATAATTTGAGTTCCACTTCCACATAGAAGACAATTCTGCGGAATAATGATTAAATGTATATTACTTATAAAATCAAAAAGTCCTGAAGATTCTTTCCTGATAAATGGAAGTTTTCATTAGTGTAATGTCAAATGACATGAAAAGAAATACTATTTGATTATGGAATTTATGGCAAGAGTCCCTTGAAAAGTTTGATTCTGATTGCACTTCTAACGAATGACATATTGACTTAAAGTCTGAACTTGCCTGAACGTGTGCAAACAGTTGCAAAAGCAGTAATAAGAGAGAGTCATTGATCCCGCAATCAAATTTGAGGTAGAAATTTTCTAATGAATTAGTTTGTCTTTTTGACATTATTTTTGATGTCTAACATCTTTCCTCTCGGTTGCTGGATATTTGTGGGAGTGATTTCTAAAGGACGGTGTTGAACAGGTTGACTTAGCTCGTGTCTTTATTTGACCAATGAGGGTGCTGACTGTATCTTTTGCTACCCTGCATGGGGTTCAACTCTGTAGCCATCAACATTTGAGCGCTTAAGTCTAAACCTTAGTCACGATATTGGGGGACATAAGTGCGGCAGAATGCTTATTTGAAAATGGACACACAGTGGTTTCGGTGGTCGTATACATTTCTTCGAATCAAACGGTTAAAAAATTAAAGATTTCCTGCATTTTGTACTTTTACCATATAACGAAGGTGGTTCTGCTCTTTTAAAAAAATTACCACGCGCTTCTCCTGATTTTCAGAGGTAATTGTAACTTTAACTTCAGTTTGCCAAAAGCGAAGCCGCTCATCACAATACGTTTGGAACCGTGATTTTAAAAAGGCACATAAGTTGATAGTTTTCATGATACTTAGTGTCACTTAGATTTGAATACATGTACACAATTGTTTTAAGGACACATTTTGACAAAAACAATTATTTAAATACAATGTTTCGGCAAAAAATTAACTTAGAATAACCTTTTTTCAAAATGATCTCATTTTGTCAAAAATGCATCTATTATAATAATATTTTGCCTGTATATAGCCTAGATGCCTATACATATGCTCAACTATGAATTTTGAAAAATTCAACTTATTTTCTGAGTTACAACCATTTAAAATAATTATCGGCGTTTTTTTTTTCTTAAAATTTTTTTCTCCCCTCTGTTGTCGTAAAAGGATAAACCCACTTCTAAGTTATATATTTCAAAATTTGTTGTTGAGCCTCTGTACAGAGATCTGAGCAATATACAGGCAAAATATTATTACAATAGAAGCCTTTTTCACAAAAGGAAAATATTTTGAAAATGGGTCATTCTATGTTCATTTTTTGTCAAAATATTGTCTTAAATAATTTTTTTAATACTATTCTTAAAAAATATTTTATATACATTTTCTAATCTAAGTGACACTAAACACCATAAATATTATCCATTTATATGTTTTTGTAAAATCACGGATCCGAACGTAGTCGGATATTTTAAGTGGAAAAAAGTGTGGAAGGTTTTCTCTGACACAAATCTGGACTGTGCGGCCGGTGTTTCAACACTTTTCAACTGAAGTTTTTCTGAATATCACAGAATTCGTTTGGACCTGCATCGTCATGGAGTTCTGATATCGTTTTCCGCCATTCATGAAAATTTTGCACCATTTTTTCGAACTAAGCAGTGTTTGCTTTAGATTGCCCTCACTCGCTGATAGAGACTTGCATCCAGCTCACCTTCCACAATCAGAAGCCATACTAGCACGCATTGTTTTGGTATGGACGAATCCATGAATGGCATGAGTTTACTTTCGCGATCTATTTCCTCTACTACGAACAGGTTTTATTATTGCACGTCGTATACGATGCACGCCTCCTACTTCCCTTTATATCCATGTTCGGTGGCGCAGTATAACTGTAATCATTGTGATACAAATGCAAAAAGTCCACTTTTCATTTTTGGGCAATCTTCATATTTCTACATTGAATTATCGAGTCATTTCAACACATATCAACACAGCTTATAATTAAGTAATAACTGAATACAAACAGCAATGTAAGCTGATTATTGAGTAAATTGAACATTTTATAAAGTAATATTTTAAAAAATCAAAATTTAAAAAAAAATTTTTAAAAATTATTTTTATTTTTGTTTCCCGGGAAATTAAA